>JAOXNO010006130.1:0-12562 GCA_028565335.1 Limnodromus scolopaceus
AGGTTGACGGTTGGACAAGATGATCTTTAAGGTCCCTTCCAACCTAGAAGATTCTGTGATTCTGTGATTCTGTGAAGTAATTAAAAAAGGAGAGAATTCTTTTGAATAGACAGTAAACTGACATTCAGAGGATATGAAGTATAATAGAAGAAAGACAGTAATTGCATAAATTCCTCATGCGCTTGCCAGTTCCCCACTATGTTGACTAGCTGTACCATGACTTACTGTGCAGCCTTGAACATGAAGGATAAATTGAATTCACCTTACTGGTGCTGTTATAATTATTCTTTGGTGTTTCAAAGCACGAGAGGAAACTGATTTATTGGAAAACTGGTTGTTATGCTACGAGAGTACATAAATACTTCCCTTGACCACAGAAGCACTATTATCAAAATATATAAAAAGATCAATAATACAGAGGTACTCAATAAAGGAAAATACATTTCGGGAACAATGAGGCTGACATACTCGCAGCTCAAGCAGCAAACATCCAATACTTAAGTGCAATGGGGGACAGTGTGTGTTAGCAGACAAGCATATTTTGTGGTAAACCCTTTTGAATGCTTTTTAAGAGACTTTATGCTGAATGATAGACTTTGATTTCTTTTCAGAAAAAAAAAATTCCTCTCCAAACAAATTTTTAATGGGCATATCTTCACGATATTTTTTCATCCAAACATACATTAAATGTATTTGAAAATGTCTGGACTGAATATAATGGAGACTGGAGCCTCTGTATTCACTTACAGAAGATGCACAAGAAGTTGACACTCCATGCTGTTACATGTTGCCTTCTCACTGCTCCTTGGTCTCTCCCAGCAACACCCTTTCTAGGATGGATAGATAGTTAAGTCTCTATAAGCACCTGTGCAGGCAGCTATCAGGACATGGTAATTGCCTCTAATAATTTCATGAGATTCAGGTGAGTCTTCAGCAAAAACACCAGTATAACATGTGTGCTAAAATGAATACTGCTGCACAGAACAGTGGAGCAGATCATATTGCTGAATGTGGGCCCCCTAAACGTAGAAATGAGAAGGATGATTTTTATTTTGTTAAAACTGTGTCTCCCAAGCCTGTATTTGGGTTGCTGATGAGAGTTAGCTCACAGTTAAAGGCTATGTATTTAAATGTAGCAGTTCCTACTCATCTGAATTTGCATTGACCTTGGTGAGAAAAGGCAGGTGGGCTAGAGCTGTTACTGTATGGGGGTTGTTTTTTAGGGAAGGAGTGGACATTGATAATGCTGAGGACAAGCCTCCTCTGGAGTAACTACATACCCATCTGCCTGCTCATCCTCATTTGTAAGGCTAATTGATAGGCTTGTACCCTGGTAGGTTTAAAAAGATTTGTTCAGAGGAAGATTGTCATTATCCTATGCAAACATTAAAATGGATGTGAGCATATAGAATAAATATTCCCTTTCCTTAGCCTGAAGGTATGACTGGATAAAAATGCAGTCCATGTGCTTGGGAAATGTAGAATCAGTGCAAGGTTAAGTGAGGAGAGACAAATTCCAAAGAGGCAGAAGGGGGATGGTTGAAGCCTAGGCAGGGTTTCACACTCAGCTTATTTTCCAAAAGGATTGTATTGTATCCTTTCAAAGCCACTCCATTCTGCGCTACCTGGGGCTATGCCTGTGTAAGACCCATGTTCCAATGCAATGTTATGTGCTTTAGTGACAGACTAATCTTGAACAAAAGATCAGTATTTTCTGGGAGAGTTGGTACATATGCACATTATTAAAATTTGATACTTAGCTGTTTTCGTACTATGTGGGATGAAGAGAGGAGAATACATCCTACAAATTAAAATTATAAAAGTCTGGTAATCCTTACCCACAATCAAAACCTAAGGATAATAACTTGAATGGGGAAGAGGTCTGAATATGTGTGCATGATATGCTTTGCTCATAATGCAAGAAAAGAATCAGTATTAATGCAGCTATATCACATGCATCTCACTGAGAGATGAATGATGATTAATATCAGCTGTGATCATGGGGGCTTTTTTAGATTGTTCAAATTAACTTGGTATTTACCTACCCAGCTTTCCAAACAACAGACTGTCACTAATTTAGTGTGTGAGGCCTTTCCTAAGTGAAGTGATGTAAGTATACCAGACTGTGAATATTTTTAGCAATTCTCTTCTGACACCACTCACAGATACTATTAAGGCACTGTAAATATGTCTTTGTATGAAGTAGTTCTCTCCAGTTTGAAAACTTCAGGCACAGTAGTCACTGTATATATGCATAACCTCATGAAATTCAACAAGCCCAAGTGCAAAGTCCTGTATGTGGGTCAGGGCAAGCACAAGCACAGGCTGGGCAGAGGATGGATTGAGAGCAGCCCCGAGGAGAAGGACTTGGGAGTGCTTGTTGATGAGAAGCTCAACATAAGCTGGCAATGTGCACTTGCAGACCAGAAGGCCAACTGCATCCTGGGCTGCATCAAAAGAAGCATGGCTAGCAGGTCAAGGGAGCTGATTCTGCCCCTCTAATCCGCTTTCATCAGAACCCACCTGGAGTACTACATCCAGCTTTGAGGTCTCCAATATAAGAAAGACATGGACCTGTTGGAGTGAGTCCAGAGGAGGACCATGAAGATGATCAGAGGGCTGGAGCACCTCTCCTGTGAGACAGGCTAAGAGAGTTGGGGTTGTTCAGCCTGGAGAAGAGAAGGTTCAGGGGAGTCCTTAGAAGAGCCTGTCAGTACTTAAAGGAGGTCTACAGGAAAAGTGGGGAGGGACACTTTATCAGGGAGTGATAATAAGAAGAAATAATTTACTCTGAGGGTAGTGAGACACTAGAACATGTTGCCCAGAGAAGTTGTGGATGCCCCATCCCTTGAAGTGTTCAAGGCCAGGCTGCATGGGGAAACCTGATCTAGTGGAAGGTGTGTCTGCCCATGGCAGGAGGTTGGAACTAGATGATCTCCAACTCTAACCATTTTATAATTCTGTGGTTCTATGCAAGTGGGAAACTGTGCAGAGCAACCAATCAGCGTACTGCAAACTCACTTCCCTATCTCACTCTTCTCTGTGCAAACTCTGAGCAGAAGGATGCAAGTAGTCAATACAACCAAGTATTTGTAGCTTAATGACTTACTGCATGTGGCAATCATCATGCACACACTAGCTAGGAATCACATAATTTTCACATTGATTTGGAAAAGGCAGATTGAAAAAATTGTATTCTAACCAATGTACCCAGTTACTATTGGTTAAACTACATTTCATTGTACACCCATAACTTAGCATACATATTCTTAATTTAATGCTTAGGAAAGTTGACTCCTGGGTGCCTCCTTGACAGGCCACATCTATACCAGAAATTTTTTTTAGCAGTTGTTCTCAAGACTGCTGCAGGATAGTCTAGTTTTGGTCATTCTTACTATTATGAGTAAGACCAAATGTCACAGAGGTGAACATCTAGAGACCTGCCTACACAGCTGTTTCCATTGCTGCAATAAATGGTGATGTTGCAGCAGTGTTGGGTATGGATGTAATGTTAGCAAGGGCAGTAAAAACTCAAGTAAGAATCAAGAATCTAGTGAAATCAACAATTTAGTTGAACTAGACTGAGTCTAGCGTTAAGTACTCATTCAAAGAACAGGAAGTACATAGAGTACTACCCCAGGTCTTTTTACAAATCTGGCTACAAGCACAATTCCCGCACTCGGAGAGAAAAAGGCTGGTTGGGGTAAAGGAAGTCCTGATTCCTGCAAAGGTTTGGCAACAATCAGGTCAAGACCCATTGATTTTCAAAAAGACACATGGTGTTTTCAGGACACATGGTGCAGAAATACAGAAGTATAGTATGTTACACATATTTAGGCTTCTCAACCTCAGTCAACCACTAGTTAAAAGCAAAGAGACAACATTAAAATTTCAGGGCTTTGGCTTTCCCTAGCTGACCAGAGGTAAAATGCTAACACTAGTTTGGTCAGCTGACCATCTCAGAGATTCACTTAAGATGAAAAAGAAGTAGCAAAACCAAATAACAATTATCTGCCTCTTCTTTTGCCTCATCTGTGGCTGGAAGTGAAAAGAGTATTGACATGACAGAACGTTTGTTTAATTATTGATTTAAAAGCAGAAGGTCTTTGTCACCAGGTGCTGTGTGGTGTGTTTGTGACCTGTCTTCCCTGACTTGCCATTATTTGTCAATTTTCCTATTTTCCTATTTTAATAAATAACCTGTGTGGATCTTTCCCACAGAGACATGGAAGTCAGAAATATTAATGAACCTCTGAAACAATGGTTTGAATGCTTAGAAAAGCATAGTATTTGCAGAATCATAAACTAATCATGTTCACATCCATTAAAGAAAAATTCTGTTTCTTATTAATTTGACCATTTTGAACTCGACAGCAATTTTTACTGGTGAGGTGAGGTAATGCTCTTTTCCAGAGCACAGAAGTCATTATCTGACCATGTGCGGAATCATGGCTGCATCCATCCTCCCATGCCAATTGTAAAGCCTGTCATTAGAAGAAGCAGCATATGGCTGGGGTTTCCACCAGATACGTATAAAGGGGCAAAACCAGCAAGCTCCTGGGAAAAACAGAAAACTTGGCAGGCTTGCCTGAGATAATTGGTTTTTTTATGTTTTTTCTGGTCTAGCCTGAAGCAGGAATAAACAGAAACAATACACAAAAAGTGTGTAGCTACTCTATTTCGAACCTAGTTTCACAATCTCAAAAAGTCTGTGTAGGTTTCAAAGAATCATCAGAAATCCAGATGTTTATCTCAACAGCACCTTGGGCACTCCAGCAGAACAATTCCTGTGTGGCTGCTGAAAGGTCAGCTCTGGAGGGATTTTGGAGTTCTCCTTTCCCAATGAAAGTACAATTCAGGAATATTGTGTAGAGTTTATGTGTACCTGAGAAAGAAGTCTGAGTACTATACCTTCCTTTCTCTTTGCATTCCACATAAATATTAGTATTTATGTATTAATATCTTCAAAGCACTTTTTAGGTATTAGCTGATTTTGTCTTTCAGTGTATATCAGTATATCATTAAAAAAATTCTGGCACATTATTCAGTTTGCCTGTGAGAATTAGGTTGTGCATGGACAGGCTGGAAAAACAGAAACAGGTAGGATTTGCCCTTCTAAAAGGGTTCACATCTGACATGCACAGGGAACCCATGTATGATGTGCCCATGAGAAACCTTCAGCAAAGGTCTTTAAAATAGTGCTGTTGACTTGCAAAGTAAGTCTGCAGTCCAGCAAGCAGTGGGACCGATGACTGGACTGCATAAGATGGAGCTCCTTGTTTGCACTATATTACAGTTGTGCTTCTGTGTTCTCAGAAACAGGGTCCAAATACAACTGCTAGAGTGAGGTTTTAGCATGAATGGGAAATCAGTAGCTCTTAAAACACATTTGAAATAAAAGCCTTATGATCTCACTCCATTTTCCAAGCTTGACATTTATTAAAGCATAATAAATATTATTTAATAATAAATAGAATTTAATATAAATATAATATAATATAAATGTAATTTAATAATATTTAAAGGTATTTAAAGGGATAAAGGAAAAGGCGAGCTCTTTGACTTTCCCACATTGACTTTTATGATAGAAATTTAATTGAATGAAAATTCTGCCTCATTCACAATATTAAAAATAACTCAACAAATTAAGAGTTGTGGGTTTTTTTGTTTTGTTTTGTTTTGTTTTTTTTTTAAATTAAGGCAAGTACCCAAGCGCCATAAGCACTATGAAGGGCAAGTTCTTAAAAAGTCCCTAAGGCTTTAAAAATCTAAAAATACCCTAAGCACTTAAAAACTGCCTTCTGCTTGTGCTGGGAAGTGACATTGCTCATGCCTGTTGTACAGAGCAAAGGGTCAGAAAAACTGCAGCAGGGTCAGATCCATGTGTGGTTGCTGGAGACCACGCTGTCCAGCTGTGAAGAGCAATGAGGTGCTGATGGCTGGATCCAGCATCAGAGAGTTGCTGGAAGGCCATGACTCTGGGAAGCTTTTTCAATAGTTACAGGGTCAGGGGCTCTAGCAGGGAATACCCTTGCTCAGTGTCCAAGTTCAAGTATTCAGGGAACATGTAACTTGGGTTTGGCACCTCGTAACACTGGCAGGTGCCTTGGGAAGGAGCCTTGCTGAAGGATAGCTCCCCACCTGTTCCTTCTCCCATCCAGAACGCTAAGGCTTTCTATCAAATAATATGGTCTTAACCAGCAAAGATGTTCAGTGAGTGTCAGGTTTCCTGTACTGCTGTGTAAATTCGTAGATCTTCCCTGTGACATTACCTTCATGTCTGTGACCTAGCAGTACATGCTTTTGTTCTAGCTGTATGGAAACTGGGAATCCAACATTTTAAGCCAGCATGTTCTGTGCTCATGGCCTCCTTCATTTCTGTTAACTTCCCTGCCAAGGAAGGCATACAGCTTGTGAATTACCTTCACTAGCCATAAAATCTCATTGTCCTCTTCCGCAAATGAACAGAAAACCACAAAAGACTTCTTGAAAACAAACAGAAGGAAAAGCAAAGCCATTTGGTATCAAACTATGGCAAGAAATGCTGGTCAGACATTCAACTCTGAGTTTGGAGCTGGAGCTGTAGATCTGGCATGGTAGAAATATTAAACTGCCAGCCCAATCTGTACTTGGCAAAGGAACAGAATGGCCAGTTCATGGCAAGGAAGGGTCGAAGTCTCTCCCTTAACTTTGATGAAAGATCACAGGGTAAATGCCTTGAGTAAAGGCATTTCCAAATTTGCAGAATTTGGCCTTCTATGAGAAATCATTGGGATATACTGTGCAATGCTGCTGATTGAATATTTCTAGGAAAGTTAAAAGAAAGGAGCTCACAGGAAAAGACATATAGAAAAAAAAAGAGAAACTTTCCTTCTAACACGAACCATATGATTTTTTGCTATGCAGAATTTCCACTTTCAGGATTATGATTGAAAAATGTGGCCCCTTCATATTTTAGATTTTCAGTTTTAGCTGAGAACTCCTCAGCTATAGAATTATAGAATGATTAGAGTTGGAATGGACGTTAAAGATCAAGTTGTAACTGTCCTGCCATGGGCAGAGACACCTTCTACTAGACCAGGTTGCTCAAAGCCCCATCCAGCCTGGTCTTGAACACTTCCAGGGATGGGGCATCCACAACTTCTCTGAGCAACCTGTTCCATTGTCTCACCACCCTCACAGTAAAGAATTTCTTTCTAGTATCTAATTTCAATCTTCCCTCGTTCAATTTAAAACCATTACCCCTTGTCCTAGAGGGGCAGAATCACCTCCCGAGACCTGCTGGCCACGCTTCTTTTGATGCAGCCCAGGATGCAGTTGGTTTTCTGGGCTTCCAGTGCACATTGCCAGCTCATGTTGAGCTTCTCATCCACAAGCACTCCCAAGTCCTTCTCCTCAGGGCTGCTCTCCAGACATTATCCGCCCACCCTGTATTTGTGCCTGGGATTGCCATGACCCAGGTGCAGGACCTTGCACTTGGCCTGGTTGAACTCCATGAGTTTTGCACAAGCCCACCTCTCCAGCCTGTCCAGGTCCCTCTGAATGGCATCCTTTCCCTCCAGAGTGTTGACCACGCCACACAGCTTGGTGTCATCAGCAAACTTGCTGAGAGTGCACTGTATCCCGCTGTCCATGTCACTGACAAAGATGTTAAACAGCACACCAATCATAAAAGCCATCCTACCGTGTCTCTGTGATGCCAATAAGATCATAGCCCTGGATATGTGTGCACACAGAGGGCACAGACAGTCTCTGTCTAACTCCTCCAGCTTGTTCCCCATGCTACATGCATTTGTGTAAAGGCACTTCACCTGGGTGGCTGATGGAGCTAACTTACTGGCTGCAGTGGCTGCATTTCCTTTGTGCTGCTCTTCAGGTGACCTTCCTTTGAGGTGTTTTATCTGTGGCTCCCTAGTTTCTATTGCCTCAGGAGCTCCTAGCTGGTCCCCATAAGACTTTGAGTGTGCTGCAGCGTACCCACCACATCTCAGAGCAACAGGTTAAGGTCCTTTGCTAGTGACCCTTCCCACAGATCTTGGCCCTCATCATCTCCACCATCCCTTGGCCCTCATGATTAAGCTTTACTCTTTGGAAGTGCATTTTTAAACTTTTTGTTCAGTAAGTCATGGTTTGCTGATTTTCAGACTTGCCTTAGAGCTCCTGTCTAGATTGTGCAAGTCCTGATGGCAGTGGGGTCTATAGCTCTTGTCCATGGTCATTGCTAGACACTACAGCTTTCCCCATACTCTGCATCACCTGGACTCATGCTCATATTTCCCCTGACTGTGGCCTCATAGTCTTTCTCGCAAAAGTCACGGAATTCTTGGATTGAATTTATATTGGAAAAAGCCTGTCTCCTAACTGCATGCACAGGTTTTAACACGTTGGCACCCTGAATCAACAGACCCACATAGTGCTACAGTATTATAGCTGCAAAATAATGATATAACCCATATACTTAAACTTTAAATGCTATGTTTGTAAGGGATTTGTAGATGTAAGATTACATATTCTAAATCGGTATGCTAATTAATTGATCTGCAAACATGTGGGAAAAGTTAGTTTAATAAAGAACCTGTCAAGTAAGAATGGGTTTTTTTGTTTGTTTGTTTGTTTGTTTACTTATTTTGATGTCCTTGCCTTATACAGTGTGGGGAATAAGATCTAGATTATAAATCCATTTCCAAAAAGCTTTCTTGAATCCTCGGAAGTTGTTACTTCAAGCAAATGTGAGTAAACAGAACCAATTTTCTTTTCAGTAATTTTACTTTTTGGCTAAGCCTCTTCTAACTAACTGAACTCTGAAATTAATTTTGTGCAGAAACTGTTTGCTCTCAGAGTGATAAGACCTACGTTTATAGTTAATGCCAATGAATGGTATTCAGAGATGCTTTTGCTTATATGTATTGCTATAACAACCAAGGTTAGCGAACTTTGTTATTTGCCCCATTAGAGGGTTGGAAGAGAAAAAACGTAGACCCTGTGGGGAGAAGCAGACAAGACAGATGACCCAAAACCAACTAAGAGTATTCCATCCCATCTGCCCCATGTTCAGTATAAAAGCTGAGAGATCAAAGGGTCAGCTCTCTTTCTTCAATGAACGGCATCCAAGGAGGACTCTGTATGTTCATCTGCCTTTGATCCTGATCCAAGCATTCCTAACACCAGCTCTGGAATCCAGCACCCATCCATTGCTGAGTCCAGTCTAGGATTTTTACTGTGCCCACTGGTGATGCAATCATCATCCTGGGAGCTTGATATGGTTTGTATATATTATATATAAATTATTGTTGTTGTCATTATTATTAATAATAATATTAATAATTTATTAATATTGTCATTAAAGTAGTTTAGTTTTTTCCTAAACTCATAAATCTCTTTATATCTTACTCTCCTCTCTTTGGAGAGAGGGATACAGGGGGACCATCTGTCATTCTTATTGGCCTGTCTGGCCTAAACCACAACAGCAAGGCTTCTTAGAATGCTTCATCCTACTCAAATCTTTTGCAGATTACGAATACATTTGCTTGTTTAAACACTTTCCAAATGCCTATATAGAGTTAGACAGAATCTCTTAATGTGAGCTGTGCTGAAAAATGTCATACCATTTGAAACATCATAACTAGTTCTAAAATAGTCTCAATTTTTAAAAAGGTGTTTTCGTAACTTCATAACTTCCAGTTCACATGACTCAGGGCAAGTAGAGGCTAAAAGAGTTAAAACTAATTGATTGTGCATGTATCTTCAGCTACACACTCACAAGGGCCTGGAACTGAAAATAATGATATAACCATTTGCCATAGGTATTGTGAGCATTTCGTGGCCTTTTGCTTGCTTTTTTTAATGACATTACTGACTGTTTGAGTCAATTGCACAGAAATGTAGTGCTGAGTGAGTTTTGAACTCTTCTAATGAGTCTGTGAGGTTCCCAGTACCCAAATGAAGTAAAAATAATTCATGATGCTTCTAGAGATACAGGTAAAAACCGGAGCTTCTTACCACATCACTGCACCACACAGTTTTAAAACCAAGTTTTCCTTCTTTGCGTATATGCTTTAGTTAAGGGTATTTAAATAGAGCCAGTGCTATCTACTGTAATTAACATTCTCTGTTAGTCTTAATGTAAGAGGAAAGGGGAAAATATTGGGATCACACTTTTTTGTTGGATTAGGGGTTGGACTAAGGCCTTTGTAACGCTTCTGCTTTCAGTTCCTGCTTTAAGTGACTTCACTGAAACAGGGTTGGTAGGTCTGTGGCCTGCTTCTGTGTAGGAGGACCCGCATGGAGAGGCAGCAGCCTCCTCTGAAAGAATCACAGAGTGACAATGTCTTTTCCCTTGCTCTCTCTTAACCCTTGTACAACTTTGATGAGTTGTAGGACATTTTCTAAAGCATACAATAACTTCAGCAGCACTAGTTACAGCTGTTAGGTTTTTCTTTTTTAATCTTTTCTTCAAAAATAGCTCAGTCCTCAACAATCTGGGTTCTTCTGAAAACACTGAACTGTGTTCATGCACAGAGGTTTACAGATCTGCTCGGGTCGGCAGCAGCCTTTCTGTTTCATTTAATACAGGCCTGATGTTTTGGTTATCATTGAAGCATTAATTAAAATCAATGATAGCCTCTTTCCTTTTTGCCTGTTCATTTGCTGTAAGTGGGAAGCAGATTCTGAACTGAAAATACTCTTTTTTTGTGTTTTAGTTTGCCATTGTTCTTTCAACTAGGTACTGATGAGTCACGATGACTTACACTTGGCCTCTGCAAGTGTTTCCATGCTTTCATTTCTCCTCCTTAGCTCCTCTCTCATTAAAATCCTCAGCAAATATCATTAGTGCAGTATTCTGCCTCCTTCTTAGCTCATTAAGTAGCATAGATTCTCCAGGAAGAGGGAAGACTGGGACAGCTGACTAATTGCCCTGAAAGTACATGAAGCGGAGAGATGGGAACATCCATATCACTCACAAAATTACAGGTTGCAAGTCACCAGGTGGAAAAGGAAGAAGACAACATGAGCAAGACAGGGGTGAAGTCAGCAGCTGTTCACTTTGCTGTTCTCCCCCACAACCCCTTAGTGATGCTGCTCTGTGGCAGTGGTGTGACAGAGACATAAGGGGGCATGCCTTCTTCCACGCCTCTTCTTGTCCTCCCTTGGCAAAAAATTAACCATGTTATGCTCTTCCCGACTTCAGCTGAATGCTTGAGCATCCCTACCTTCTTCATCAGTGCAAAAGGCAAAGAAACAATGAGAAATGATAGATTTGGTCTGAAATTATTTACTGCAGTCTAAGGAGGAAGCAGAAAAATAAGGAGAAGAGTGGTTTCAGTTTTGCTCAAAATGATGTTTGTGTTATAATTCTTTAAGGAGCTGTAGCAAGTTGACAGCAGCACCAAGCAATTAGCAGACCTTTCTGTGAGAGAAATACAGCTGAAGCTCTGCCTGAATGGTTGGGTTACAGACTGGGGATGTGGGAAGTGAGTGCTCCGCCTATATTCAGAGGTAAAACTGCTCAGTGCCAAACTGTCATAGATTTGAGGCCAGTACTTTGTACATAATCAGTCATTGTCTCTGAGCTTCAAATCACAAAGTGATGTGTTAGAAGTATTTTCACAAGGCAGGGTAGGGCCCACAAACATTTGTCAATGTTTGTTCCAGACATATTGGCTGGCTTATTTATGAGAAGCTTCTGTGCAGCATTTCTGCTAAGTTCAGGCAACATGTTGGCTGCTTGCATATGTATATTCCTGTGTGACTGCAATATATTTGTTTATTGACAGGCCTTCAGGGTTTCAGCAGTACATCCTGTTTATTTTGGCTTCCATGGAGATGGAATAATAAAGTTGTGTTTTGGTATATATGCATTTGTTGAGTTTAGCTCAAAGCTGAAGCTATGATGGGGAGAAAACATTACTATACTGCTGACCTCATATGCACATGACTTCAGGCTCCTAGAATGATCAGGTTTCTTTGCAAGGAGGGGTAGGTTTCCTGGGGAGAACTGGTATTTTGACTACACTTGAGGGGAGGGAAATTTACAACCCTTGGGAAACAGTGGTACTGTTAGGCCAGTCGCATTTTGCTTGCATTCTGGTGCTGGGAAATCAATTGTTTGTGCTCGCTAGATAGGTCCACAAGTGCAAGATGTTCTTCTTAAAAGTACTGAATTTTCCCTTTGTTACAAGGCAGCCAGGTGTTTTGTGGTTTTAGGGTTTTAGAACCAATACAAAATTTCAGAAAAAATATGCATTCCTTCACTTAAAATACCTGAAGTCATTGCTTTCCACCTGGCCCATCTCCCCACTCGTTATGAAATGATCCACTTCTCTGTATTTAGTATGTAGAGTCCATTGGTGAACCTTTTTACGCAACCCAAAAATATGTAGAGTGCAGGCAATCCTTCTCCCTACATTTTTAACCTTGGCAGCTCTTTCTTTCCCTCCTACTTGCATTATCTTGAAACAATTTTAGTATGGTAGTCTGCCTTCCTTCCTTCCTCCCTCCCTTCCTTCCTTCCTTCCTTCCTTCCTTCCTTCCTTCCTTCCTTCCTTCCTTCCTTCCTTCCTTC
>JAOXNO010006131.1:0-12559 GCA_028565335.1 Limnodromus scolopaceus
GGGCGCTGGGGGCTGGGGCGGGGGGGGGGCAGAAGGTGGGGGGAGGGCATCCAGCCTGTTGCGTCTCTCTCCCTGGGCCGGGAAGGTTCCTGGCGTTCAACCCGGGAATGTGGAATCTGTAGCAAATAATGGAAAATAAAGAGGATGGAGGAGGGAGGAAAAGCAGAGCAGAATGTTTCAGGAATGCTGGAAAAGTTTGGATCCATCGAACGGGGCAAGATCCAGGAGAGAAACAGGCCCTGGTCCAACGCCCTCTGAGCTTGGGGTGCCAAGAGCTGGACTCGGGGGGACCCCTGGCCCCAGAGCAGGAAGGTGCCCATGAAGGGCAGCCCCGGGACCGTGGGGCTGGTGCCAGCCTGGCCCCACGGCCGCTTGGGCAGCCCTGGCTCGGGGCGGGGGTGCAGGGGGGGGCAGCCAGTTCCTCCCTTCAACTTTTGCACACAATCTGTCCTCGCAGAGAGCCGCCCAGCTGCCCTGAGTCCCGGGGGGCTCCTCACTGTTTTGGAGCTGGTTTGGGGGGGGCAGAGGGAGGTTTCACCCCCTGGGCCGGAGCCTGGGGCAGGGCGTAGAGCCGTGATGCAGGTGCTGTTCCCGGCACCCGCTCTGTGTCGGGGCCCTGCGTCCCCACTGACACCCCCCCCCCAGGGGGTCCCACCAGATCCATCACTGTCCCTGTCACAGGGTTGTGCCACTGGAAGGGAATGATGCTTTGGGTCTGTCTGTCCCGAGAAAGGCGGGGGGGGAGGTGAGACCCTGGGCATGGGGCTGGGGAAGGGCAGACCCCGCTTGCAGCCCCAACGGGTCGGCAGAGGAGGTTTACCTTGGGACACCCTCTGTCCTGGCCCCCCTCCCCGCAAGGGAACGGCGGGGGGTTTGCAGGGTGCAGCTGGTGTTTGGGGCAGGCGGGGAGGGAGTGGGGTCACCCCCTCGTCCCCTCCACTGTCGCTGTGCGAGCGGCAGCAGAGCAAGCAGGGACGGGAAGGGGGCTGGCGGATACTCCTGCTCTCTTGGGTTTGTAATTAAATTCCCGGCCGGAGCACGGCGTGGGGCGGCCAGGCGTCACCCAGGGGAGGCTGCGAGCGGCGGGTGTGCGCCTGCGCTCGCAAAACAGTCACAGCGTCGCCGCAAACAGCACAAAAATAACCGCTACAAAAGCGACACCTTCCCCGGTTTGTTTTTCTGGCCTGGATTTCAGGCGCTGCCGGGATCCCGGGGTGAGGGGAGGACGGGCGGCTCGGAGCAGCTTTCGGTTAATCGCCAGCTTCCAGGAGGCGGCAGGGGGTCCTTTCGCCCCGGCAGACCCCGTGTGGTTTGGTGCAAAGCCCAGCTCTCCCACAGGTGGTGGGCTTGTGTGAGGGCACACGCATGTGCAAGGGCACACGCGCTGGCACGTGTGGCCCGCTCCCAGCCCGGGGAGGTACCGTGGGGGGGTGCAGCCGCCCGCGCCCACCCTGTGTGTAAAACCGTCTTTGGAAAAAGCCCTTAATGGGAGCGTGGGGGGAGATCTCCCGCCCGCGCCACCCCCAGCCCCGGGCCATCTGCAGAGCCCAGCCTGCACCCCCAGGGAGCAGACGATGCGGCGGCGGGGGGAGCGGGGTTGGGGGGAACCGGGGTGCCTGCAGCGTGTGGGGGCCGGGCAGCACCTCAGAGCCCGCGTTGTCTTCCAAAATAGGCACCCTGAGCTGGGGGCATGGGGCTGCCCTCCCAGGGCCTTGGCTCCCATCAGTGCCGTAAGAAGCCGGGGATGGCTTCACCCTGTGCTGGCAGCTCTGTGGCCCCCAAGCCACTGGTCCCCCCGAGCTGGTGGGTGCCCCCGAGCACTCAGCCACGGTGAGAATGGGCTGGGACCCAGCTCCTGGCACTCGCTCCCTGCTAATGGCTTTTCCCGCTGTGCTGGGGACACAGCACTGCCTCCCCTCTCCCTGTCCCACCTGCCCCCCCCGGGCTGGGACTGCCGGTGGCCCTGGCCACTCCGCTCCCTCCGTCTGCCTCCTGCTTTAATGGCACTTTGCAAAGCCCCGGGGCCCGGCCGAGTGTGTGGGGACAGAGCTGGGGGGAGGCAGGGGTGTCCTGCTGCCCCCCCTGCATCAGCCATCGCCGCTCCATGCGTTCAGCCAGGGCAGGAGCTCCTGGGAGCTGGGAGAATGGACGTGCAATTAACCACCAGGATAAATGAGGCCTGAGAGCTCTCCCCTCTGCCACCCCAGCATCTGCCGGACCCTGCTGTGGGCAGGGGTGTGCAGATCCCCCCTCCCGGCTCCGCAGGCAGCCCCGAGTGCGAGGGAGCAGCCGGAGGGTGGGCTCAGCCACGGGGATCGGAGCCTGGGCCGGTGTCTCCTCCAGAGTGGCCCCTGGCACAGCTGCCCCCCCCTCAGGCTCTGCCGTCCCTTGCTCTGAGAAATAAGTGGCAATGATCCATCGCCTGATGGTACCTCTGCGCCGCCCACCCTAATTACTGTCACAGCTAAGCACTTCGTTAGCATCATCTGGCGAGCAGCCAGCCTGCTCCCTGCGGCGCCGGAGCATCCCCTGGCCCCGGGCAGCCACTAACGGCCCCGCTCTGCGGCTCCCGCTGCCGAACCCACACCTGATGCTGTGCGGCGTGGGGGCTCTTACCGGGCCCCCCGGGGCTGCGTGGCTGGTTGGGCTGGTCCAGGGCACTCGGGATGCAGGAAGGGGGGCACGTCGCTGTGAGGGGTCAGGGCACCCTCTTCATGCAGCACCCCAAGACCTGCTGCACCCCAGAGAGCCGCACCGGGGCCAGTGAGGTGGCTGCCACTGGCAGCGTCCCCGGGCATGGCCACGGCACTTGGCGATGCCGAGGCGGGTGCTGGGCCCGGGAGCAGGAGCAGGAGCCCCGGCTGGAGCAGAGCTGGTTGCGATGTGTGTGTGTGCGCGTGTCTGTGCGTGTGTGTGCGCGAGTGTCTGTGCGTGTGTCTGTGCGCGAGTGTCTGTGCGTGTGTGTGCGCGCGTGTCTGTGCGTGTGTGTGCGCGCGTGTCTGTGCGCACGTGTCTGTGCGTGTGTCTGTGCGCGCGTGTCTGTGCGTGTGTGTGCGCGAGTGTCTGTGCGTGTGTGTGCGCGAGTGTCTGTGCGCGCAGCCCAGAAAGGTCACTGTCCGGGAAAGGTGTCAGCAGCCAAGAAATGGGCTTGGAATGGAAAGTGTGAGCCAGGTTGAACCGCAGGGGTGGCCAGAACCGTCCCGCTCCAGCCTCTCCGTGGTCACCGTTTCCATCTGCGCCGCGGGAGGAGCGGGTCTGGCTGCACCGGGTCACCCCGAGGTGCCTCCCCCCGGGGCATTTGGGCAGGGGGACAAGGGGCACCCGGAGGAGCCGTGCGGGCGAGGAGCTCTCGGCTCCGGGGTGGCGAGGGGAAGGGGGGAAAGCGGCCAGCGGAAGGGAAGATGCTGCCTTTGTCCGTGCGCTGTGTCCGGTTCGCTGGTGGCACAATGTCCCCATTCACCCGCTGCCCCCACTGCTCCTCCACGGCGGGGGGCTGTGCTCTTCACTGCTGCTCTCCACTCTCTTGCAGGGTCGTGGAGGCCAGCACCCTTCAGCAGGAGAGGCTGCAGGCCATCGCGGTGAGTGAGCCCCCTGTGCCTGGCGAGTGACTGGCGAGCACGCCAGACCTTCACCCGGTGTCCCCACGTCCCCGTGCCATCACGTGGGGCAGACCCAAGCGGGAAGGAGGGTGCGGGACAGGGGCTGTGCCAGTGCCAGGGCTGTGCAGCCGCTTTTCCAGCCCCTGCCTCCAGCCTGGAAAGCTGCTCTGGGGCTGTTGGCTGGGGCAGGAGCCAGAGAGCCTCCCCTGGGTGCCCACCCCGGGCAGGGGGTCTCGAGCAGCCAAACTATGACCCCTGTGAGCCCCTGCCAGGGCGTCCTGCCCTGCGGCAACTCTTCCCAGGGATGCACCACGGCCGGGACGTGGGATCCGGCCGGGCTTGGCTGCTTTGCCAAAGCAGGGGCAGAGCGAGCAATGGGCGGCTGGGAGGTTTAATTAATGAGGCAGCGCCTTGATGAGCCCCAAGTGAGAGTGAAATGAGTGATGATTCCCCAGCTTGTCCTTTCCCAGGGAAGGGCTGGGGATCATGCAAGATCCCTCCCTGCCCACGGTGGGTGCTGGTGGTGGTGGGCACTGGTGATTGCTTTTAAACCCCGTGGCCGCTCCCCTGCCCGCTGTGGCCGCCAGCTCCCCTGGCCCGTCCCGCTATCGGCCGATCTCCGCTGCACAAAGGGCAAATTGTTCTAGGCCAGAGGAGAAGGAAAGCGGGAGCTGCTTCCCGGGCTGGGACCAACTCCGCTGAAACGGTCTGGACCGGTCCCAGGGCGTGCGGTGAGGGGGGGCCGGGCTGGTTCCCCCCGCGCTGGCAGCTTGCTCAGCGGGGCCGGGCTGGGGGAAGGTGACATTTTGAGACGGCAAACAGGCTCCAGGCTCTGCCCCAGTTACTCTGCACTCTCCGTGCCTCAGTTTCCCCCTGTGAGGATGATGCAGGGCTGGGGAGCTCCCGGTGGGCTCTCCACAAGGCCAGTGTTGCAGCCCCGTGCACAGCTCGTGTCCCCATGTGAGACCCCACGGCTGCTCCTCCCCACGCGGGGACGCTGCCCGGGCTGGGATGGAGGTGTCCCCACCCCAGCGGTGCCCAGCGCCGACCCCCTCCCCACGCCAACCCCAGCTCTGCCGCTCTCATCCCTCCAGGAGAAGCGGAAACGTCAGACGGAGATCGAGAACAAAAGGCGGCAGCTCGAGGACGACAGGCGGCAGCTGCAGCATCTCAAGGTGAGGATCCCCCGGGACCCCCGTGGCGCCTCTGCACCGGGGACGTGCTGGGGACCCCCCAGCTGCGGGGGAGGCCGGACCATCACCCTTCTCTGCTCCCCAGTCCAAGGCTCTGCGGGAGAGATGGCTGCTGGAAGGAGCCCCCACCTCAGCCTCCGAGGAGGACGAGGCCATGAAGAAGCAGATGCAGGAAGATGAGGTGAAGACCAAGGAGCTGGAGGAAACCATCCAGAGGTAACGGGGACAGCGTGGTTGCCAGCATGTCAGGGTGTGATCCAAGGGTGTCCGAGTCCCTCCAGAGCCCCCCCCAACCTTCTTGGGCAGATGGGAGGCTGAGATGCAGCTTAGTCCCACGTGCAGGGCACGAGGCGCTGGGCACAAGAGACATGAGGCACAAGACACACCACCGTGCCACCATGCTCACTTGGGTTCAGCTGTGGCCCCGCTCAGAGAAGAGCATCCGCTCTGGAGCTTGGAGCTGCCGGGAGAGGAGGTGGCTCCGCGGTGCTGCCGGGGCTCGGCTGCTCTCGCCGGGGACCCTCCGGCCCAGCTCTTGCCAGCATTTGTCCAGGGGCTGCGTTCAGTCCCATGGCCCCTCTGAGCACAGACACCCCCAAACATGCTCCTGCCTGGGGCTGAGGGACCCACAAGCCTTGTAGGGTGTCAGTGGGAGCCATGGGGCTGGGGGCTGGGGCCAGGCTGGGGTCCCCAGGGAGGCTGCTGGTTGCCCAGCACCCACCATCACAAGGGCAGGGAAACGGGGGGCTGGTTCCCTGTGGCCCTCCATCCCCACTGTGGTGGCTCAGGGGAAGGGACAGGGTGGGAGGATGGGGGGGAAGAAGGCTCAGCCCCTGCCCAGCCCCCTTGTCCCTGGGCTGCCAAAGGCGGGGGGGGGGTGGGGTGGGGGCCGGGAGCCCCAGCACGGAGGTGTCCGGGCAGCCTGGCCGCCCTGCAAGAATGCAATCAGTCACGGCTGTGCCGTTAATTACCGAGCATCGGTGCAGAGAGGGGTCAGGCACGAAGGGGCCTTTGTGTCCGTCTAATGGCGCGGTGCATTCCTCCGGCGGCGCCTCGCGGGGGGACGGCGGGGACGGGAGTTAAGGGGGGGCTCTGCCGGGGGGTGCCGACTGAGGGGCCCTAATTTACACAGACATGAATCCATGGGGATTCCGTGACCTCCTGCCGTGTCCCGGGGGGGGCCCACTGCTGGCACAGCTCTTGGCTGGGCTCGGTGGCTGGGAACGGGCTGTTGTCCTCCTGGGAAGCTCAAAGAGGCTTCGGGGGACACGTGCGGGAGCAGAACGGTGAGGGAGGGATGTTGTTCCGTCCCACCGAGCGTGGGCACTGGCAAATGCGTGAGGGGCTCGGTTGTCACGGCCTGGGGACAGTGAGAGGTAGGGGATCCCCCTGTGGGGCTGGTGCCCCTGCCCAGTGCCTGTGGGGGGGTTTCTTCCATCCGCTTGGGCCGAGCCCCTCGGCTGAGTGGCCGTGGAGCCGTGATGATGTTCCTGATCATTGCTGGCCCCACGGAGCTGGGTGGAAGCACGTGGCTGACGGGCACCCGGGCGAGGACAGCACCCGCTGGTGCAGCCCCTGGGTCTCTTCCAGCAAAGACACGCTTTTCCCCTGCAAAGAGATGGTGGTGGCTGTGCTGGAGGTCCATCTGTCTGTCCGTGTCACGCGAGCCCTGGGGCTGATTCATGCCGCCCCTCTCCCCTGTGCCATGTCACTGGCCCATGTTGGCAGGTCGGCTGTGGCTGCCGGTGGCCTCTGAGCCCTGACTCTCCCCACAGGCTGGAGAAGGAGCTGGAGACACTGGAGAACGGCAGCTCAGCAGCTTCCACCAAGGAGAACCTGGCGGAGGCGGCAGCGCCGGCCAAGGATGAGAAGGCAGAGTCCGTCCCCAACACGCAGAAGGTGGGCACGGCCACGGGCAGGGCTGCTGGGGGGATGAGGGGGTCCCTGGGGGGGGGTCATCGCTTCCTCAGCCCCCACCAGACTGGGGCTGGTTCTTGCTGCTGGGCTGAGGGCACGGTGACGGGAAGGTTGTGCTGGCGGAGGGGCCGAGCGTGGGGAAACGCTGCCGACTGGCTGTGGGGGGACACCGGGGCACTGGTGTGGCTGCGGTGGGCTCCGGTCCCAGCCGTGAGGGGCGGATTGGCCACCCACGTGTCCCTGTCCCCTTCGGAGCCCCTGCCCTGCTGATCCCCTGCCAGCGGGGCCAGGCTGGGGGGTCCCTTGTCCTGGGGGGTCTGGATGTGTGGGTGGTGGGAGCGCGGCGGCTCCTGGTGGCTCCTGACCTCTCCCTTCTGTTTTGCAGAGTCCCCTGGGCACAGTCAAGGGTAGGTGACCCCCGTCTCGGCCGCGGTTCCAGCTCTCGGGGGGGGCAGCACCCACTGCCCTATCGTGCTGCCCCGGTGCTGGGGACAGATGGGTGGGGGGAGCCGGGGCAGCCCCGTCCTCACGTCCCCCGTCCCTGTCCCCTCCTGGGCAACGGTGCCCTGCGATGGGGGAGCCCGTCCCAGGCACCAGCCGTGGGGGGGACACGCTGCCCTCCCCGGGGCCCATCCCGTGGGCGCGTGGGCCACCAGGCAATGGCTTTGGCTCAGGTGGTTGCCTCTGCTCTCCGTCCCCAGCTGAGAAGAAGGTCTCCAGCAGCCCCATGAAGGTGGTGGAAGGCACTGACATGATGAAGGCAGGTGGGTGCCCGCTTCCCGGGGAGGGGCGCTCCTCCCACACCTCCCCCTGGCTCGCTGCCCCCCCCACAGCCCCGCCACCGCTGCTCCCCACTGCTCGATGGCTTTCCAAGCCCAAGGCAGAGCACGTCGTTTATTTGCAATCAGAGGGTTTGTTTTTGCTTGTGCCCCGCGGCTGGTTGGGGGGCCTCCCCTTGCCCCCCATTCCATGTCTCTGCTCCGGTTTCATCCTTCGCCTCCCGCTCTGTTCAGGGAGAAGCGGTGCGTCGGCTGCCGGCATGGCTGGTGCCGGGCCAGCGCTGGTGGCCCCGTGGCTGTCGGCGCGGAGCTTGCGCGGTGCTGAGAGCAGGCAGGGGTGTGCGGGGCCGAGCTGCCTGTGCCAGGGAGGGGGCAGATCCGCTGCTGCAGAGGTTTGGGGGGATGGGTCAGACCGGGCTGTGGCACCAGTGCTGGGCAGAGCCTGTCTTGGGGTCCTCGGAGCAAAGTGTCACTGGATGGAGGGGATCTGGTGCCAGCAGGGACTGGCCAGGAGCAGGAGAGATGCCCAGGATTGCCCATCCCATGGGGGCAGAGGAGCTGCCCTAGTGCCAACACCCTTGGTGGGGGATGCCACCTCCCACGAGCACGAGCCTGGCTCCCAGCCCAGGCCCTGCGGCCAGTGCCGCTCACCGGCCGGACAGAGGGACACGGCATCACTGGCCATGGACCTGGGGTGCAGAAGCCGTGAAGGTAAGGGAATGCCAGGACACCAGGATGGCTCTGCGGGTGCCGGGAGGAGGGCTGTGCCCGGGATGTCGCACCCACCGCTGCCATTCACCACTCCTCGCTGCTGCCGCTGCCTTGCTAACGCCGCACCGCACCACGCCGCTGCCGCCACACGCCTGCCCGCTGCCGGCCGCTGAGCAGGGGCTGGGGAGGGCCGGGACCACCGTAACGCCCACTGTCCTCTTTGTGTCCCAGCCATGTACTCAGTGGAGATCACGGTGGAGAAGGACAGAGTGACTGGGGAGACCAAGGTCCTGTCCAGCACCACCCTGCTCCCCCAGAACCACTGTCTGCAGGGGGTCAAGGTGTACGAGGACGAGCTGAAAGGTACGGCCCGTCCCGCACCGCTCGCAGGCACCAGGAGCACCGGGCAGGGACGAGGGAGCAGCCACCCGAGCATCCCAACAGGCACCAGGGCTAGGAAGGGCTGGGGCCACTCCTGGCCATCCTGGCCAGCTCGCCATGGGAGACTGCTGAGGGCAACCTCTTGCCAGCCCCAGTCCCGTGTCCCGGCCAGCCTGGCCTGGGACCCCTCCCAGCGACGTGGCAGCAATGGTCCCCAGGGGCCAGCCCTGGTTTGCACATGGCGACCCAGCGCCGCTGCAGCGCGGGGAAGAGGATCCGCTGCATCCAGGACTCGGGGCTGAAGGACGGCCATGCTGGCGCTGAGGACTGGCCACAGAGCCAGGGCATGTTACTGCGGGCTGTGGCTACCAGACCCTGGGCTGCAAAGACTGACCACCTCGCCAAGGAAACCGCACTGCAGCGGCAGCCGGTCCCGTTCAACACCCTCCCCGTGGCCATGGCCATGCCGGGCCATGCGGGCCTTCACCCCCACCAGCCCCCCACTGCTCTTGGACCCCCAGCTCCAAGGACATGCCGAGGAGCCACCTCAGCAGTGATGAGCCTGGGGCAGCCATGCTTGGTCCTGGCCCTGCCTGGCCTGGTTGTGGTTCATCACTCCATCGACCGGCTGTCGAGACTGCTGCGCTGATCATCGCGTGATGCCCCAGGTCAAGTGGAAAATGCGATGAGCCCGAGGCCGCTCTCGCCGTGACGCACGTCTGCTGCCCCCAGCGCCGCGAGCGGCCGTGTCGAGTGCGCCGGCAGCGGAAGAGCCCTATCCCCTCCTGGGCACGGGGCCACGGGCAGCGGGATGTGGCAGGACGTGGTGGGATGTGGCCGGGCAGCCCCTGCTGAGCGCTCACTGGGGTCTCACAGGGGCAGCAGCCATCAGCCATGGAGCATTGTCTTGGCCATGGCCAAGCTGGCCGACAGCCGGACGCCATCCCGCCACGGCGAGTGTGGCCAGCTGGGCAGGCTGTCGGCAACCTGGCAGTTGGCCGCGGCTCTGCGGGGCTCACCGGGTCTGAGGCTTCGGAGGTGCCAAGAACTGGGAATGGCTCCTCATGTGGTGCTTTTGTTTCGGCCTCCCCGTCTGCTGTGTGGGGCACGGGCTCGGGGGTCTGGCAGTAGCTCCAGCCAAGGGGGTGGGTCAGGGTGCTGCCGGGGGTCCCAGCCGTGGTGCCAGGCTGTTGGGGAGGGGAAGGGGCTGCTCCCTGGCTGCACGGGAGCCGACTCTGAGTGGGTCAGGCCAGCAGGAGCTTTGCCAGGTCAGTCCGTGTCCCCGTCCCGAGCCCCCCTCACCCTCCCTCCTCTTGTCCCCGCAGTGGTGCACGCGGTGAGCGCCGAGGACGGGGCCCTGCAGAACGGCGCCCACCCCCTCAGCTCCTCTGAGGTCGACGAGCTGCTGCACAAGGCGGACGAGGCCACCACCCTGAGTGAAGCCCCAGCCAAGGCGGGCGAGGGGGCTGGCAGCGCCCCGGGCAGCCAGAAGCCCACGCCGCGGCGGGAGATCGTGGGGCTGCAAGCCAAGCCGCGGGAAAGCACGGCCGTGATGCCAGCGGGCGAGGGGACAGAGCCGAGCCGCGAGCAGCCTGTCACCATGATCTTCATGGGCTACCAGAACGTAGAGGATGAGGATGAGACCAAGAAGGTGCTGGGGCTGGAGGGCACCATCAAGGCTGAGCTGGTGGTGATCGAGGATGCCGAGAGCAAGCTGGAGCCGGCACGCAAGGACCACGCGCCACCCAACGGCACCGCGCTGGAGCCGACTGCCGCCCAGCCCACGGGTGAGGAGAAGCCGGGAGCCAATGCCACGGACGCCAAGGAGGCCGAGCAGGAGACGGACGTGAAGAAGCAGCGCTGCAAGTGCTGCACGGTGATGTGAGCCCCGCGCCGCCGGAGCAGGCAGCCCCCGCCGAGCCCCCTCCGCCCCGGCCCCCGCCAGCCTGGCCCACCGACCCGGCACGCCAGGCCCCCACCCCACTGGACACGGACCCTTGTTCTGCAGCACCGGGGATGTCCATCACGGCGCCTGCCGAGCCCCCATGGGCAGCAGCGACCACGGCCCCACTCACCCCTCTCTGCCCACCCCATGCTGCACCCCACCAGTGCTGCCCGGGATATTTATTAGGGACCCCCGGCGTCCTCCCGCCGCCAATGCCGGAGCCATTCCCTCCTCTCACCGGCCACTTCCCACCCCCTGTCAGAGGATGGAGCCGGCTGGGCTGGGGGATCGGAGGACGCCGTCGTGTCCGTAGATGACTCCCAGGGAGCCAGTGGCCAGTGGGACCCATGCTGTGGTGGGCATGGAGCCACCCCCATGCCAGCCTCTCTCTCAGCACCTCCATCACCTGCTTCTCCTGAAGGAAACGGCCCTGGGCTGTCCCTCCCTGGGAGGGGAGCTGGGGGTACCCAGCCCCATGGGGACAGGAATGAGGCAGGAGCTCCTGTGCCACCCCACAGCAGCCAGAGGGTGACCCAGCACCGTGTCCCCCTCCTGCCTCCGCTGCCCGGCGGTGGCAGCTTCACAGAGCTGCTTTCTGGGGCCAGGGGCTGCAGCATCAGCTCTCCCAGGTGAGTGGGGCAGCCCAGTTCATCCCAGGCACCAGGAGTGGGAGCTGCTGGGGGTCCGGTGTCCCATGGAGGGTGTCCCTGGGATGCTGTGTCCGTGCCGGGACGGCAAGCAGCCTTTCCCCGCTCCCCCCACCCCACGCCCCAGCCCTTCAGTGGGGATTTCACCACCAGCACCAGCGTTTCTTCCCTGCTGAGACCCGCTGGGGCGGGCAGGGGGGCCCACTGCAGCACCCATGGGTGCTGAGCCCTGCCCAGACCCCACAGCAGCCAACACATCTCGTGGGTGTTGGGCAAGTGGCTCCCGCTGAGCCCACCTCGGTGGGCTGTGGGCACAGTCCTGCCCTGCCTGGCATGGGGGCTGCCTCTGGGGGGGTCCCGTCTCCTGCCAGCCCTGTCCCAAGTCCCCAGGGTTGCTTTTGGTGCCCAGTGCCCCACGTCAGCCCCCCCTGAGCCAGCGGTGGCCGTGCAGCCAGGCTGGCAGGGCCAGGTCCCCACGTCCCAGGGACACAGGAGCTTTGGGCAGTGGCCTGGCTACCAGCCAGCGCAGCACAGGGGTCCTGGACCCAGTGTGAGTGGGTCCCTGCTGCCGAATGTGGCCAGGGGAGTCCCCAGGGACCCCCTGGGCCCCCGGCAAAGCGCCTGCGGAGCAGCCCTCACGCTGCCCAGCCCCCTGGGACATGGGTGACAGAGCAGCCAGGGGTGGGGCTCAGCCCCCCAAGGCCTTCCCTGCCCCTCAGCCCCATCGTGTGAGCAGTGATCCCCCCTCCCTGACATCCCCATTGCCCCCAGTTACCCCCAGGTTTTCAGGGATAGGGGAGTGGGCCGGGGGCTGCAGGGGGCTCATGGTGCTGCCCTCCTGCGCCGATCCTGGCCCCGAGCCCTGACTGGGCATGGAAGGCCTCTGGGAGAGGCAGAGCTGGGGAAGGGGGTCTAGGCTGGCACCTCTAAGGATGAGGGGGAGTCTTTCCCATGGACAGGCATCCCTGGAGCCCCATTGCCACAGAGCGGGGGGCTGGATGCCATGGGGCATCTGACCCATTGATCTTGGAGGGCTGGGTTAGGGCTAGATCCCCAGTGGGGATGCACATCACCTCCTGCCACCCCCTTGCTGGGGGTCACCACCACTCACGCCATCACACCTTGGGTCCCACAACCTACCCCAACCCCAAGCTGGGCCCCCCTCCCACCCTTGGCCCCCCCCTGCCCCACTGTTGGATTTGGACCCAGCGCCGGCCCCCAGCCCCATCCGGCCCCCGCAGTGGCAGGGAGCGGGATCGGGCCCCCACGGGGTCGGGGCTGCAGGGGCTGAGAGCAGCAGGCGGAGAACCCCCCCGCCCCGACCCCAGCGGCCCCCACTGCCCCCCGCCTGGCTCCGCTGAAGTGCACTTCCCGCGCTCCCATGCTT
>JAOXNO010006132.1:0-12508 GCA_028565335.1 Limnodromus scolopaceus
CAATAAACCCGGTTGTCCCTTTCCCCCACCTGGCTGGAGGCAGGGCCCCTCTAATCCTGGTCATAGTATCCGTTACTCACTTCTTGCAGAAAAGACTTGGAAGTTCCCTCAAGAGGATCCAAAGTAAGATCAAGCCTTCTACTCTGGGGAACTGCCTGCTGGAAACTGGGGCGGCACTCTTCCTGGAGGAATCCCCTTTCATAGTTGTTCTCCCTTGCAACTCCTGTACCCATGCCCATAGGATTGAAGTAGGTTGTCCATCCCACTTCCTCATGTCCTCTCTGTGGTCACGCAGGTAGAACCACAGGGTGCCTCGTGCTGTGTACCCCCTGTATTCTCTATATTGAGTGGAGAAACATGTGCTCCTAATAGCTGAGATACTGGCCTGTACAGGTGGAGAGTAGGACACCTGGACCTTCCAGGACAGTTTCTCCACAGCTGAGATGAGGGGAGAAGAGAGACTTTCTTCATATCGCCAGAGTCGGGCAGCCACCTCATCCACTGTTGGTCCCTCTTTGCCTTTCCATTCCATCACTGCCAATGAGTTGGCATATGACGATGGTGCGCTCCATACAAACTTCTGCCACATGGACCTTGTACATTGGATCTCATCAGGATCTGTGGGTAACTGTGCATCATCCAGGTCATAATAAATCATCTCACACATGGCTAGTTCCCTCAGGGACTGGATACCTCTTTCCATGGTGGTCCACTTGCTCGAATGTCATACAACATCTTCACTGAAGGGGTACCTTTCCCTCACGCCTGACAGGAGTCGCCTCCAGAGGCTGAGGGTTCGTGTCCTTTTCCCAATCACCTTGTCAATGCCCCTTTCCTTAGACAGAGATCCCAGCTGCCTGGCTTCCCTACCCTTCAATTCCAAGCTACTGGTCCCATTATCCCAGCATCAGAGCAGCCATGTGACAATGTTCTCACCTGGAAGTCGGCTGAAATATTTTCGCATGTTCCGCAGCTCGCTCAGGGATAGGGATTGGGTGATTGATCATTTACCAGCAGTCCTGGCAAACTGGGGAGGTCCCAGATGACTGGTGTCTAGCAAATGTGATGCCCATCCACAAGAAGGGCAGGAAGAAAGATCCGGGGAACTCCAGGCCTGTCAGTCTGACCTCAGTGCCTGGGAAGGTCATGGAACAGATAATCCTGAGTGCCATTATGTGGCACATGAAGGACACCCAGGTGATCAGGCCTGGTAGCATGGGTTCATGAAAGGCAGGTCCTGCTTGACAGACCCGATCTCCTTCTATGCCAAAGTGACCCACTTGGTGGATGAGGGAAAGGCTGTGGATGTTGTCTACCTGGACTTTAGTAAGGCCTTTGATACCATCTCCCACAGTATCCTCCTAGAGAAACTGGCTGCCCATGGCTTGGATGGGAGTTCTCTCTGCTGGGTTAAAAACTGGCTGGAGGGCCGGGCCCAGAGAGTGGTGGTGAATGGAGTTAAATCCAGTTGGCGGCTTGTCATGACTGGTGTCCCCCAGGGCTCAGTATTGGGGCCGGTTCTCTTTAACATCTTTATCAATGGTCTGGATGAGAGGATCAAGTGCACCCTCAGTAAGTTTACAGACAACACCAAGTTGGGTGGGAGTGCTGACCTTCTTGAGCGTAGAAGTGCTTTGCAGAGGGATCTGGACAGGCTAGATCGATGTGCTGAGGCCAATGGGATGAGGTTCAACGAGGCCAATGGGATGAAGTGCAACAAGGCCAAGTGCTGGGTCCTGCACTTGGGTCACAACAACCCCATGCAGTGCTACAGGCTTCTGGAAGAGTGGCTAGAAAGCTGCCCGGCAGATAAAGACGTGGGGGTGTTGGTCGGCTGTCGGCTGAACATGAGCCAGCAGTGTGCCTAGGTGGCCAAGAAGGCCAACAGCATCCTGGCCTATATCAGGAATGGCGTGGCCAGCAGAACTAGGGAAGTGATAGTCCCCCTGTACTGGGTACTGGTGAGGCCCCACCTCGAGTACTGTGTCCAGTTTTGGGCCCCTTACCACAAAAAAGACATTGAGGTGCTAGAGCGGGTCCAGAGAAGGGCAACAAAGCTGGTGAGGGGTCTGGAGAAAAAGTCTTATCAGGAGCGGTTGAGGGAGCTGGGGTTGTTTAGTCTGGAAAAAAACAGACTGAGGGGAAACCTTCTTGCTGTCTACAACTACCGGAAAGGAGGGCGTAGAGAGGTGGGGTTCGGTCTCTTCCCCCAAGTAACAGGTGATAGGATAAGTGGAAAGAGCCTCAAGCTGTGCCAGGGGACGGTTCAGATTGCATATTAGGGAAAATTTCTTCACCGAAAGGGTTGTCAATAATTGAAACAGGCTGCCCAGAGAAGTGGTGGAATCATCATCCCTGGAGGGATTTAAAAGGCAGGTAGACGTAGTGCTTAGCGATATGGTTTAGCCATGGTTTTTGCCAGTGTTAGGTTGATGGTTGGTCTAGATGATCTTAAAGTTCCCTTCCAACCTAGGCGATTCTATGATTGACTTCCTTCCTACATGCTTTAGGAGCACTGTCTCAGTGCTATGGGAAGAGGTACTGAATTTTGCAAGTAGATCCTATTTTCTCCGATTCCCTGGTGTTGCAGGTTTGAAATTCTGCATCAGTTTTAAAATTAATTTCTTTAATCTTGCATTTCGATGGACACAATAAGAAAATACAAGTAGTTGTTAGCCTGTACATCTGCTTTGTGATAACATTTGATATATTTTACTCTCCCTGAGGCTGCAGGCCTTTATATTGCTGAAATTGTAATGGCTTCCTGAAATTTTTTGAGCAGAAGCAGAAGAACATTGCAGGTAGTTAGAGTGCATTTGGAGCATGGATTAGATGGATTATCATCTTTAGATTTATATTTTCTAATCTCTTTGTGAAGCATCATTGTGTTTTTAAAGACCAGTTTTTTATTTGGGAGAAAACCTTAGTTAACTCACTGAATGAGGAGATTTTCATCACTCTTACTGTTCCCACCTGCTGAATGTAGAATCTTCTTCCATTTGCTTGGTTTGGTTGATCTTGTTTTAAATATGAACCAAAGTGTTTGTGCGGTTTTGTGGATGAAAGAACTCTGTTGTGAACTGGATACCGTTGAATTAATGTATTTTCTTTATCCTAGAAGCCATGAAGGCTGTATTCCATTACACAAATTCTCTCAGGCAATTAAAGATGCAAAGTCATCGTCAGCCTTTGTAATACTTCTGATGAAGTGAAAGTCATTCTAAAATAATGGGATTTTAAAAGTGCTAGTCTGACTGGGCTCTTACACTGCACCCACAAGCTCATAGTTCTCATATTACTAAATTTAGGAGTGAGATCTCAGAAGTTCTGTGTTGTAGGGTCTGGCAGGGACTCATACAGAAAGACCAAATCCCTGATTTCCAATAGTAGAATAGTAGGAGCACCAAGCCTCTGCCTTCCCTTAGCCTCCTTCTCCCATTTACTTATTGCTCGTGTCATGTACTCATTGTTAGGGAAAAAAAGCAACTCAAAAATGAGCAATCTGACATGACAAGCAGTGCTAGCTGAACAGGTCCACCAGAATGAAGTGTGGAGTGTCCCAACTGTTTTTTCTTCCAGGGAGGAGTGTATTCCCAAAGCATGTCCAGTGTTCATCCCTGTGAAACTGCTCTGAGCTATCCAGAGACACAGCCCACTTCCTCTGAATTGCACCCATTTAAATGTCTTCACTGATAAGGGAAGACTTGCAAGGAAGTGAAATGCGGAAAGCCTAACTATCATGTGGCTTTGGTCTAGAGTATGTGTGGTACTGAGCTTTCCTGTGTGGTTAATGGACAACATTTAATTATTTCAGGCTCGTCGTTCCCAATAAGGGCTATTCGTCATTAGATCAGAGTCCAGATGAAAAACCACTGGTAGCCCTGGATACGGACAGGTATGCAAAGTGTTAATAAGATATATATTATGGTGCAAGCAAGTTTTCATGCCAGAGTGCAGCACTAAAGCTAATTCCTGCTGAAACTGCTCTTGCAGGCCACTCACACTCTTCCTTGCTATGCCCTTTGGCATATGCTGTGACGAGTCTGTGTGTGTAAACAAGTAGGAAGAGACGTGAGTAAAGAGCATTTTGATGGAAAGGTCTGAGTGTCACAGATGAAAGTTGCTCTCCAGACTCCCTTGATGTAACTTCTCTGTGTCTAAAGTACAGCTTCATGGCACAAGAAAGATGGGGCTAACCAGGGAATACAGGTCTCTCTAACTGTTGTTTCCTTCTTTGCTGTATTTTGTCCTTCCCTGCAGTGATGATGACTTTGACATGTCCAGATATTCCTCCTCAGGATACTCATCAGCTGAGGTGAGTTATACTCTTTGCTGTCATCCTTGCCATGAATGCTAATAGTAGAGCAGCCAGAAATGACTTAGAGTGGCCTTGTGCTGCCAGAAACAGCTCCACAAGGAATTTACCAGTGGTGTAGACTCTGTGAACCTGGAAGGGGCCATGGCAGAAACTGTGTCATGTTTTTCTCTTCCCAGTTGGCTCTGTCCCCACACTGCCATGGCACAGACACAGATCTGCCTGTTGGCTGTTTTCACAGATACCTTTGGCTTCACTCAAGCTTTTCCCAGATCTGCTCAGTACTGCAGTGTTGGCCCGTGTGGTGCAAAAGCATCAACTTGTCTGTCACGGCAGCTCAGCAACTGTGTACTTGCCAAGGACACAAATAAAGGATCTGAGGGTGTGCTGTGATTTCCAGTTCAGGGGGGGGGTGTCAGGGTCATCCAGTGCGTGTTTACTCGGAACACCAGAAATTCCAGGGAGGACTTGCAGATATGAACTCTTGCCCTTTCAAAGAGAAAAGGCAGGGAAGCTCAGGTTTGTTAATCCCTCTACATTGTTTCTGAATATATTCCCAAGCTCTCTTGTGACTTAGTTGTTCAGACTGGCTACTGCTTCTGTGGGATCTGATTTTACATCCAGGGTGCTGAGCAGCCATTCTGCACACAAGCCACTGGGAACTCTTCCCCCTTGTATCCCTTCCTTGGGCAAAATACCTCTGAAATGCAAAAAATGGCCAAGAGCAGGGACCAGATCAAATGACCTGGGCCATTTCTGAGCCCTGATGAAGTGTTGTTCATCCAGATCTGGCTAGATAGCACTTGAATCAGAGATTGCAAAAGCCAATAGGCTTTACCACCTTTCAACTGCTATAGTGCCCCAGACTGAGAGGAGGGACTGCCCAGCTGCCAGTCAGTTTATTATCATTATTATTGCATGACTTTAAATGAGGACTCATCTTTGTGGAAAGATTATTCCAGAATAAAATAGTGTATCAACTTGCTACTCTGGAATATCTCACTCTAAATAGTCCTATTCTGGAAGAAGTTAGAACAACAGAAGGAAGCCCTCACCTGTGGTCAAAACCTGGGACTCTTTCATTGATGGGACAGATGCTAATGATAGGGAAATATATTCCAGAATAAGGGACCTCTTTCCTCTTCCGACCATCAGAAGGAAGAAGTCTCAAGTGTTTGTTTGTCTCTTTGTTTGTAGCAGATCAACCAAGACTTGAACATCCAGCTGCTCAAGGATGGGTACCGGTTAGATGAGATCCCAGATGATGAGGACCTCGACCTAATTCCCCCTAAATCGGTCAATCCTACCTGCATGTGTTGCCAAGCCACCTCCTCCACCACCTGTCACATCCAGTAGTGAGGCCGGCAGGCTGTGATCGGTGCTTTCCACTATAACTGTAAAACTTAACAGCCATTGCTTCCTCCTATGGTAGGACGTGCACCTCTTTGTGTTCATGGAGCCAGGAGAAACCAAAAAATTCATTTTATGATTGATTAATACATTATTTTAAACTGTGGTTAAACAAAAGAGAAGTTGATTAAAGTGCCAGGCAGTGCCTGGCAGAACTGACTGGTCTGGAGACCAAATGCAGGAAGGTCCAGAGATACCTCCTTGATTTATGTAGGCACTGGAGATGTTTTGTAAGGTGTCTGTTGCAGAATGGGAAGGGTCAGATGTGGCTGCAGTTACTCCTGCTCCCCAAAACCAATCCATCTACAAGATCAGGGGTGAGTTTGAGGTGTCAGGGGGTTTTACCTGTGGGAGGAGGTCAGTTCTTCATTCGTTCACTAAACCTGATTCATTTGTGTAACCAAAATTATACCATAACCGGGGCACAGGAATGGGAACGGACCAGGGCATCCTTTCTTATGGCAAGGCTAGTCATGACTAGCATGACACAATTCATTCACTTGCGAAGAGAACAAATAGGTGACATTTCACTATGAGTCAGTACTAGCTAGAGCTGTTGTGCCACATATCCAATGCAACCCATCCTTTGCTCCACATTAAATTATCAGCAAACACATCAGATTCGATCTGCAATCCATCCATGCTCTTCAGGGATTCAGTCCTTGTCTGAGAACACCATACTCCTGAGTTCAGTCCAGTCACATATACTGACTTCAGCCTATACTTCATTCCTGTGAGACCCATCTGCTTCCAAAAATCTTAAACTATGTTAAACTAAGAAAATCTGAGTCCTGCACAAGACAGGACTAGAGCTGTGCAGTATGAAGATCAGTGCCAGAAAACCTAGTTGAAGAAAGCACATTTTTACAGATCTTGGCTGTTGATATTCTCTTGACACTGCATCTCTTGGTGCCTGTGGGAGAGATTTGTTAATGCTGAAAGCATCTCTGTGGTGGTGTCAGGCTTTAGGGGGGAAGTTCAGCAACAGCAGGATTAGGAATAGCTTCAGCTGAAAAAAAAAACATGAGAGGAAACTACTGTCTATCCCATCTCTGCCCACTTGTGAACCAGACTTGTTCTGTTAGAGATGCCCCATGTCAGGAGCAATTGTGTTTATTTGGTACTGGAATAGTCGGGAAACCTGGCATTACACGAGGTGGCTGTACTGAATTGCCAGTTCACCAGCATATTGTTTTGAATGCAAAATTATTTCTGGAATTAGGAAACATGTCCTCTCCCTGGCTGGTCTTATACTGCTGGCTTCAGCATATGCAGGACTCAGGTGATGGATGAGCTGGCATTTTTCTTGGAGATGAAATCTTTTGCCACAAGCACAACTGTGTGTTTTCCTGCTCTGCCAGAAGGAAGAACAGCCTGCCTTATGTCAGTGCTTGCTTTAGAGCCTGGGGAAAGGAGAAAGTGAGGGCAATTCTGAGCTTCCCATCGGAATTCCCCTGAGTTGCAAGACAGAGCCTGAGCTCCACCCCAAAGGACAGATCCCCCATCTGAAATCTTCATGTAGTGAGCTGAGTCTTTAAGAAGTCCTCTTTGTGATTAGGAGGATTTAACATCGTGGGTTTGCACTGTGTTCAGCACAAGGCATGGTGTCATCCACAGCATGAGCAAAAGAACAGGCACAGAGGACTCCTGGGCTTTATTATTCACTAGCTGGCTGTGGGCAACATTAAAGCTGTGTTTGCCCCCTCTCCCTAAAACAGGGCACTGCCACCCTGGCTCCAGGCCACAGAAAGAGTACTGAGCAGTGCTGTTTACTGAGCATCCCTGCCTCCTTGTGCAGAAGTGCTGGTTAACTTGCCAACTCCTCTAGGAAGAGTGTTTCTCAATTGAATTCTTCTCCCCTCCTCATCACCCAGTAATGCTGAGAGGGAATATTTCCAAAATGTTTCTAAAGAAGCACAAAGCATCAGGTCCCCAAGTCTTTGCTTTTTTCTTTGTGTGCCTGCTTTCCTCTCCAGTGCTAGTTCAGGTGTGAGGTTAGCAACTTGTCTGGAGGGGAGAGAAGAGCTCTAACAGCACTGTGTAGGGAAAAAAGATAAAAGGGAAAAAGGAATCTTTTTTTTTTTTAAATGGAGAATGTAGTCAAAACCTATCAGAATATGGGGTTTGACCCCATGGTCAAACCAAATCCTGTAGAACGTGGCTGAGTCTCTTTAAATGTTCACTCTTCTAAAGCAGGACTTTGCAGTTCAGCATTGGTACCATGCAACAACTTCATTGCATTTATCCTCCTGGGTCAGTCTCTGTGCTTTCCAGCTGGGCTGCACACACTCAGCCTTTCCCACAGCCCTTGCTCAGGAACTCAGAGCATTTCAGTGTGCCTGCTAGAGCAACAAGGCATCTGTTTACATGGGTCAGCCTTGGGAGACTGCAGGTCCCATAGGTCTCTGTCATGCTACTATCATGTTCAGTCAAAGACAGAATGAAGCTTGCTGCGACTATATCTCCCAGGACTAATGCCTCCCCTCTGAAGGACAGACCTTCCCTGATAACCACTGCCCCATGGCACCATGACCAAGTCCTTTTATTGCCCCTATTGCTGATTTTTGCCTGCCATGTGCCCTGAGGCATTCCCCAACCCTGCAACTGCCCTCAGCCCTTTGCATTGTGTGATGTGCACCTGCTTCCCGCACAACTCTTTAGGGTCCCTGGGACGGAGATGAATTTAAATGTTAACTACACCCAGTGCTTCCTCCAAATACAGACAGAAGCACAAGCCAAGTGTTTTTCACTACACACAGGAGGTGTTGATTGTACAAATAGCTGTTTGGACATGACAATACAGGGCCATAAAATGGCAATTTTTTGGCTTCTCCTCTCTAAGCTTTGTGTTTATATATTTTATTAGGGGAATAAAGTAGAAGGGGTGGGGGAAAGTAGTTACCTGTGTAGAGTCATTATCAGGAAGGCTGAATGGATTAAGGCAATGCACTAACCCTCCTGAAACAGTCCCTTAAGAAGGTTATGACCACAGGGCATGTTTATTGGCTTGTTATGGAATATGATGGACAGACTGATGGTATGTATTAACCAGATTGGGCTGGCTCTCCCTATCTGGTCTCATGTTCAGACCTTTGCTTGTGCCCTCATTGGAGGTTATGCTGTGGTGACTTCCCAGGAAGGTGTATAGATACGTGGCCGTTCTGACACTGCCCTCATTAAACCAGTTTTTGCTGCCATGGCCCGGAGAAGGCAAAAGGAAAGAGCACAGGCCCTGACTCTCTGTGACAGCATTATAAAGCCCTAAAATCTGCAGAGCTGCTGGGCACTCTCCTAACTGCAGATTGCTTGCAATAAAGGAAATTGTTCCTTGTTCCAGTCATGCACCAAACCAGATGATCTTCTCAGGCCCCATTTTCAGTCCAAAGTCATACAGAATACCAAGGGGAGGAGCGCCACAGAGTATGAAAGCCTGCACCACTGCCCATCTAAATTACCATGCAAATAGGATAGCTTCCTTATATTGATGCTGGTGCCTCCACAAAGGAATTTGCATTTGATGCCTCCTAAAGCCAGATTGGCTTTTTGTTAGGATTTTATGTAATTTTAGTCACCAAATTACCTGAGTTTAAGCAAATCCTTTCCTTTTATCAGATGTTAATTTTGCCCTTTAACGTGAGCTGACTTTGGATTCCAGGGTCTCAGCACTCAACTCTATCTCTGCAGTCAGTCCACAAACTCCCTATTTCTAGATGTCTATGTGAGGGGGAATATCCTCCTAGTGTTGAGGAAGGTCTCGATAAAGGATGGTCTAATCTGCTTTTTAGGTGGTCGTATAATAACCTTTGGCTGAAATAAGGCTGATGTCCAGATGACCATCCCAAAGGCTCATTTGATGTCTTATCAGACATATTTTGAAGCCAACCCTTGGAAGAGCCACTGGATCATATCTAACATTGCTGCATGTCTAACCCCAACATGTATACTTGGCCATTGGGTCTGCTATTCTGTTCTAGCTGTCTCGTCTGCAGATGCCTTGCAACTGCAAAAGCAGGCAGCCAAGCCTGCTGCACAGACTTCGAAAGGGACTTCAGGATGCCGTGTTCCCCCACAGACAGGATGGACTCAGCTGCCTCTGGTTTGGCTCTCTGGCTTCTTTCTCAAATGGAGGCTCAGTTGTGCGCTGGCTGACATTTGTCTGCAATCCTGAGCAAAATCCTTTTCTCTCCATGCAGAGTCTGTCCTTGGGCTGGCCTGCGAGCTGTACAATGGCATGCAGGAGGCTTGAAAAGTACAGCGCTCTGTGTGTGACTCAACAGAAAAATGAAAATGCTTTTGAAGGAAGGAAGGATCCAACTGGGCACCAGATGGAATGACAGGAAAAGGAAAATGAGCAGTAACTAGAAAGGTTGCCAAGTGCTGTCTTGGCCTAGGGCAGATCCCAGTTGTTTGAGTTAATATATCTCAGTACAGTGCTGATACCAGCAGGGAGCAAAGCTCACTTTCAGATGCACACACCAGAAACACTGTGTCCCTGAGTTGGCACTGCAGCCAAATACTACTGTGGAGAGCCTGCTGGACTGTTAAAGCACAGAAACGAGATCTGGGGTCCTTTGCTGCTGTTGGCACATACTACGTTTGCTCTAACCTCAGACAAGTCACATCCCCTCTTGATGTCCATTCCCTTTTGCAGCCCAGGGGAGAAAGCTGCCTTCCAAAGATGCTACCACCGCTCTGCATGGATGTTGCCAAGTGTGTGGCAGGCACCATTGATAGCTCTGCGAGCAAGATGCAAAAAGCATGCTATAGAAGTTTCATGTGTATTTTCAAAGTACTACAAAGAACAGCAGCACAACTCCGCTTTCCCTCTGTTTACCACCTTCTGATATTGCTTGCATGTGCCAGAAGGCTGCAGGGTGGAGATTAGTAGAGAGATTAAACAGCTTTAGGGGCAGACTTTTGGCAAGGATGTGTTTCCCAGTTATTTGGTAGCTGACTTTGCACAACTGGTTTCTCAATCTGCATGCTGCCACAGTGAATGTGTAAGATGATTTGGTGGCCCAACAGCACCATATCCTGCTAGTGGAGTTAAGAAATTTAGGAGTTCAACTGGGATAGTGAGTGCTGATGGGAGGGAAGAGAGCGTTGAAGGACTCCTTTGGGATATTCCCACAGCAGTTTCATGCTCTTACTTTTAGCATCCATGTAATGATCTGAGGGTATAAACTGACACTTTTGCCTGGGCTCTTCCTTTACCATTCTCCCTTAAAGTTCACATGGGGTATGGCCACTCTTAACTAGAATACAGCAGGCTTTGTCACCTGGCTGCTGCTTGGCTCAGCAAGCACAGGCTGCATGTGCCACTGTAAATATACCCCGGCTTTGACCTCTAACACCCTTCAAAGCTGACTCTTCACATCACCCTCCTATTTCTACTTCCTCTGTCTCAAAAGAAACATCTGTATAGATGGGCAGTGCCACAGGGCAAGCTGGGCTAGGTTGACCCTAAGGGGAAGGCATGGGAAAGTATTCATTTTAAGGTGCTTTTCACCTCTAGGAGAACATGGCATCCTTGTCACTTCCTTTCAAGACTTTCCTGTTTGAAGGATTGCTCCAAACCTTGAACCACATCTCATCAGACAAACTCACCTCTGTTACAGAGCCACACAAGCCCTGAAGCAGAAGGGCCAGCAACTTAGCATAGAGGACGAGGTTGTGACCTTGGATTACTTACAGAAGATTAATGCCAGACTAACCAGGTGTAGGTTTCTCACAGGGGCTGGCATCTGTATTTTAAGTCCCTGTATTGTGCAGCTGAGCTGCTGCATTGCTTCCAAAAAATTACAGCTACATCCCCTCCTTTGGCCCCCTTGACACTGGTGACAATCCCAGGATCACAGCAGCTAAATTCTGCCTGTCTGAGCAGTCCTCTGACAGCTTGCTGAGAAGGCAAAGGCCGAGGACTATTTGAGATTACATGGAGCAGAGCACTGTGGCCCACACAACCATGCGGCAAGTCACATCGCAGAGCGGCATGGACACCAGCAGGACAGGTTGCAGCTTTCTCTGGTGCCTGTGGAGAGCAGCTCTTCCCATTGCTTCCCAAACCCATTGCCAGCAGAAACTGGTGTTGTGGTGGCTCCAAGCCTTTCTCTTTTTGTAAAAAGCTGCTCCAGCAAAAGATGGATTGGCTCCTGAAAGGAGCCCATCTTGCTGGTTGTGCCTGGTCTAGGGAGCCTTTCCATAGTAACAAATGGTGATACAGGTGATAGTATTGCATCAGGGAGTGGAAGGCACAAAAGAAGCCTCATTAAAATGTGACTGTCTCAGATGTGTCACTGGAAACCAGCACAGTAGGCACCAGGAAAATAAAAGGCCACCAAAAGTCCCATTATCTGCTGAGGTGTTTGCCCTCCTGGAGCAGCATTTCTCCCCTAGTTGCCCATCCAGCTGCCCTGTATGAGCTCACCAGGAAGAACCGCTCTCCACCTGGGCTGCCTTCTCCCTTCTGCACTAGTCCCAAAAGAGCTGTGTCTCCATTTGTTACCCACCTTCCTCGAGCCTGCAAGGTTTGGGAAACATGAAGTTTGTTGGGAGATGTAATACAGACCCACGGAGAGAGCTGGAAAACTTGGACAATCTCTCTTTACAATAGCCCTTCTGGTTTTTATCACCTTCATCTCTATCCCCAGCTCACTGATTTCTCTGCTCAGTTTTTCTCACAGGAAAGATGGGATAGCAGCTGTGTTCACTCTCTACAACTACTTGAAAGGACACTGTAGAGAGGTTGGTGCTGGTCTCTTCTCACAGGTAATTAGCGATAGA
>JAOXNO010006133.1:0-12491 GCA_028565335.1 Limnodromus scolopaceus
CTTTCTGTGAAAGTCTAGGGGCTGCATGTCTGCAGATATATTGTGTCAGTTATGTTACCTGGAGTGAGGACTACTTGTAATTAAAAAATATTAAAAATACTTATGAGATAAGCTGTTACTTTATCTGCGGGGCCTGGCCTGGGTTGATCTTATTTTTAAAAGTACAAGTCTAATGACACTGTTTAGAAGAATGTGGTAATTTTAAGCTGTACTCATTGGAGCCCAGGGATGGATTCCCCAGGGGTATTGCCCATCAAGCCCAAACTGCAAGAGTTGTCAAAAGTTTGAATTGTAGTTTTCAGCAGTGCCAGGAGCAAAAACTGATCTTCTTTTCCTTCTCTGCCTGTCCCAGGTATCAGGTTGCACAACTGGAGTTTGCATAGGTTGTTCTGCAGGGTGACATTACACTGAGGGCCTGCAGAGGTGCTGAGAGGAAATGGGGGCTAGGGGCATGAGTGTTCTTGTCATTCAAAATTAACTAAGTGTATTAATTTTTCAGATGAGCCAAGGTTCCTTAGTATGCTGCTGCAGTAGCTCATGGGTTCTTCATAAACTGCCTAAAACCCAGAACCTTTTTTGTCCCAGGTTGTGGAAACTTTTCCCATCTTAGCTGTTCAGGTTGGACATCTACTCTAAGAAGTCAATGGAATAAATTGTTGATTTTTTTTCTCCAAGGTTAAAGAGTGCAACTCAGACTTGTCTAATGCAAGCTAGAAGCTTTCCATGTAGCAAGATAACTTGCTGTTAGCTCATGTTGTGCTAGCATCTGCTGTCATCCTGCTTGCTATAGGCAAATACCCTGCTGCCTTCTGTATTCAGACTCCCTTGAACTTCATGTGGGACTGGGTGGGGAGAATAGGTTTGAATAGGTTCAGGTCCAGCCATGAAGCGTGTGCATTCCAGGGTGATGGTCTTACCTAATACTCAGCTGAAATGCAGGACTCCAAGGTGCTCCTCCTAGCCTTTTGGCAGGCACCAAACTCTTGGCTTGTTACTGATGCCTCTATCCTCTGCTGGGATGAATGCCTTTCCCCTGCCCCTGTGTTAGGTCCCAGTCCGATTGTTGGTCCCGGAGGGGCTTGTAATGATTCCGAGGGTGCGATTAAGACACAAATGAGGTCAAATGCCGTTTACAATAAATTTACTATTGTTACCTAAAATAACGCTAGATGGCGATAGAACAAAGGCAGAGGTATAGGAAAGAAGGAAAAGAGCAGCAGTATTACCGAGCGCAGCAAGAATAGTCACCACGAGCAAGATGTTAGGTCGGCGCGACATCTTGATGGTCCTCTGGAGTCAACAGTGTCCCATTGATCCATGGTTCTCAGGTCTCTCAAGTTGTGATGATGGCGAGGGTCAATGGTGGTGACGGTCCCATTTACAGTGGGTTGTAACGGTAATTGATAGTCTCTGTCGATTCATAGTTTGACCAATCAATGTGACAGTTACCTGTGCTCATCCAATTATTGTCCGACACGGTCGCTGTGCGAGCCCCCTTGCCTCTGCCCCCTGGGCAGTGCTCGGCCCTGCACAGCAGATGAGTTTCTTGGGGCAAACAAGATACAGTTGTTTTGAGAACCAAGGACGTACCTCCTTTGTTGTCATATCATGTACACAGGTAGTAGATATCTTGCAGCAAGCGAGCTTTGAGACATCCTGTTTTTCTGTCAGGTTCTCACACCCTGTCACTGGTGGAGCAGAGTGTGCCTGTACTGCACTGCTTTCATGACAAATGGGCAGTTGGCTGAAGCTGAGAAGAAAGACAAGGCTGGGACATGCTCTGTTCTCCTGTCTCTGCTGGACATCACAGCCACTGCTGTAGAGTAGCTCTAGTCCCTTACGCAGTTCCTGCTAGACTGCCTAGAGCTAGTCTGCATGTGTCCTTGCTGTCCCTCCCGTCTTTCTTCAGTAGTAACACCAGCAGTAACGCCAAGCAGTGAGACTCAGGCTTAATTTCCAGTTGGTAGTGGAGACTTGGATGGAAATCCTGCAAGGACTGCAGTTCCCTCTCATCCAGGTGGAAATCCTGGCAAGAGAAGAGCTCTCCCAGGTGTCCACCTGTCCCAGAAGTATCATTTACTCACACTGAGCACTGTCACAGGTGCTTCACAAACAGATCTTTTTGCAGCGTTTCATAATTCTACTTCACTTGTGAGTTGGTTGCTTAAACTGAATCAGTTCACGGTGCTGCGTGTGTGGCTATTTAGTCTTTTCTCTGGAAAGGGGCAAGTTATACACCATGGGGTAGCAAAGGAGTTCTTAAATTTTATTTAGAGCTGTTCATGTTTTTTTAAAGATCTTGTAATGGTGCCTGTGTTGTTCGGTGATGGCAGCATACTACTTTGGTTATTTTTAGGGGTTTTGAAAAGTAGAAGTATACAGAGAAAAACAAATCTTGGTGAAGTATGGCAGGATGTGTATTTCTAGGATTACTCTTCCAGCTATTGTGTAAGATCACTCTGTCACAGGGAACATGTTCTGGTTAGGTTTTTTTATTTGGGCTTGATTTAAGGTGCTTCCCCCCTAAAGAAACTAGACACTTGAGTCTGAGTGCCTTCCAATTCTGCTGAAACAACAGTTACTAGTTAGGCACTTAATGTCACAGGTGCCAAAGGAAAATTCCTGGTCTGGAAATCCTAGCCCTGATATTGATCTATTAATTAAAGCATATTCCAGATCTGGGTGAGGGGGCAAAAAGCATATTTGTATGGACTGAGCTTCAGCCTCTAAACACAGAGGCTGATCTTTCTGCAGAGTCAGCAGAGTCTCTAGGTTACTGAGGAGATCACCTTGGCATCCCTGGAAAGTGTCCCTCTCTGCTGACTGATCTCCACAAGTACCTCAATGTGTGGTCCTAAAGCCTGGTAGTGTGAGTGCCCTTTTCATCCATTTTATATCTGCAGGTGAAACTTTGGACAATTCTCAGAAGAATCTGGACAATAATATAAAATTCCTCAAGTCTCATGTGCTTCTGTGTATTCTGCTTTTGGGGTGCTTTCTTGCAAAGATAACTTCTCATAGGGAGGGAGCCATTCTTGTTGCTGTATGAAAAGCCCCCCAAGAAACTGGAAACAAACAGTGCTGCAAGCACACAAACAAATTGGGCCAGAGAGGACTTAGTTTCTAGCCTGTTTCAGTGGTTTTTAATGCTTGTAGGTGATACAGATGTTAAGTTTCAGAATATTTTTGTGGTTAGTCATATGTCGCTTTTGGTCAAGTCAGTGTTAGAAATTGAGGCAGAGAAAGGTGATGATATACCAATTGTCCAAATATAAGTGATAGGAGAAATATAATAAAACCTAGCTTTTTTTCCTTTTATTTGATTTTGTTGCCCTACTGGTTTAGATATTGGAATTGAAATCTAGGATCATGGTGAGAAAAGCAGGGGTTTCCTATCGAAGTGCAGGAATGGCTATATAGCAGGGAGTCTTGGCTCCTCATGGAGGTGAGTTAGGGACGCCCTGTTGTTCAAATGGCAGATATACCCCTGTGATGGGTGGAGTTCATTCTAATGACTGCACTTCAGTAGCTTCTTGAATGGCTCACTGTGCTCTGCTGAGACCCAGTGGCATTCGCATTTTTAGGCTGTCTTATCTTTTCCAATGTTTCTTAATGATTTCCCTGCCTTGCTCTTTCCTGCCCTCCTGAATGGTCTGTTTGGGGTCTACTCCTCCACCCCAAATCATCTCATTCTTTACTGTAGCAATATTGTACTTGCAGAGGTGACCTCTGAGCAGAAATGGGCTTGCTGGCATTTTGTCAAGCCATGCTTGAGACCTTCAATTTGCTTTATTTTAAACTGGGTAGACATTTTAGGCTGGCTCAGACTGTAGAACTGGGCAGTTGCCCTTGTACATGTTTCACTAATGGGAGGATTGCACAGCAAAAGTCTATTCCTTGGGGGGGAACAGACTGGTTTATTTCACATCAGGCACTTGAAGGAGAGAAAAGAACTTTAATCATAAAAGACCTTCAGACTTTTCTTCCTGCTATTGACTTTTCAGTCATGTGGGATCTTTTGTGCTGCTGGTGAGTGTAGGAAGCAGTTAATTTTACTGCTCAGCTCTTTTCAGTAGACTACCATGTTAATTTGAGTATCTTTGGGTATTACATTTCTATTACATTCATAATCACATGTAATCAAACTAGTGACTTAATTATGGGTTCGGTATTACCCAGCTTTTAAGTACTGGGTAGCAATCCCTCAGTAACAATTTGGTGTTATGCGATGGACATTCCTAAGGAAGCAGAAGCTACTTTGCAGTGTTGGCTTGAGCATAGCAATGAGGGTGGTGATCACCCTTTTCACTGAACACCTTATTCCTAGTAATTCCTCCAGTTTTTTCCCTTGTACAGTTAAGTCAGCCAGGGAGAATTGCTAGTGCTCTCCTCGGGTGCTTTCTGGGATTGCTGTGAGGAAGTGAGTCCATTTGTTTGGTTCCCTCATCAGTGCTGCTGGTGTTAGTCCAAGGTGAGTAAATTACCAAAGAATAGTTAATAGGCGTTTGTTCCTAGTCTCAGTTGTTCATTTCTCACATAGATCCATTTTTAAGATTCATTGCAAGAGTGCTCAGTGATCTTACTGGAATTAGTCTGTCCACAAAGGTTACATTCACATTGTGGGTGACTCCTGTGACTCCCTTAACGAGTTGGACTCCTGAACTTCATTATGGGGATGTATTTGCTGCCTCCGTTTCAAGTCTTTGGCAGCTTTTTGTATCTTAAGGATTAAGATACTTATGTATCATTTATTCTTCAGAATTTCATCCTCTTCCTTCACCTGAGCACTTACTTTGTATATAGCTTGCAGTTGCAGAGTTAACAGATTAAAGTTATGATCCAGCTATGCGGAGTGGTGGTTTGGTGTATTAATTTCTGCCCCTCAGATGAGAGGCACTTACTATCCTTGTGAATTAATGTCCCTCACCTGGTGCAGATGTGAAGTAAAGCAGGTTTGCATAGACCCTTCATAGAGGTCACCTGTTTTGTTTGCAAGAAACCAAGAACAGATGGGCTGTCAGTTACTGCATCTTTGCAAAGCAGCAGCATCTTTCAGCAGTCAGGTGAGAGCTCTGAGATCTATTTGTGGTTGTCTGATACCCTTATTTTTCATAAACCCACTTTTCCAAGGTGTCTGAGAGGCTCTTAATTAGCTTTTGTCACAATTGCTGTTATGACTAAATTAGTGAACTGGGGTACAGCTCGTGCCTAGGAACACTTGCAGAGCTGTGTGTGATGCAGGTAGAGCTGATCCTCTGGCCAGCCCATGCTGAACTCTGGACTCCTATGTTAGCCAGGCACATACTCTAGCTTAAAGCCAAGTGAAAATCCCTGCGTGCACTGGCCACTCCATAGCCAGAGCCCATGGTGTGACCTCAACTTAAAATGCATTTCTGAGTGTTGCAGTGCCTTCAGTAACTTATTTTAAAATCTCTAAAGCACAGACACTAGGAATTTGTCCATGTTGCAGACAAGGGAGGGTGGAAAGGAGAATACAGCCACATCTTGTCTGAAGGGATCTCCTGCGTATGTTTTCCCTTGCCTCTGCAAGTGGGCACTTTGTGTGATGAGGATGGGCAAGAGGACACAAGAGACAAGGTGAAAGCCCAACAGTGTTTGATATTGCTCTTGGGACTCATGAGGAATTTAAAAATATAGAGGGGATACTTATTCATTGTTCAGGAAATACTTGTGAAAGGGCTTATTTCATTTTCAGATAGATCAAGTAGATATCCCTGTCGTTGTTTCTCTGTTAATTTTCAAGGATTTAAATTAAGAAGTATCTTTTTGCTTGTGATGCTGGGTTTCTTTATCAAAACCATGTGGTACTTGGCTAATTAGAAGAATGCTCTTGACAGAAAGGAATCTTCCCAATTAAAAATTGAGTGCCATTTTCTAACAGCTTTTCCCTCTGGTATCCTGCTGGGAGCAGTATGATCTAAGAAAGTGCACACAGATCTAAAACAGGGTGACAGGGTTGGCAGAGTTGAGAAAATGTGGGCTGCCTGACAATTTCTGTACCTAAAAAAACCCCACCAAATAAACCACTTGATTGTATACACATTCTGGCCATTAGACTGAAACTGAGAGGGTGTGTAAAAACCCTTGCAACATAGTGTGATATCTCTATAGTCCTAGATGTTGATTCTTTGACCTCAGAACAAAAATCTAGGAGTCAATATGTTGTTTTCTTAGGAACTGCTTTTCTAGATTCCCTTATTAAATGGGAAAATTCAGGTGATGAATCTTAAAATCTCATTACACTTGTACTTTTTATTTGCCTGTTCACCTGGTCTCCTTTCCTTCTCAAGGCCTCCCACAGTCTCAGGGTATATAAATCACTATGACTCATCCAAATAATACTGAAACAGACCAACCAGAGGTTAATGTGCCTTCCTCTTCTGGTACCTTGATCTTTGTAAAGTTATCTTAGAAACTTGTCGCTGTCTTAGGGCTGAGTATATGCATTGTCTTTTTCCAAGATGTACGTGTGGATGTTGCAACAGGTTTGTACTGTTACTCGTGACTTGTTCCATTTGTTTTAGGATGTAGTGTAGACACAAATCAATGCACTGGTTTGTCTTGGGATCAGTCTTACCTGTGACATCTATCAGTGCTTGCTTGTATGTTAATGTGTACGCAAATGCTGAATCTCCCCATTGCCTATGATGTATATGATGCACAAACTACACAAGGTGTTTTAAAACGTGTGGTGATCACAACTTGTTGCCTGAGGGTAGGATGTCTTACAGTGAACTGTTTTTATTGTGTTTTTTTTCAAATATATTTAGTAAGATCAAAGCCCGGGGGGATGGGGGGGGAACAAAAAAAAAAACCACCACCAAAAAAAGACCAACCCCACAACAACAAAAAAACAGGACTTGCTGATATTTGCTGGCTTTTGTTCTGAATCCAGGGTCTGAGGTTTGTTAACAACTCTTGCAATTCCATGCATTTAACAGAGCCTCTCTCAGCTTGCTGCAGATAGTATGTGAAACCAGCCTGTCTGCACATGGGGCTCAGTGTTCAGAGTTACCTTGAAAATTGTTTCTCCTCTCTGAAAAGGGGTGATTTTTTTTTTTTCCCAATACAAAGACATTACATGTTTGGCTTTGTGCTCTGAATTGGCAAAGGATATCTTTGCTCTTAAACTGAAACTGACATCTGGAATTTGGGCTGAGTTTCTGTCTCTTATGCAGATAGCAGAGGATGGTGTGATGGATACAAGAATTCCCTTCCCATCTGTAAGGTTAATTTGTTCATAAGAGCATGGAAATGGGAACACTTCTTCACTTGCTGTGGCCTTCAGTGGGCATGCGTATCCATAATTAACTGAAGTGCAGTACTGCATTCTGTTGTTCTGTGACCTTCGTTTTTTAGAATCAGCATGATTAGTCATCAGTGTATTGACATTAATACATGGTCAAGGAGCTCTAATGTGTATGTATATTTCCTGTGCTAACTGTAACTGTTCTCTCTGTACCCCAGTGCAGACTTAATCTGGAGTTCTCTTTTTAATTTTTGCTAACTTTGGAGTTTCTTCAAATTCAGTAAGGTCCTGGTTTTGTCACAGTCACTTTTCAGAGTAGAACAGATCGGTTTAACTTTGTTTTGTAATCTTTAGCACCTTCCTCTTCTCCCATTTCTTCCTAGTTCACCTTTAACAGTCAGTTCAAAGCTGCTTCCCTAGTCTGAAAAACATTGAGCCATAATAAAAAGAAAACCTGTAGCGCACTGTAGAAAGATCACTTTGTGCTTTTACCATAAACTTCAGTGGCTGGCTGGCTGCCTTGGAAATGGAGACTCCACTCCTGTGCAGTCTACAGAAGCTGAAATTCTCTTGCATCCATAATGTACAGTGGATGTCAGCAGATCGGGAAGTGGAGGTGCCCTGCGTCTGTACCTAGTGTGTTTGTTAAACTGATCAGTCGTGGTTTGGTTAACCAGAGAACTGGCATCTTCAGCTGCTACTCAATGTTATAACTAAAGATTTCTTTGAGGACAAAAACAGGAGGGTGCATCAGTGACTTTCTGCTGACTTGATCCCATTTAAGGGCTTTATCTACAGACTTTTTTGTCTTTTGCATATTTGGTGGATTATGAAAAAACTGTGCTATAGTAGGGCTATGAGCTAAACTAACTCTGTGCTCAAAAGGCAAAAGTTATTATAATGAGCTTTGGCCAGCAGTAATGCCAAAGGTTGGCTATGCTCAGAGATGAGCTGGTAATGGAGTGTTTGAGCAATGGAAGCCTTGAGGGTCTGCTTCATCATGCCGTATGCTTAGGTGACTGCAGATTAGTTGCTCCCAGAGCTTGTGAAAACTGCTGGTCATCTATCCTCAGATGAGATGTGAAGATGGCATGGGGAAGAACCAGTTTCCTCAGTGGTCACTCACTCTCCCCCTCATCACTCAAGGTTACCAATGCACTTATCTCCTTGGTTTTCTGATTGACTACAACCAGTGTGCTTTACAACTGTCACCAGCCACATCCACATACTTCCTGATGGGATGATGGAGTGAAAGAGCCTTGTCTGCAGCTCTCTCCACCTGGTTGGTTGTTGAATCAGCACAAGCTGTACATGCAGGGGTATAACAGGCCAGCTGGGATTTACAGCTTCAGTTGGCTGCTCAGTGGGACCATTATGAAAAGGTCTGGATGAGTAACTTCTAACGGGCTCTGTCACTCTTATTCAAAATATTGTGTCTCCATTCTCAGCCTCTTGTCCTGGCCTTGCTCCCACCTTGCCACCCTCTACCCCTTGGGACTTGCTCAAGTTCCCTGTCTTCTCACAGCTTACTAGTTCAGGTACCAGTTCTGTAAAGCTGGGGGCTACCTATTTAAGCCCTACTGCAGTTTACTTAGGCAGTAGCTTGTTGATGTGAGGCCTTACTCACAGTCTCCCTATTCATTAGACTCAGCCCTGGATATCCCTGGACTGGTATCTTCCTTTCAGTCTGAAAGGTTTTGCTCCAAACTCATACCTGCTTCTTGACAGAGTTGATTCCTGTATTGCTGGCTATTTCAACGTGGTGGCTTTTATTTTCCTTGTTTATTCTGGGGTTTGCTGCATATGTACAAAATCCTACTGACTTTCTCAAGTCTCCTGAATGTGGTATAGGGATCCACCCTGTGAGGCGTCAGAATTATTTGTATATTTCCAAGGTGCACAGAAACAAGGATCTCCTACACAAGTTTTAGGGAGGAAAAGCAGCTGCGTACACACAAGTGGAAAGGTATTTCTGGGTAGAATAGGTGAGGGAGCAGTTTAAGAATTTTAAATAAAAGAACAATAACTGAGTTTTTTTGGTTTCTTTTTAAAAAATTGTTTTAACAGGAGGTTTGTCTGTGTTCTAATTCACAGAAAGTTGCAATGTAAACTGGGGTTTTCTGTTCGTCAGTGCAAAATGTGCCTCTCAGTTACAATGCAAAAGTCAGTCTCTGTCTCTGCAATTAAAGAAGTTTAACTGAAGACTGATTTAATTAGTTTCTTGCTCTTATGCATAATCATCTGTGCAACAGTCCTTGCTGGTCTTTCCCAAGCACTATACAGCACTATCCCTATTTAAAAGAAAAATGGGAATTGCATTGAGCAGTGGAACCTGCTGAACTTCCTTGGTTTGAGGGAGAGACTGGAGAGAAGAGTCCAGGTTCCATGTGTTTTAAATACAACTTTAAACCAATGCAGCTACCCTCTCAGATCAGCACCACTTCCTACCTTTCCCTCCATATAGATGGGAATTTAAAAGTAAACCCAGCAATACATGATCCAGTTGATGTGCTTGCAGGTGGAACATAGGGTTCTTGAAATTTGAGGATTTAAACTTCTCATGTGGAAGAACTCTGTGCGGGTGCAAGAGTTTTGATCTTGGATTACAGCTCTTCTGCCAGCTTGCTAAATGCAGTCAAGTACTCTGGACTCTTTTGAAGATGACTGCAGTAGAAGAGCTGTGAAGGTGTAGGCTGGAACTGATCATTTTAGGTTATCTGTGTGTTGCTTGACTACATGAACAATGTAACAGTGATTTTTACAGATTGCTTTCTATGTGTCAGTCACAAATAAGTCTTAATTTGCCCATTTGGAAGAAAACTGTTAATAGATACATTTCCAGATAAAATTAAGAGCCTAATTTTCCATCTTGCATTAACCAGGTTACTGTGTTCACATGCCAGAAAGATGTTGCTCTTTGAAAAAGCATGTTAGTGTATGTGGCAATGACCCATCCACTTTTTAAATACCTAGAGTACTCTCCTGAGTATTGTTAACCATGCTGTAGTCTGACAAATGGATCTTTTACTACTGCCCTGTTATATAGAGAACTGCAGTTTGTTTTTTCTACTACTTGAAGTTGTGTGACCTGAAAATGGGTGAACAAAAAAGTATTTGTGCATCTTAATATGGATGTCTCTAAATAAAATGTGTTTGTATAGTGTGTTGGCTTGGCTGGTGGTTTCCTTTATTTGCTAGTCAACCCACTGCAAGTAAATCCAGGGCAGTTTGAGAGCAAGTGGGCTTAGGTTTCTCCCTTTAACAGTCCAGCCTCTGTGTTGACATGACTGATTTAAGGGAAATAGAGTGAACAGTTGTTTTTCCTTCAATGGTGAGTGGATTTATATCCCATGGGTAGATTCTCAGCTTATTCCTGTTTTTCATAGCTTCAGTCCTGTTCTCTGTACAGCTGCAGTAACGCTTGCTTCCATAGGAAATGTATATAACGGTAGAGTTTGGACTGTTACACTCCTCAAAGCATCTCCTTCCTGTTCTTCTGGTACCTCACTTGTTCTGAGGCAAGAATTTCCTTTTAAATGCTTTTTCTAAGAAGGGAATACCTCTTAGAAGTGTTGGAGAGCACAGATACCTATAGGTAGATAGTTAAGTATAGGACTAAGGGTTTCAGGAAGACCTTATGTATCAAAACTAGCACTAGATCTTCTACCATATTTTCATTGCACAGGAGAGTGAGGCCTCTGTCCAGCTGTCCTAGTTGCTGCCCTTCTTTACTGCCTAGAATTGGGAAGGTTATTTTTTGGAGAGGAGGAGTGCCCTTAAGAGATCTAAGCTTTATGTTGAAGGTTAAAATCATGTGCCTAAAAGCAGCTCCTGCATCCCCATCTTCTTCACACTTAGCCTCACCCTGAGGTGCTAGTTTCCATGGTCATGGACAAACCGTAGTTTTGTATGCAAGCTATGGGAGACCATGTATTCAGCTGCACCATCTCTGCTCCCTGTAGTAGGCATTACTGATGCTTGTGGATGCTGGAAGAAGAAGAGTCTAAAAGGCATGTGAATACTATACTGTCATCCTACTGGGCCTTATACCAAAACTGTTTGAGAGCTGAGAGATGCAAAAAAAACATTCCTGGCCCTGGAGCCATGCAGGAGATGATGGGTTAGATGTAGGGTGAGGCTAGAAAGCATTGGTAGCAGTACAACCTGTGGCTCCTGGCTTGCCTCCTGTCAGCCATGGATTTGGATGAGCTTGTGCCAACCCCTCAGTGTGGAAGACGGAGCTGAACTGCTCATGAGCTGTGCTCTATTCCTAGATGGTCACACTTGTTGCTACTACTCCTTAACACAGAACAGGTCCCTGCCAGGCTGATGCTTTTGTTTCTACCCCTAAGCCTCATAAGACAGTAAGAGGAGGGTGATGGGACAGTTACTTTAAGCTCGAGCAATGAGGGTTTTTAACTCCCCAGCTTCATTGGATGCTCCATCAAGTACAGCATCCAGATGGTGTGGGACCTGTCAGCTGATGTGCAGGATCAAAAAGGATTTGGGATGGCTGAGGACATCAGGAAGTACCAAGACAGTCAGTACTCATTGAGCTCCTTCTAGATGTGTGTCCAGCTTAAATCTCAGCAATAAAGAGTCCAAATCCTCTCCTAGCAGCTAATTCTAGCATTCACCTATTTTGTCCCATCATCTGTTTTGCAGGTCCCCTTGCTTTCCCATTCACTGTGCAGATGAAGCAGTTCATTCCCTTCTGTGGGGAAGATCATATCTTTTTGTTGAAAGGGATTTTTAACTGTTTCATGGCCACAGTCTTTACTTGTTATACTGAACAGTCCAGGTTCCTTCAGCACTTTCTCATTGGCTGCACCAGGCACGTGTGTGTGGCCATAGTAATTTCTGGCTGTGGAATCAAGACACCATCCGTTGCACTCCTTGGCCTGGAATCTGCAGCAGGTCTATGCTGCTATCGACTGTGCTTTTACTGTACACTACAAACATGGTGGCAGTGCACATTTCAACACTCACAGAATCTTCATGGTTGGAAGGGACCTTTGAGATCATAGAGTCCAACCACATACACAGACACACACACAAAAAAAACCCCAACAAACACCAAAAAAAACCCCACAAAACAAAACACCCAACCCAACAATCTCAGGCACTAGAACATGCCCTGAACTGCCATGTCTACACGTTTCTTAAATATCTCCAGGGATGGTGACTCCACCACCTCCCTGGGCAGGCTGTTCCAGTGCCT
>JAOXNO010006135.1:0-12285 GCA_028565335.1 Limnodromus scolopaceus
CGTGGATGCCCCATCCCTGGAAGTGTTCAAGGTCAGGCTGGATGGGGCTTTGAGCAACCTGCTCTAGTGGGAGGTGTTCCTACCCATGGCAGGGGGGTTGGAACTTGATGATCTTTAAAGTCCCTTCCAACCCAAACCATTCTATGATTCTATGATTCAAGGCATTCGGGTTATCCAAAATAATAAAAAATTACAGAATAACTAGGGGTTAATGAAGAATGAAAATGAAATTTAGTGTTGATAAATGCAAAGAAATGGTCTTGAGAGAAAACAGTCTTAACTTTATACACACAATGATCAATTGACTTCCACTGTCAGAAATTTGATCCTGAGCTTATTATTGATACTTAGCAAAAAATATCTGATTGGTATTCAGGAGTCATTGAAAAACAAAGTGAATTTTGGTGATTATTAGGAAAAGCATAGAAGACAATGAAGAAAATTTTGTTATTCTTTGTTAAACTATCATGTCTGTACCTTGAATAGTACAATTCTGGCTCTCCTTTTCAGATAAGATACATTACAAGTAAAATGGGCCCAAAGAAAATGGACAAAGGGTGATCAAAGAAGTGATATGGTTTCTGTGCAAGGAACAGCTAAACGGACCAGGATCCTTCAGTGTGGAAAAAATATAACTGGATGTGGTATGATAGAAATCTACATAATGTTCAGTGCCATGGGGTTGAATGTTAACTGTAAATAGATAGTTGTCTTCTCCAGCACAAGAACTAGAAGATACTTGGTGACACTATGAAGTAGTGAAAAAAATCAGAAACAGAACCTTTGTTACACAGAGTGTGTCAAGTTTTTGAGCACAACTGTGAACTCCATGTCCTGGATGCTGCAGATGTTAAAACAGTATGCACAGATTTAAATACTAACCTCAAAAATCCATAGAAAAAAAACCCAGAAAATCTGCTAACTACAAACCCACCCTTTTTTACCCAGAAATCCCTGAACTGCAGTTTCCATGGATGTATCACTGCATCTTGGCTTGTGCTTATATTCTTCCCTAAACATTTGCTGTGGGATGTTGTCAGAGACAGGATTCACGGGGTTATATGGTCCTTCTGCCTCTCTGCGTGGATGTTTTTATGTTCTCACCCTTGTGTTTTAGTCCTGACGAAAATAATTGTTCCATCAGTATAGTCAGATTTTGAAAGTGCTGCTCCTGTGAGGGGAAAAAAAAAGAAAAAAAAAGATGATGTCATGATCTGTCTGTCCATCTCCTTCCATGCTATATATCATCTCTGTCACAAGGCTCATACCCTTCAGGAGATGGGTGATTACTTGTGCTCGACTGTGTGTTAAATTGGATGATTCCAATGCCAGCTATCTTCCCACTCCTGATCACTAGACTGAAATAGCTATGCCCTCTGTTTCAGTGTACCTAAGGAGTAAATACACATCCATTCTGGACTTTTACTGGGAATGCTTGTACCCCTGGTGTTAGCCTGCCCAGAACAGGTTGGTAGAAGACCTTTCTAATCCATTTCCAGTTTATGCCAAATAAGAAATCTTATGGGCTGGGTGTGGGACCAAAACTAGAGAACTATCCAGGACATTAAACTGTGGCTGTCCTAATGAGATCTGCTGTATTGTTGCCAGTTTTGGTGATTACCACCTCCACTGTTTCCAGCACAAGAGTTGTACATGAGCTCAGTAGTTCTGATGTCTGACACACCAGCATTTGACCCGAGACATCCTGAGCTAAAGTCTGAGTAACTCTACCTTACACTAATGAATCACACTCACTACAGAGAAACAGAGAGGAAACCTCAAGCACTCCCTTCCCAAAGAGGTTACATAAAGATCTCATCTGTCTGACACCTCTCCTAAAAAAGATGTCAACATACATTTGAAAAGAAAGAGAATATTAAAACCTTCTTTCTCAAACTCTGTCTCCAAGTGGCATAAGTGCAACTCAGGTGTGATGTCTCCTGTACAGTCTCCATAAGTCTTGATTTATTTAAACAAGTATATTTAAAGAACCTAATGCAACAGAGAACAGGTGAGGAAGCCCACTAATTTTAATAGGCTGAATAGTACTTGTGAACCGCATTGCTTGGAAAAAATCAGGTGGCTTTGGTGAGGAGAGCTGCAGTCCCTGGAAATGAACACACCATTTCCAGCCTTTTACATTGTTGTGAAATTCTAAAAGTGTCACAGAAAGAATTAATTTTTCTACAGTACTGACAAAGAACCTTAGAACTGGATGAAAATACAAATTCTTATATTAAACTACTCTTCCAATGAAATTCTTAAACCACTGCAATCAATAGTAAAATTTCTTTTTCTCTTTTTTCCTCCTCTTGCTTGGCCAAAAGCGTACACCTAGTCCTTTATAGCAACACTAGTGTTATGAATTTGAAGAAAAAACACTCACTACTCTTTTACCACTCAGAAAGCAGATGACAACTTCCTACATTTCCTCATGTCACATAAGCAGCATGTATCAGTGTCAGGCAGAAGGTGTTCCTTGACTGGAAAATCTCCAATAATCACAGGAGAAAGCCAGGAAGTTAATCAGAAAGGCAGCAATGACAGAATGTTTCTTTATTTCTCACAGCTCTTAGGTCATTGCCTTGCTCCATGCCTACCCATTAAAAAGATGTAGTCAGTTTGACCTCCTGAGGCTTTAAAGCTTGCTTTCAGAGCTGTGCTAAGTTATCCTGCAGTAGTTTGAATCTGTCAAATAATGCTTCATTACAGAAATATTACTGACGGAATATTATATAGAGAACTATCAGGTTTATTAAAGAATTGTTTCCCCTCCTGGAATACTGTGTTGTCTGTCTGCCTCCACTGTTTCTTACAGTGTTTTCAAGGAGAGAACTTGCCAAAAGTGTTTAAGGTATTAGATCTTGCTGATAAATAATCTCAAACTGTCAGGAAGAGTGATAAAGACCCTGGGATAAGACTGCCTGTAATCAGCAACCTTGTTTGCAACCTCAGGAAGCAGCAAAGGATTTACTGGGTCTGGACACTGAGCAGACCCTTTCCTTAGAGACTCTTTTGCTCCCTGTACCCATTCTCCTGCTGAGCACGGAACATCAGTCAGCGAGTTTATAGCCTCATCAAAATCAAACACTTGCTTCTAGGTTTTAAAAATGCCAACTGTTGCCTTCCCTCAGGAGACAACATTTTGCAGAGCTGATAGAGATTCTGAAATGCAAAACTGGGGCTGATTTGAGAGTATTAGTCAGAAGCTCAGCGGTCTAGCTGGAGTTAATTTTACATTAAGAGTGTAGAGCAAAATAAAGACATAGAAATATGATGCAGGTTTTATGGGTTCATGGGAATAAAAATACTTTGCATCTAAATACCCAATGACTTTAAGCAAACCACTCAGATTATACAGTAGTTTTTAGGACTGCTTTTCTTAACATATAATTTTCCTTTTTTTGTTGTTCTTGTTTTTCATTAAAGACAAGAACATACTTTTCCTAATTGAAAATATGGTTTTGCATGAAGATAAAATAGGGCCTTAAAGTCCTTAAAGATTTAGCCACCAAATACGTGTATTTTTGTGAGTAATGGAAGAATTATCAACTCAAACCGTGATGCTCAGCAAAACAGTTTCTTCTATGTCCCATTTGTCAAAACTCTCTCTTGTCTCTATCAGTCCTCTCTGAACTCACCTGAACAACTTTGACTATTTTAGCACAGTCTTACTTAGCTCCAGGCTGATCAAATATTCAAAGAGAGTGCAGGGACAAGTTCTCACAGGGCATTACTGGAAGAGTGTGACCAGAGAACCTGAACCAAGGGCTGAAAGTCTTGAGAGGAGGCAACTGCATGGTTTCCTTCTGTTTCCACTCCATCACAGCTGTAAGTGATATATAAAACCAGCAGACATACAAGCAAACTTGAGAGCATGCTTCAGGTACTATGAGCGCAGGTATTATTATCACTTTTTCTTGCCTCTCCTTGCTAGGTCTCCCGCTGTATAAATCTATGTCATCACCAGTATAATCTCAGACCCATGCCTATCGCCTTTTTACCTGTCTTCTGCTGCCATATCCCTATTCTAAAGTTAAAGACCTCCTAAACCCTACCATCCAATCCTTATGAAATCATAGAATCATAGAATTGTCTAGGTTGGAAGGGACCTTTAAAATCAACCATCTACTCCAACCATCAACCTAACTGATTAAAAAAAATAACATTGCTAAATCATGTGACTAAGCACTATGTCAACCCATCTTTTAAATACCTCCAGGGATGGTGCCTCAACCACTTCCCTGGGCAGCCCACTCCAATGTGTAATAACCCTTTCAGTGTAAAAATTTTTCCTAATATCCAATCTGAACCTCCCTTAGTGCAACTTGACGCCATTTCCTCTTGTTCAATCACCTATGACTTGGGAGAAGAGACCAACACCTGCCTCTCTAGAACCTCCTTTCAGGTAGTTGAAAAGAGCAATAGGATCTCCCCTCAACCTCCTTTAATTAATTAAATCCATTTAACAAATTCATCATTACTCCTCTCAGGGAAAAAATCCAACCCAACCAACCAACTAAAACCCCTTTTTCCTCTCCTTGTCCACTCAAGTTACCACTACTCTACAGACCATGTCAAGTGTGCAAGGAAGAGTAATTTCTATAGTGCTGTCGGATTCTAAATGTTACCAAGCCAGTGTTATTTTTGCTTTAGGGTTGTTATTTGGGTCCTCAGATAATGCAATCATGGTTCTGACACAATTTCTGCAATGGGTTAGCAACCGGCAAAAGTAGAATACAAAAATCTAGAAGCAGCAAATGAACTCTAGTGAGTCTTTAGAGTGGTATGCCACACGTGCCCAGGAGAGGGACAGTCTAACACATTCCAAGTAACTAAGACATCTCAAACAGCATTCAGTGCTGGATTTGTTTAATTTAATTTGAGTGTGAGAATAAACAGCGCAGCTAAGAAAGACACATGCAGGTGTGTACATGGAGGCGTCTACATATTCTGTAGGATGTTTAAGGGATATTCTAGTCAATGGAATTCTAATCAATGCAGTCAATGAAGGGTTTTTTTGGGGGGTGGTTTGGTTATCTTTTGGTTTGGTTTTTTGTTATGTGGTACATAAATGATGAAATTAGGTTGGCTGAGATTATTAGTTTTCACAACTATCCTTAGGTGTGGTGACTAGAGATTCCACCCACTGAAATATCCCAAACTCCTAATGTCATTTAATATGAACTAAGGAGTTCAAAACATTAGCTTAATCTTGACAGCTACAACACAGAACATATGGAAGATCCATGTCCTTCTGGACGAACAGCTGGAGATGATACACCAGGACAATCTAGGGCATTTCTAATATCACTATGTGGCCATGTGTGAATAAACAAATCAGGCCACAGGTCTCCAATTACTATGAAAGATCTTAGACTTACAGCTGCCATGTAGATGCCTATGTATAGAAAATATATAGTCCAAAATGTGGGTGTCTGAGGTTCTACTTGGCTACTCAAACATAGATATCTGATGCCATTTCAGATTTCCTAGGATCTGACATACATCTGCACTTCCACAAATGTTTGGTTTTCCCAAGGGTCTTGAATTACACCTTCCAGGCCTGCACAGATGTTCTTGGTGCCCCAGGGCATTTCAAACGACACGAAATGCCTGGTTTTAGGCAACTAAATCAAATCCTAAGTGAAGGCTGTATGTGTCTCTATTTGAACTACTTGTCTAGACTTTCCTTATCCTCAACATAGCCCTTTCAAAGTATAATTCATCTGACCAAAAGAAGGTGTTCACATTAGAATATGATTAGTAACTCTTGTTTTTAATTCCTTTCATTTTTCTTTGGTTATCTATGCCTACTGAAAGTGAAAATGCTAATATTCTGCCTTGATTAGTCACTGATTTGATTAGGTGGCATTTCAAATATGAAGTCCAAATGTAAATGACCATATGAGACAAAGACCAACAGAACATCCTCTATTCCTGTCACTATTCACTGTTACATTTGAGTACAGAAAATAAGATTTAGTGAAGAATGCTTTGAAGGGCTAGTATTTGTGTCTGTTGTGGTAAATAGGCCATTGACATCCAATTTTAAGCACTATATGAGTTTATTTAACTCCGCATCTGCCTAGTAGAGCTACTCAAATCCAGCAAAACAGAACTAATCTCTTATTGCTTATGTATCACTGAAGTCTTTAAACCCTCTGTTCCATTTTTTCTGTTTACTTAACCAGTGAAAGAATCAAAATCACATGTAATGACAAATGAACCTCCAGATTACGAGCTGCCTTTACGCTTGTGCAAGTAACCTCAACATTTCATCGCAGTAATCTGTCACTTTTTCCTTTTAGTTGGAAAATGAAGTGGCATTGATGGCTTGAAAATTTGACAAAAATACAGTAGGACTAATACTTGTAGATTCCTCTATTGCAGTTAAGTACTGTGTATTATTGCTAATATCTACTTTTTTTTTTCCTTTCTTTTTTTTTTTTTTTTTTTTTTTGTAATGCAGAGGAAGCAAAATTGAATGATTAATCTTTGACCTTGTATCTGTAGGAAGCAATTTGAACAACCCCTTTTAAGAAGTCTAGCCTTCTCCATAGCATGCACATAACTTTCATTAACATTAAATAGAGTTACATGTGCACACCAGGGCATAAGCTTCTAAGTAGATATTAATTGGCTAAGAAATGATCCACTGTTTCTTCTCCTTGCAGTTAGTGCTTGGGAACTCACTTTTGGCTTGCTACCCTCACAACTTTTTGAGAATGTTTGTTCATTTTCCTTTAACTATTTAAATGACAAAATTTCATCAATGACCTGAGTCACTGCATGCAGCTATTTAAAAGGCAATAGAAGAAACAAGTTTCAATATTTAACATCAAAAGCCTACTCTATCTCTATGTCCCTTTCTAAAGCAATTCCTGTAGAATATCATCAGTTTCTTATCAACACTGTTTGACTAGTAATTTCGGGGGAAAGTAATTATGGGTCTGCAGTCAATATTATTTTGTACTTGTAGAAAAGATTTTGGAAGTAAATACAGGTTAGTTCTTTATGTCTCAGGTAGTCTATTGAAAACACACTGTTCTTTCTTTGTAGTGGTTACCCAATGCAAAATTCCAAGCTGTGACAATAAAGCAATTTAGTGGTACAAGGACTAGAATTTTATATTAAGCTGACATCTTAATGGACCACTTATGAATAGAAATTGCTTTATGGTCACATTAGATTGCCATTGGGACTGGGTTCAGGATTCCCAACTAGCTTTTAAAAATCACAGCCTTAATCTAGCCAGATTGACCTTTGCAAGTGTTTCAAATAAACCTTTAAAGAATAAGAGTCCAAAGTATAAGTATTTGCTAGAACTCATGTTAGCAGTTGCTGGACTTGCTTTGCTTGCACAGAAAGTCTGGGCTGCTACATTTCAAAATTGGGGGAACTCCCTGTGTCCCTTCGCACTTACCAAATTATGATCACAGAAGATTTCATGTGAAGCAGCTTCTTCCTTTAATATCCTTATAATATCCTGTAGCTCTCTACTGTGTTCCTGTACCTTTGGGCAAGATGAGGTATTTCTGCAGAATTCTTCTTCCTGCTCTGACCCCTGCATCTGCAGAAGCACCATGCATTGGAGGTGAGATTCATTTTACCTCATTTAGATGTCCACGATGCAGGTATCCATATTAGATCCAGTTTCCCTGGCTCTCTGGGAATCAGCAGCTATATGATGCAATGTACCTCATCCCTTTAGACATCACTTTAGGGTATAACTGCAAGCATCCTAGGAATAGCCTGAGAAAGATTTTGGACAAGAGGACTTTCTGAGGTCCCTTTCAACCTGAATTATCCTTCAGTCCTGTGAACCTATGAATGCTTATTTGCCTATTTCCTTCTTTTGACTACTCACTGGTCAGCTCAGACATGGCAGTTAAAAGTTATATCAGACGACTTCTACCTTTTTCTACCTTTTACTTCTTTTAGTGATTTTCAAAATAAGCAAAATATTTTTGGGGAACTGTGTTGTCAGTTTAGAATTAGACAGCAGGCTCCCCCTTGCATCCATTCCATACTATTTAAACTGAAATTTTCTTAGAAACATTTCTCTTTGGAGATGAATTTTTCTAACGCTGCAGGTGTGCAAGGGAGTTCTGCAGCCGTCATCTGCATGCTGGGCTTTGGTTCAGCCATGCAAAGGTTAACTCTAGAGTCAGAGACATTTGTCCATCCAATGCATACTTATCTTTCTCCTGTATTTATTTTTTACTTCTCTTTGCTTATGTTAAATGAATGCTGGCCAGTACTGTCAGGCCCTGACAGTGCTGTAGGCTTAAATATAAAGAAGGCAGAGCTGATTATTTTTCCCCTTGGGGGCTACCCTTTGGCCTACAGGCAGTTCTTTTTAAAAATAGCTTCACTCTGCCTGATGCCATTATTATCACAGACACAATTCCCAACTTGACTGTCCAGATCAGAAATGAAACCTCAGTGTTCAAGAGCAGCATGCTGCATGCACTGCTTCCCCGTTGTGTTCAGACAAGTTCTTTCCATAGGCTGTGTGGCAAGATTTTGTGGGTATTGTTTTGCTTGGTTTCTGTATATTTGATCGTGCTTGTCATACAAGAGAAAAAGCTGAGGGCAAGATGCTAGTGAGCCTGGAATATATGCGTATAAAACTGATGTTCTGCTTCCCTAGGTCTGAGCAGACAGTGTTGGCAGGCTGGTGGCACTTTCATTTGTACTTCTCAAACAAAAAATAAAGGACAACAGGAAAACCAACCTGGTAGTTGAAGCATTCTATTGGGAATGTTTGTTCTACAGACTCCTATTAGCTCAGACAAGTAATTTGAGATTCTTTCCTTAGTTTAAGCCTGTAGTAAAATGGGCATCTGCTTATTTTCAAAACAGAAAGTCTCACTACAGTCACCAGGAGGGATGCTATATGCAGGTGACATAAGCTGTTCCCATACATTGCCACAAGTTTACTGAACACTTGAGAAGATGAACAGTTCCATCTCTCTCTAAAGAGTAGGAAGGACAGGCTCATTACTGTAAACTACAGCTTGTGTTTTCAGCTCCACTCTGGGATACATTAACTTCCATTTTTATTAGAGATTAAGGAAGAATCATAAAACTCATATGAATGGCACTGTAAGTTTCTGATACCATGGACCTGGTCAACTGCAACATGTTTTAAAACATAGCACAGGTTTCCCGTCTATCTAGAAACTTAGATCAAAGGCATTGTCCGTATGTTTAAACACCTGCCACAAAGCTATCTCAGAAGAAGACCTTCTTAAATGATTTTCCAACTTGATTTAGTGGAGCAAAATGAGAGCTGTTGGTGAACTCCTCAGATGCCACAGAAAAGATGACCGGTGGTCGAACAGTCAATTGAAAATGATTCGGACTCAGTGATTTTGAGACTTAATTTCTCTCTCACCCTTTTTTGCCTAGAAGTTCCTCCACAGATTACAAGAACTGAGAGTTTGAGATTTAAGCCCCTGAAGCACAGGGAGTAAAATTCAAGTTCATTTGAATGCTAAGTTTATATTTACAGTAGTTGTATACAACCCAGTACAGTACAGCCTACTTTCTTCATAGGGATGTTATGATGCTCAATTTGTGAATATTTGTGAATCATGAGATCCTTAGATGAAAGGTGCTATGTAGTATTTCATAAGGCCTCAGGTATGAAAGTATCATTAATAATTTAACAATAAAAAATATGGTTACCCTAGAGGCTGCCAGATACCTCTGGTGGTAGAAATATCTGTACTGTAACATAGATTGAATCATTTATTTGATGAACATCTCAGTATTTTTAAATACATTTGACAATGTCTTTCATTATTCACATAACTTGTACATCACTGTTAAACTCATCACTGTTACCCTAAAAAGAATTTGTTTTCATTAAAGAAAAGAAGCTGCTTTGCAATATTGTCTAATATCAGCACATCCAGTGAAAAATTTTCAGAGTTTCACTTAACTATAAAAGGTGTTCAGTGCACATGAAATGTTTGCCTGAACTTTGTATTAAGGGATGCAAGCTTTTATAGACACTTTGCAAAGTTTTATTGGTGAAGATTTTGGTCCAAGACCTAGTCCAGGATGCAATTCAAAGATTAAAAAGTCAGTGTAGTGTATGAGGTATCTCTGGCTTTCTGTTGAAAGAAACTGTGGCCTTATCAACAACACAGCTAACACGTTATCTTTAGCTGATTATGATGTTCAGTAACGTCAGTACAGGAGGTGAGTTGAAGACGTATGTCTTCATTGATCTGCAGATATTCAGGATTGATGCTGAAAATTCACACTGGTCCACCATACACGTACTGTTTGGTCTGGAACATTAGCGTATTGCTTTATGGTGTGATGATTTCTCGAATGTCTCTCAGACCATGTAAGGTTTGTAATACTGATCCTACTCTCAGATGGAGGGCAACACAAGGGCAATCTGAAGCATTAAATATAAATATTTATGAATATTGTTTCTGTTGCCGTTTTAGGGTGATGGCTGATAGGTCAGGGTTCACAATGTATTTGCAAAAGAAAAAGTCCATAAAAGACAGAATTGGCCCATCCTAACATCTGCTGTACAGATATGAGTTTATATAACAGCTCCCAGTCTTTCCTGCAGCAATCCTGCCTGTAAACAAACAAGACATTTACTAGACAAAAAACAGGCACCAGCAGACTAAATGACTTCTCTGAGGTTATAAAAAAGGTTACCAAAAAAGGTTTCTTTCTGGGTTGGGCTTGAATCTCAGATCTCCCAAAGCACCTTTTAATGCCACAAACCCGTCCTTTGCTGGGTATTTGGCTCAGCTGAAAGCCTTCAGAAGCCCTTACTAACAAGCATGGCGAGGCTGAAGATTTCATCACAGAAAATTGTCAAATACTCAGCAATCACTGGTGTTCATATATGCTGCCATGAAAATATTCTCTTAACAAGAGCTACGTTGTTTTATTTAGTAATGGAATAAAGAATGGATGTGACTTATTTGTTTTTGCTTCTTTTCACAGATGATCATATAGCAAAGGTGAAGGAGATCCGATTTTTTAACAGATCAAAGCTTTTGTTTTACTATTTAATTCTTTGGTACTGGCTCTCCCGAGGCCCCTGCTGCTATGAGCTAATGCAAATTACATCAGGAAATCCAACAGGCTTAGTAAACACTGAATATTAATTCAAGATGTTTTTGAAAATGCATAAACAGCATCAGTCCCAAAATCCAGAGCAGAAGCAAATAACAATGTTAAATTGGTATGTCAGATTTTTATGTGGAGTGTTGTTTTGGCCATAAAAATCAGCTTTTTCTTGCCATATTGAATGATCATGTTGTTCTGTTATAATACATGAATTCTAAATCATTGAGTGATATCCTTGCTTCCCTCACATTGTACCCAGGGCTTGCTGAAATTGTTAAGCGCTGCTTTTCCTACGTTGACCAGTCTGAATTGGTCTAGATATATATTTCTGAGAAGTGCTAGAATTTTGTGATCAGGGACTCAGAACACGACTCGGGAAAGCTACAGCCTGTCTCCAGGTTTAATCATGCACTCTGGCTAAGTCATAGCATTGCTGGTGCCCACCTATGAATATTTTCTCCTGCTTTGGTCCTTTCTCAATAACAAACAGATTAGGAGAAACGCTTCCCATACACAAGAAGATTCAACTCTCAGCTGTTGCTCCCTAGAAAAATGCTTCCAGGTCAGGTCAACCCTATAAAATATTTCATTTATGAAAGTCAGAACAATTACCATACAGCTAAGAATCTATTCAATCTACAGCTTGAAACCAGGAAAGAATTTGCAGAAATTTCTACATCATCCCTAAAACATTCCCATTTTCAAAATATCTTTTGTGACTGGTATCAGCATAACATACTCAGTTGCCATCTCCACTGAGCCTGACACTGCTTACATACCTTGTGTGGCTCTGAAGAAGCTGTGGATGCATAAATAGGAATTCCGAATGCTGGGCTTGACACTGGCAACCAAAAAGGTCCAACGCTGTCTTTCAAAGGCCTATTGGCTGACTGACCCAAGGTTATTTTGTATTTCTTTTCAAATTTCTGTTCAAATTTGTTTCCAAATTGTTCGTTCAGGGGCAGAGGTAGGTTGTCTGAATATTAAGATGGATAAAGGGAGTGAGTGAATAAATAAAAAAGGAATGAATATTAAGATGGATAAAAGTAGGACCCGGGAGGTGATCATCCCCCTGTACTCAGCACTGGTGAGGCCCCACCTCGAGTACTGTGTCCAGTTTTGGGTCCCCTACCACAAGAAAGACATTGAGGTGCTGGAGCGGGTCCAGAG
>JAOXNO010006136.1:0-12249 GCA_028565335.1 Limnodromus scolopaceus
GCCTCACCAGTGCAGAGTAGAGGGGGAGGATGACTTCCCTCGACCTACTAGCCACACTCTTCCCTATGCAGCCCAGGGAACATATAGGTTCCCCCCTCGTATACAAGGTGGAATTCTAATCTGTACTCAAATCAGTCACCCAGCTCTCATCTTTGTGAAGGGTTTGCCCTCAAAGTATATTTTCAGTGCAGTGCTAAGGTATAGTGTGTCAACACAGCCCTGAAGGCTGAATCCTTTCTTTAAATTTTGAAAATACAGCCCTCATTTAAGTGTATTGGGTATCAGTTTTTGGAGAAGTGATGCCGTAAGATGAACTCTTTTAAGGCAAATATCGTCCCTGAAAATCAGCTCTATTATGGTTTTATATACAGGGTGAGAGCCTTCCAAAAGACCAAACCTAATTAATTAGCTCTCGCTATGTAGCACTGTTCCCATCTCACCACAGTGGCAGCTGAAGTGAAAGGCCCCCTCCAACTCTTCCACACTGTTACATTATTCTGCACCTCTGGAGAAGTCTCAAGGGTCAAAACCAAAGAATATCTCTGCTGTCAAAGGAAAAAATGGGCAGGACTTGGCACTGTCTGAAAGTTCCTAATGGCATTTTGCACTTTGACCCATAAAATGAGGGTTATTGGCAAGTTGTAAAGGGCTACAGGCTCAGACGTGTTCTGCTGCAGTTTTAACATTATTGCTGCTCTTCTGCAGTTAATAAGCAAAGTTGTGGGAATTAGGACACTGTCGCGGCCAGAATCTCGCTAAGTGGCTTCTAAAAGATGCTTCTATGAGCTCTAATGAATGGCTCCTGCCTACCCACTGTAGTTTAATTGGTACACGCTGCCTTCAGAGCTGGGCTAGTGCTGACTGTATGGGAAGAAATTTCAGCTGCAAATACTAAATACCCAGTTGGTGCACCTGCTAATACCAAGTTGCAGGTTAAAACGCTTTCTCAGCCAGGGCTCTGAATATGGGTTGGAACAGGCAAGAACTGTGCAGAAGTTATTGGAAGCTCTGAGAAGAAATAGGGGAAAGCCTGGGTGATGATGTGCTGTAATGAGTTTTAGGCGAAAATGTCATTAGAGTGACAGCAAGGTCTTTAAACTTAAAATATAAGGGAAAAAATTTCATTTCAGATTCAAGGGAAATTGTTGAGAGTGAAGGATTCAGAACTTCAATAGTTAATGTTTTGTAGAATCAGGGCACCAATTTCAAATTAATTTGCCTGGTTTAATGCTCTAAATAAATGCATTTAGATACATAGAGATATTAGAGGTGTATCAATCTGTATGTATATACATAGATATTGTAAAAGTTAGAATTTCAAAATTACTTCATTTCAGACATCCTGTATTTTTTCAGGTTTTGTTTTGTTTTGATCTTATTTTTTTTTAAAGAAAAACACCTCAAACCCTAAATCCAACCTCGATTAGAAATCCCTTTTCAGGATCCTGCATTGTGTTCCTTGTGGTGATGGTGGCACCTGTTAACCCCTGGAATTACAACAATATTCACTACCGCAGGTTGTGGTTATAGTCCACATAATAGAATGGTGTCTTTCTCAAAGGCTCTTGATCCTTAGCACAAAGATTAGTGACCTCATGTCATGGCTTAACCCCAGCCAACAGCTAGGACCACGCACCTGCTCGCTGACTCCCCCGATTTGGGACGGGGGAGAGAAATGAAAGAGTGAAAAAAGGAAAACTTGTGGGTTGAGATAAAGACAGTTTAATAGATAAAGCAAGAGCCATGCACACAAATAAAGCAAAATAAGGAATTTATTCTCTACATCCCATCGGCAGGCAGGTTGTCATGGTTTAGGCTGGCTTGGCCAATGATGGACAACAGATCCTGTCCCCCACCTGTTGGTCTGAGGAGAGGAAGGAGAGAAATAAAGAGATTTACAAATCTAGAAGAAACCAAACTACTTCAATGAAATATTAATAACAAAATAAAAAGGAAATAATGAAATAGATAAAATATATACAAAACTGTATCAGGCTCCCAGGATGATATCACCGGCAGGCACTGGGGAAATCCCAGACTCAGTGATGGACGGTAACTGCATTCCAGACCTGGAGTCAGGAACACATGGATTGGAATAAAAGGCAGACAAACAGACAAGGTCCTCCTCAGGTGTCGGCCATTGAAGAAAGAAGGTCTGACCCTTTGATCCCTCAGCTTTTATATTAAGCATGGAGCAGATGGGATGGAATACCCTGTTGGTCAGTTTTGGGTCACCTGTCCTGTCTGCTCCTCCCTATAGGTGTGACCCTTCTTTTCTATTTCCATTTTCTTTTCCATTTCTGACCCTCCAACGGGGCAAATAATGAAGTTGGTTAACCTTGGTTGTGATAACAATAAGTATAAAGCAAGAACCTCTCTGCATACCGTTCCTTGGCATTAACTGTAAACACTGTGGATGGCCCGTCCCTGGAGGTGTTCAAGGCCAGGCTGGATAGGGCTTTGAGCAACCTGGTCTTGTGGGAGGTGTCCCTGCCCATGGCAGGGGGGTTGGAACTCGATGGTCTTTAAGGTCCCTTCCAATCCAAACCATTCTATGATTCTATGATTGGTCTTATCACTCTGAGAATGTTTTCTGCACAATACGCTGTTAATTTCAGAGAGTTAAGGAGGCCTAGTGAAGAAGTAAAATTACTGAACAGAAGGTTGGCTCTGTTCTACCTCAAACCAAGACACAGGTATTTAGCCATCTCCAGGAAAGCAGGGCTCCATTGGGCGTCACTTGGGAAGAAATGCCATCACTCCGAACATCCCCCCTTCCTTCTTCTTCCCTCAGTTTTATATACTGAAGATGATGTCACACGGTATGGAATATTCCTTTGGTCAGTTGGGGTCAGCTGTCCCAGCTGTGTCCTCTCCCAACTTTTTCTGCACCCCCAACCTAGGAGCTGCCAGGGCGGTGTGAGGAGCGGAAAAGGCATTCACTGCTTAGCAATAACCAAAACCACCAGTGCACTATCAACATCACTCTCATCCCAAATCCAAAACATAGCCCTGCACCAGCTGCCGGCAAGAAAGTTGACTCCATCCCAGCTGAAACCGTGACACCTCGGAAAAGTACCATGAAAAGAAAAAATAGTGAGGTGTAAGTCACTTAAGGTGCAAATAGCCCTGCAGTGCCAGCAAGGAGGAATGAGAGAATGATGCAAAATTGCAAGTTGAAGAGTTACTTATAGTGGACTTTTGAAAGATATGCACGCATTCCCCACTGTGTTGAGCATGTTTATATATAAAAACACCTGAATACCAATGCATTCAGAGTTTGTGTGGTAAGATTGATCTTAGCCATCATGCAAGTCCTAAAGGACGAATAAAGTTTTTCTTTGACATTCGCTTCTGTACCCAGACCTGGCAGAGAATTCATTTTTATAGGCATTTTTCATTTTCTGCACTTCCTGAGTGGTACAGCCCAGAACAGAAAAAAGGAGAAGAAAAAATGAACTGGGGTATGTCTAGAATCAGGTAACAGTCTCATTCAGGAAGGTGCTATGTAGTTCTGAGGGGAACTATTTCAGAGGTTGTTACGTGGTTGAAGGTTTTACAGTGGTGAAAAAATGACCTGAGATATTTTGTCAGCTTTTTTTTTTTTTAAATAATTGACAACAGAATAGCTCTAAAATAATCTAATAGCCTAAATATTTAAAATTGCTTCATAAATTACAAAAGCCAAACACTAAAGAGACCTGCACCATAAAGTATAGTAGAGGATGGATCACGAACAGAGGAGTAAAAGCACAGAGATGATACAGGGCCATTTCAGGGCTTTTTAACAAGACCTGTGTGACGGGACAAGGCACAATGATTTTAAGCTGGAAGAGGGTAGATTTAAATTGGAACTAAGGAAGAAATTCTTTACTGTGAGGGTGGTGAGACACTGGAACAGGTTGTCCAGGGAAGTTGTGGATGTCCCAGCCCTGGAAGTGTTCAAGGTCAGTCAGGTTGGATGGGGCTCTGAGCAACCCGATGTAGTGAAAGATGTCCTTGTCTGTGGCAGGTGGGTTGGACTAGATGACCTTCAAAGGTCCCTCCAACCCAAACAGTTTTGAGTGCATGATTTTGTGAATACCAGTCCTTGACTTTGTCAGGGGCACTGAAGGAAGAGAGAGAGAGACCAAGAGGAAAGGACATGGTGCTGGAGCAATATATTGGAAAGCTCCCTCACAGCATCTCAATACTGAAGGGTAGTAATAATCAAAATATTAAGCTATGAATCACAACCACACAACAGATGATCTTAATAAGATTTTCCCCCCTCTTTACCTGAACAAAACTGTGAAATTATTAGATGACTTGGATAGGAACCAAGCACTTAATTGATTATTTTTTTAAGTTAAAAGGAAAGGGGAGTTAATGACAGACTGAAGTTGATAGCACTTCTCAAAATTTATTCCAGTAAGATTTGGTTTTGAATAGAACCCAGGAACCAGTTATGATTATTTTTTTCTTTTTCTTGAACTTGTTATAATAAAGGCCAGGGTGAATAAACAGAAGACATTATACCATGTCCAGACTCATCTGGTCCTCACAGATTGTTCTGGAACAGGGAGTATCTCTCAGTGGAGAGATAATTGCTGTATTGCTTTTGGAGTCAGTTAAATAATACAGAGCTACCTTACTGGCAGACATCATAAGCCCCTTTTGCCAGGAAACCTGTAAAATACCCACAAAAGAGAAGCCAAAAATTCATGGACTTGGTAAAAACGTTGGTTTTGGCACATACAGTTTTCCCCATGCCCTTCTCCCAGCTGAAGGGGTCCTGTGTTGCAGTCAGTAATTGCCTGTCTCTCTTCTCCCTGTCCCACAGGGACGAACAAGATTTTCATCTGTCTCCTTGCTTGATTTGCTCTGCTTCACAGATGCCAGCCATACTCTTCTTGAAATCAGTTGTCTAAATGATTAACATAATTAAGTTTAACTCAGAGTAATTGTTCCCAAATTATATTTAGCCTGAGAGTTGTTTTGGCTTGGAAATGGAGCTGGTATTTCCAAACCCATCTTTTTTTTTTTTTTTTTTTTTTAAATTTAGTTTAGATATAATTCTATCAGTTGTTTTCCTTTAGTATCTTTTTTTTTCTTTATAGATGAGAACTCTAGATCACTATAACTCATTTCATGGAACAGTAAAACCTGAAGATCAGAGGTAGTGACTTCCTTAAGAGCACAAACTCCTTTTCTTCTGAGCAGTGCATGGAGATATTGATGAGATCGTTAGGATTTTATAATATCTAATCAGCAGTATAGCAACTCCACGAATGCAAACAATTGCTCTGTGGTCTTTAGAGCTAGCAAACATATTTTGTGAGTGAGGTTTTGTATTTCTTTACGGGCGGAGAACAGGAGGAACAGTTTTTAAATGTCTGTGGTTGAATGAAATCACGGCTTCTCCTATCTGAACTAGCTTCTTAGATCAACAACAGCAAACTACATGAGTTTTAGAAGACTTACATCAGTAATTAACCCCCTTTTTTTGTCTCTCTTATTGACACAGATAAACATTAGCCGAGTTGTCCCTATTTTTCATAATTACTTGTCTTTCAAATATGTTTCTGTTCCAGTAATACCAGAGTGCTTCAGTAAGTCATAGTTCTGTTGTATTAAAAGCTGAACTGAGACAGAGCCTGACATTCTGGTGATTTAAATGGAAACTGAATCAAACTCTGGTGACTGTACTCCTGTAACGTAAACTGACATGGAAGTAATTTTTGTTCCTATATGGAACACTATTTTTCTTAGGGTTAGCCATTTCAATTAGAGGCAGAGGCAGTGAACTGGAATAGCTTCATTTATATACGCTTAAGCTGTGTAGGTAGATGACTCTCTGCACTGATGGAGCAAAGTATCTTAAATTGCAAAATTAATTAGAAGAACAAAGTGTTGCATTTAATCTCATCCTATAATACTGCTGAGAGTGAGCAACCTTAAAGGAGAATGTGGAAGAGGAGGGAAAAAGAGGGACTGGAGCAAAAATGTAGTGGCTACTTGAACTTGCCTTCCAAATCCCTTGGGTTTTGGGTTTTTTTTCTGGTGTACAAATGACGCTGCTAATTATGCTGGCTGCCTGCTCATCCAGGCTGGGCTTGTCTCCCCAAGTGCTTCTGTTTGGTGTTACTCTGTAGAACTTGCATTCAATTATTTGCAGTAATTTGGGGCACAACTCATCTTCTAGATGATTCTTCATGCCACAGGGGTTGAAGTGGTTCCTTTTGTTTAGCAAAACAAAACTGAATTCTAATGAGAAAGTTAATGTATTGGAAAATGACTCCAAATGGAATAAAATTGCATTTTGCTAACTAATTAAATTTATTTTTAATTCTTTAACATAAAAAATTTAATCATTTCCAGATTTCTGGTATTTCTTCGCTTTCAAGGCCTTCAGGGGATGTATTGGCACTCACTCTCTATCTTACTCACTCTCCATTCAAAAGACAGTTTCAAAGGCAGACCCGTTTTCTCCATCTTAAAGATTCCTGTACTTCTCTTTCTATCACCTGGTTTCTATGTATCAAGGATTCTTGCTTTCCTTTGCAGCAATCTGAAGTGTTTTTATGCTGTAATTCTTTTTTTTTGTTAAACCATTAGAACATGTAAACTAAGTTAAATCAGTCAGCTATTACACATTTAATTTTGAGTTTTCTCCAATTTTAAGTTCTTGTGTCTGTGAGAATCCTGAAGAGTTCAACATTTTTGTTGCCATTATAGCTTACTGTTAGTTTTGATTTCATCTTGCAGCTATTTACTTGGGGTAGTGAGAATGTTGGACACATGATCCATCAAGGGAGTCAGAATCCTTTAAGAGATGGAGTAGTTTTATGTCACCTTTTGGTCTACAAATGAGTGACTTTGGACCATGTTCTTGCTGGGCCACAGAGGCAGCAGATAGAACTCAGAAATGTAGCTAACTTTTCCTTCTTACATTTTAAAGTCACAAGAAAAGGTCTGAAAAAAAATCCAATGCTTTCATTCAGCTTAACATGCTGAAGTTTGAATGTCTGTTCAGTTATTGGCCTGAAAACTTATCTGGGAGTCCTGTAAACACAGGCTTTCTAGAAAATGCTCCTTGTCCCAGCTTTCTTACGTGTATCATGATCAACAAAATCTTTCATTGTACTTCATTTACTGATAGCTTTCAAATTTATTCAAAAGTTGGAGGATCATTGACAGGTGTTGTTTTTTAAATACTAGACAGTAGAAAAAAAATATATATAGTTCAGTGGTGTTTTGAACACAGGCTGCTGTCTGGGTACATGACCTAATTTGTTGTTAAATGCTGATGACTGATGTTACAGAGAATTCTGAGTTGAACAAACCTTTTAATCTTTTTTCCAGTCTTTTCTGGCTTTTTCCTATGTTGTGCTCTGGCATTGTGAAGTTAGAGAATGCGATCTACTGTGAGTTAAACGCGATGGCAGTTCTGGGCCTCCAGGCTGGTCCCACTGGTTTCATGGGCGTCCTGACACATGAGAGGAGATGGGTTTCCAAAGTCTAGCAGGGCTGAAGGCCTTCAGTTCTCATCATGAAAACCATGGAAGGACCTGCCTCCAGCTGCAGTTCCAAGACCTCAGCATGGTCTGGCTTTGCACAGACTTGTGGCAGGGAGGGATCTCAGAAACCACTATACAGCTGTTGGGCTTCCACCTCCCGGCTCTTTGTGGAAAGTCCTAGAAGTCACGAGAGCCTCCAGGACAACCAGGGTTACCAGTGAAAGCTCATTGATAAAGTAATTCCATGAAGCACTTTCATTTTGGTTAAAGATAATTTTTAATGAAATATATTTTTATAAGGGTATTTCTAACTGGTTCTTACTTTAGACAAGTGTAATTTTAGTTTTTTATTTACTAAACAAGGAACAAGTCCAAGGCTTTAAAGTACCTTTCAGAATAAATAGAATACTACGGAGGGTTGAAATCAAAATACCATTGGATTTTGGATGTACTGCAGAACCCTGGCATTTTCCTCTTGTGTTATTTGTGTACACTGACATTTAAAGATTGAGAATGCTGCTTTTGGTAATTTTGTAACCTCAGCTCCATTCAGGAGTATCCAAAATTTAGATTGTTCCTAAAGAATAAGGAGAATAAAAAAAGACGTGTGGTATCTTTGGTTCTTTTCATGTGACTCAACTGTTTTTAAGAAAAACTAATGATATAAAAGAAATCACCATGGATATATTCAGACAATTCACCATCTAAAGTAGAAACTCTATTGTATTATATGTTAAAACAATACAGGATCTATGAAGTGCTGAGAACTGATTTTCATATTAAGAGGTATTCCATTCCAAATGGGGTTTTATAATTGACTTTATAAAAAACCTATTTAGACTTGCTTTGGCTTTGGCTTTGAGTAGCACAAATTTATGGATATTTCTTGAAAATATAGCCTTTTTTGAGTTACTTGCCGTGACGTTTTAAGGGTTTCAACTTAAATGAAGCGTAGTCCTCTACAAAAAGTCAGTGAATTCTTCCAGAACTTTCTTGCCCTTTCAACGCTTACAGACTATTTCTGCAATCATGGAATCATAGAATCATTTAGGTTGGAGGGGACCTTTAAGTTCATCGAGTCCAACCATCAACCATATTTTTCTCTTCTTGCTTTTCTAATGTTGACTGCTATATATATTTTTAATATGGAATGGAAGTTGCTTAAATATTGATATAACACTGCTGATTTACCCTTCTCTCCTCTCTAGCCTCTATTGCCCCACCAGGGACCCTTCCTGAGGGAAGCTGGGGATGCTTCACTCCCTGCTTTCTCTCTTCAGCGCACGGATGGTCCAGAGAGGGTTTACTCAGAGGAATATGTACAAGGCCTTCCCTCCCCTTCTTCAGAACTGCAAATCACCTGCATATTCCCAGCCCTTCATCAGGTTCAGCCAGAGCAGTTTTTGGTGTGAAAAGCTACTACAAGCTTTCAGGTAGCCCTGCCATTAAAATTATTGCTACTGTCACTATTTCCAATAGAATTATCAAAAAGTCTTAACACTTTTCTGATCTTTATTCCATTCAATTCTTGGGATATTCAAGTTTAGAGAGCTCGGTGGGCTGTGTAGGATTTTCACCCCTCTTCCATGAATATGACAGTGTAATCAATGTAACTATGCATGACTTGCTATTCTAATTAGAGGCCTGTTACGATACATGTAATGAGCCTAGATGGCAAGAGTCCCAGCTTAGCTATTATTGTGTACATTGGGCTGAACAATTCTCTGAAATCAGCTTAGTATTTGGGCACTTTTTATTTTTAAAAATTAGTAAGTAATTGGCGCAGTGGTTAATTAAAGTGAAACAGTGGTGTTAAATTAGTTGAAATCCTTTCTTCTAATACTCTAACAGGAGACATTTGTTGTATTCCCTGGTATTTAGAAGAGAACTTCCGAACTTACCTCATTAGTTGTTGTTTTTATTATGTTCGGTTTTTTACAAGAAAACAAGCCAGGAAAAGAACACGTAAATTGCCTCTGTTCCTTTCCATGGCTGTAGGTACCACAGAGTCTTCAAGCGAACTCTTTTTAACAGGATGAAGCACCATCTTTATTGCCATTTAGAGCTTTTTCTAACAGCAGTGGGACTCGATTAAAGAGCACTGTCTGATGAACAGTACTGTATCAGGGATGATCGCCAACTTATTAGCACCAGCCTGACCACAGCTTCACTGCTGGCATGTGTGAGTAGTAATTTGTGTTCAGAAAGTGAAAGGAAGCTGTCATGAGAACAGTGGAGTTTAGTTTTGTTGCTCAGTAAAATCACAGGGATTATTTTGTTGATGCCTAATAGCCAGGTCATTTTTTTATTTTTGAGAATAGGGTGCCCAAGGGAAGGGTATTTATAATTTTAAAATTTATTTTAGCTGTGCTACCTTATTAAAAGTCCCAGTAAAAAAGTTGACTATGTTCTTCTTAAGCACCCAATTTGTGCTAGACCCTGGATAAGGAATCACAACAGGCTTTGAATCCTAGTCACTAATTTTTTGTGAATGTTGTGCAGGTGCATTTTTAGCAGAGACATCAGAGTTAGTTTCTACTTGTGTGGTTTGAACAGAATGAAGATAAAAACTTGAAAAAAAAAATGAACAGAGTGTATAGAGCAGAAAAAATTGAGCAGAAATGCTCCCAAAATGTCTGATTGGTAGATGGATTTCAGTAGCAGCAGTTGCGACTATAGGACCCCTTTTGGGAAGACAGTAGCTGTATGTAGATGTGATGCCAAAGATCTCTTGTATTGAAAGAATAAGTCATGAGAGTAATCAAGTCACTCATAAGATGAGTAAGGAGCAGCTGGTATTTGTGGTGTAGTCCTGTTATGTTTTATGGCTTTGGCATTTGCCTCCAGTACTTTGCTGTTCTCCAAGAACTGTTGGAGAACTTTCTAGTCACACTGGTTTGCTCAACGTTTGAGAGCCCCTGCATCTTGTCGGGAGAAAAACGGAGATTAAATGCAAATAGGGTAGGACTGTACTCTTTCCTTAACTTCAGTCAAAACCAGTTGGACCTTCAAAGGTGTCTTCCAACACAAACCATTCTATAACATATACGTAAAAATATCTATATTTAGACCAATGTTTTCCCAGAGCATTTTTGAACATTTAAAGAATAATTCCATACACTTAAATACTGGGAAATGAGGGTAGAAGTGACATGCCCAGGCAGATTATATAAGATTATATAAGTAAGGAAAATAGCCACAGATTGCTGCCCCTGCTTTCCTCTCTGTCTTAGGACACTACCCACACTTTTCAGGAAAACAAGAAAAAACACCAAAGAAAAGCTGAACAGGGCTGTCAGTCCTTCTGAAAATCTGTGGAGGGAGTAGCGAAAGGAGAAAGGACCATCTCCTACTCAAGCTCCGGGGTTGATAATGGGAAATAATATTTATCGTCTGAGATCTGTAGGTTGTTCTAGTTATAGTGACATGGGACAGGTATCAATTAGAGAAAATTTCCATAACATAATTAAGAGATAAGACTTTGCTGCTCTCATTTTTTTTTCTTTCACTTGAAAATTCTCCACTGATTTTAATTAAGCTTGTCTTGGACTCATGACCATAATCAATGTGATTTTTTTCCCCATTTAACAGCTAGCTTTGCTCATCAAGGAACTTTTCCCAGGTGTAACATGCTCTAGTTATGAAGCTTCATTCTGTACTGCTCAACCACTAACTCCTAGAATGACTTAAAAAGGCCCCAGAATGTAAAGCTAGAGCAAAAATAGGTATAATTTTCCCAAATTAGTTAGAGCATATTCACAATTCACTGTGAATGCTTTATCATTCCACAAAAAGTGGATACTTTAAATATTAGGTACTCATTGGAAAACAGCTGAAAATATCTTTTTTCCCCTATGCCATTGTATTAAGAGAATGGGAAAAGGGGGCACTCGCTAATCTCTTACTTATGAATTTGAATAATCATTGCAATTTTTGTCATAGCAATTTGTGCAATCTACTTACTGTTTCTGGAATCAACATAAGTGCTTTTAATCTACCATAGTATATACAATACTTCTGCCAAAGGAACCGTTCTGAATTGTTAGTTAGACCAAATTACATGTGCTTGAATGATGAGAAAAAGTGTTTCCTTTGTAAAGGATTTTTGAGTTCCCTGGGAATGTTTTTGCTAAAACTCAGAACCTGATGCTCGTTTCTGTAGTGTCTCATTGTTCCTACAGCAAGAAGTAACATCGACTGCCGCTGACTTTCAATAGTTTTCTTCACTTTGTTGCTTGGGGAATTTCAGGCAGTGACCCGTAGTATGGGCTCATGTCCTTCATGTCTGATTAAATTTAGCTCAGAGACAAAGGATCCACTAGATGTGCTGATAGTCAACAACTTTGTAATGGAGGGCAGCATGCTAATAACGCCCTTATGCAAGTAGTACGCGGTTCTTTTGAATATGTGGTTATTAATTTCCTCATGGAAATACTCAAGAGCGCTTGTCTGCATAAACAGTGCCTCACAAAAATTAACTAATTTCTTCTCACAAAACTTTAGTAGGAGTTATTTTTCAAGTAACTCAATTTTCTATTATTTTTTTCCCTGGGGTAGATGTTCCCTTCCATTAAAAATTTCTTGTTTTAAAAAATGGATCACAGAATCACAAAATCATAGAATGATATGGGGTTGGAAGGGACCTCTGGAGATCATCTAGTTTAACCTCTCTTCCAAAGCAGGTCCACCCAGAGCAGGTTGCACAGGAACGTGTCCAGGCGGGTTTTGAATGTCTCCAGAGAAGGAGACT
>JAOXNO010006137.1:0-12230 GCA_028565335.1 Limnodromus scolopaceus
CTAAATTCTATTACTAGGATTTTGACATATAACTTTCCACTGAAATGAATGAAACTTCATGCCTAAATACTCTGATTGGCTTAAAAAATTCTACCTTTTATTTTAAAACCTAACACAGTATTTACTTAACAGACTCAAACAGCTCTATTTGTAACTGTAAATTTAGAATAAATTATGTATATAGTAACAATTTGGGGCATAACCTTTCAAACATCTCTTACTATGTGCTCATAAATAGCCATGAATACAAATTAGGGCAGGTAAGTGAACTGGTATTACCTGCAACTCATCAAAATAGGTATACAGTTGGCATCACTTCCACTTGCAGTTTGTTTTGTTAGCAGTTAGTTTTGGGGTTACTGCCTAACAACATTCTTGAAAGGGTGAATACTGCAGCCGTTGTATTACTTTCCGTAAGTCTAATGCTTTGTCCTTTTGAAATAATGAAATTAGACCTCAGGTCTGAAAAATGATCCTGTAGTGGAAAGATAATGGAATATATGATCTAATATGTCCTATGATTCCTACTTATGATCTAATTGCCAGCCAAATATAAATTCTTCTTTAAAATCAAATCCATTTTTTTTTCACTACATCAAAAAAATTGCTTGAAATGTGACTCTTCAAGAGGAACAAAATTTTATTTTTGCACTTTGCTGGTGCAGCCTCTGTTTGAGCACTGTTCTTGTGATAACTGCATAAAGCATTCCTGTTCAAAGGTTTTGTTATTGTCAAGGAGATGAATTATAAAACAACTTTATATTGTGCAATCTGCAGATTTTATTGACAAAGGTGTCAGGAGCAAAAGAACTGGGAGTCTCTCTGCTTGTCATGGGATAAATAAGAGGATCTTCAAAGCTCTTAGCTTTATTCAATTTGTTTAGATACAAGTTGACTGCGAGCATTGATTCGATGCGAGACCAGTTATGGATTTTTAGGTAGGTACACACACAGTGGGGAGTAATAGATGGTTCTAAAGTGAGTACAAGGCTGCAGTTCACTTGGGATGCTGCAGAGATCCTGCAGCGTCTGGCTGTATAAGCATGCTGGATCAAGGGTAGAGGGGTCTGATCCTCAGAATTGTTTTCCCCTCCCATTCCAGCAACAAAATGTTGCTTGGTCTCTTCTCCCATGGGGGAACACCATGACAGACCATATTTGTGTGCTAGAGGGTCTTCATTCATAGCCTCTCATTATTTGAAGCTTAATTTCCCACCCATATCACTACAAACAGCAAAAATCTAACCTTCTGAGTAATGGAATCACAAAATACCAGCTAAATTGCTGGCTAAGACATGACAGAGCATGAGACTAACACAATACTTTGCTCTTTAACTATCTGCTTTCTGCTACAACATGGTGTATTTTCTTTATTCATATGCCACTCAGCCAGTCTGCCATTTCCCTGGAGACAGAGTCTTTGCCTTCATATCTGTCTAAAAAGTACTAGCTTGCTGAAGGCATGCTACAAAGTAGAAGCAGTTAATGTGAACGTCCAAGTAAAAAACATGATCATAAGCTCTCATCACACATTATCATGATTAAACCTAGTCCTGAAAATTCTTCCTGCCTTCAGGCAGAAATACCCTTGGGAGTCATCTCATTGGAAACCCAAACCCAGTGTGCGTTTCCCTAGGCAAGTGGAAATCAGCATGAAAGTCAGTGGCAATAAATTGCTAGGATGGTGGCTGAATGAGAAGATCAAACTCTAAAAAGATGATTCAACATCTTTTGCACAGAGAATAATGTTTTAGTAACAGTGGAAGCCCCCCCTGCACTTCTCTGCCAACTGAGCTTGTAAAGTACTGCTGCTGGGTACCTCCGATGGTGCTGTTGTAAAGATGGATAGCGCTCAGTGCAGAAGATGAGGGAAGAGGTAAGGGAGGGTGGTATTTATCTCATATTCCAGCCACCTAAAAGTTATATATCTAATCTTAACCGGTCATCTAGCCTGCCTCCAAAAAGACAGGGAACTGTCATGTTGATTCAAATCTTTGGTCATATCTCTGAGAAGATCTTAACTGCAAACCAACTCCTTTCAGGCTGCAAATCCATTACATTGTAATTTTCTCTGAGTATCAAGCTGGATGGGATTTGGTCCGAAATCTCTGGAATAAAGGATTGCTTCCTTAGGCTTTTAAGCTATGTGGGCACTGTGTATTATATCAGTTATCAGGTTTTGACATTTCATAACCCATGCAAGATAGTTGATACTTATCCTTTGTGGCTTTGCTTGCTGTTGAAGTAATTAAAAATGGAAAATGCTCTGAAACTTTTGGCTGGTAATGGTACTCTAAACATAAAAGCCCTCCTTCATCTTTATTGAAACTCCTTGGATTTGAACTGGTATAAATTACCCGCTCAGCACCAGAGTAATTTTTTGGCTTAATATAGAACTGGAAAGAGAATAACATATTTAGAAGGATTTTTTTTCCACTTAGAAATTGTTTTCTTTCAGACAGATCTCTAGCTAATTCTGTTTATTTTTATTTTCCCAGTGATGGTGAGAAACCTGTAATGTTTTGATCTTTCAAACATTCTTCTCAAAATGCTCCAAGGTCTTTATCTTACAGATAAATCTGTTTTGCTGTTTTATTATTTTTTCAGGCAGAGTTATTCCAAACTAAGAATTCAAACATTGTGTTTCTCACCACAAGTGTAAGCTGAAAGGGAAAAGACAACTTGCACTTTTTCCTTACTGGGGTGAACTGTGTAATAAAAAGCTAGAATAGAAAATGAATTAAAACTTATATGACCCACTAAATATAACTTCACTGGCTGTTGTCAAGTATTCTGACAATTTTCCAACATTATACAGTTTCAAAATAACAGATCATTATAACAAAGACACGAGAATGTTATCAGCAGATTGCTAAAGAACAATGAATTAGGAGATCTGGCTCCTATTGTTAGATGTAATCCAGGTTTGGGAAAGCCATTTAATGTTTCTGAATCTTGCCAGTGCTTCATAGAAGGATGTTGAAGAGCTCCAGGCTGGATCAGTGCCCAGTTCCCAGCATCAGCAGCACTGAGTCACTGACGTTGGAAATGCTGAAGGTCTACCCACGACAGATGGAAATACAGAACACCAATAAATCATAATACAGAGATGCTCAGATTTTAAGGATAAGGATCACATTTCACTGAATATCTTTTCATAAATCCAAGTGATTTGTGTGTGAATACACACTAGCAGGCACCCAGACTTGATCAGTAATGTTTAAGAAATGGAGCATCTACACTGGTGATCACAGTCATATCTTCTTTATCACCTTGGCTTTCTTTTGTGTTCCTCCCAAATTGCTCTTAAATCCCTTTGCTTGCTTTCAGCTGTCCGAGTCTGGAGCTGAATCCCTGCCCTCTTCTTCACATCAGAGACCATTCTGCATTCCATCTGCAAAATAACTTCGCTCCTTCCCTAAGGGTGGCCCACCTCTAAATGGTGGCTGCTGTCTGTGATTAATCTCTCACACCGTTTTCCATTGCCTTCCATATACTTCTCAGATCGAACACTTCTGCACTGTCATGTCCCATGGCATTTTTTACATTCTGATACAGTTTCCTCTAATCACCCACAGAGTTATTTCACCATTTGCCTTCCAACTCTCTTTTTCTGTAGTACCTACAAACCCTTTCAGTCACATCGTCCTTCCTGCCAAATGCACCGATACAGTCCATCCACCCTTACCCTTTACCTTTTGTTTTATAATTACATTACAGAGGATTTTGATCCCTGACCAACTCTTGTTATTGTGGGCTAATGATGATAATGAAAACTATGGTCTGCACATTCAAGTATTAGCACTCACAAGTCTTCCCTGCATCTCGGCAGTGCTCTGCTCACTGTGCTCTTAAACCATTGAGTGGGCTGTTTTTCCAAGGCAGCCACAAGGGCTAGAGGCCAGCTGAGTACACCCTTCCCATGGCAGATACCATTCATTGGGGTAGAATATCAGGTGCCTGGGACACCCAGAGAATGGAATCTGCAACAAGTGACCAGTGTTTAAGCTTAAACACAGAGTAGGCAGCCAGGGTTGTAGCCCAGCCACAGGTATAGAAACTCCAGGAACAACATCCTAGGGCTTTCATTGCAAAAAAACCCACCACTGCCTTTGAGTTGCAGTGATAAAAGCAGAACAGATCTTGCAAGGTAAAGGACATAATTGGAGAGTTTTGTTCTCTCTTCCTCTCCCATCTTCCTTTTGCACTAAGGAACTGAAAGTGTATTTGTAGGAGGAAAGGGCTAAATTGGTTAAGGGCATAAGATTAATAAACTCCTCCCCTTATGAAAATATCTTCTGATTTTTAATAGCTATTAAAACCTGAAAGGATCTAATTTCTTATGATTTAACTCAAAGGACTTGTTCTGCCTGTAATAAATGGCCGAGTACTCAATAGATCTGCATTAGCTTGGTAATGATCCTGCTGGCATTTGAAATTATGGCTAGACTGATCTGAGTCATATGGCTTAAGCTGCTAAACCATTGCCTCTTGTCTCTGTTTTTCATTTGACTTGGTAACTTCCTGAGGTCCTGAATTCATCCTTGAGGATAATGCAAGCTTTTCTTCAGTGAGTGAGCTGTCACGACTTACCTATGTGACATTTAAGTGGGGTAAAGAAGGATTACTCTAAATGCCTGACTTAACCCAACTAAAGTTTGACCCGGCACATTATATTTCAGTGTCTTTTTCACGTGTGTGGTTTAGTTATTTACATGTTCCCATCTGTTTTCTTTGGAAAGTTTCAGATATTGAACAAGAGCCAATCTTCAGCCCAAGGTTAACATAAACAGCAAACAAGGATGTTCCCAGTACCTGTCTAGCAGCAGTTTACTGGCATGCCCTGTTTCTGACGATAATTTTATATGCTTTTGAAAAAATGAACTTGATAAAATGTTGGCATGAGAAATGCCAAAATTCAGCCCTTTTACAAAAATGAACGGTCACAATCAGCTTTAAAATAATCAATTAAAATCAACTCCACTAAACTGGTGCAAAAGACAGGAAAAGTGGGTCTAGCCTCTGCTGAAGTGGCTGACAGAACATAAGAAATACATTTGTCTTAGGAGAGAAGTAAAATGTAACTTTCTTTTCAGCTCTATCATCCAAGTTTTTTTTTCTCCTAGGCAGTGCCACTATGTTGCCAGCAACCAACTGGCACTTGAATTACAGGGCTCCAGCCTGCTGCCTGCACTGACATCACATCGAGTTTCATAGACTGGAGGAGAAGCACCTTAGCTCTTTCTTTCACGAGTAGAGGCATTGTTGGACCTGTCAGAGGCTGTGCAGAGCAGCAGCAAGATATGCTGTCAGTCAGGGGTTGGGCTTTTCTATGCATCCTCCCAAACTCCCTCGTCTCTTCAGCATGGTGTCCCTCTCCAGGTCAGCCTCCAAAGCAGCTACTGGATTGGTGCCTCCAAAGCACTCATTTTCTGAGCTCATCACAGCAGTAATCATTTCAGCAGAGATGCATCATTAATCACATCTGGGACCAGTGGAATCCTTGGGGGGAGACAGAAATCTCTCTAGAGTCATTCCTGCAATTGATGTAATCCTGCCCACTGTACCCCTTCCTTTTCCTGGGAAAGGCACAGCATGGCTGTCGCTCCCACGTGTTGCAAAGACTCCCTCTGGCAAAACAGCTCTAATCAGTGCTGCTCAGCAAATCATGGCAGTCACTTACTTTAACTTTATGAGTTACACAACTGACATGCTCATGCAGATGTTGTTTGCAGAATATTGGAGACGATGCCAGCCAGACACTTGGCACCAAGACCCAATCAGGGAGATGAGGAGCTTTCTAGGCTCATTCCTAACATTCATTATTTTCGTATTTAATAAGAAAGTTGACGCGACACATCAGGGAGACTGGTCAGTCAGCTAGTATGGAAACTATTAATGCAGAAAAATGAATAGCCTGGCAGTTCAATGTCTGCAACACCCACACACTCCCTGGAAACAACTTAGAAATAGGGTTATTCATCTGAATTTATCCCATGGTCCCTGGGTGTCATAACGGTGCTTGAAAGTGGCTAAAACACTTTGCACTGCTTGTTGCTGGGTCTAGGTACTCTGTGGTGAACAGTGAATGTTTTTAAGGCAGAGTTGTCTCAAGTCTTAAAATCCAGCAAGCAGACCTCAGAAACTTTGCTGAAACACTTGTGTGATACTGAGCATTTTCCTGGGTAGAAACCCTCTGGAGATCACTTCCCTAATGGTGGCTTCAAGGCTGATCTGAAGTGTGATACATTTTAGAAAGTCATTTAGGTATAGTGGGTCCTGATGTCTTTCTTTATAAATATTGTTTTCCACAGTCACTGTCAGTCACTCTCTAGCATCTGTACAGGGAGTCAGTGTCTTTAAAATTTGTTTAATAACAAAAGTCTCACTAACAGTGGATCTTGTCACTTGTACCCAAGATCCAGTTTCAGACAATGCAAATGAATTCAAGTTCATCTTTCATTCTCTTATACTGCTTTCTTCACTGCTTACACCCCTTTGACTATATCTACACAAGTAAATAAAATGAGCCAGCATCCTTTTTCCAACCCTGAATGCAAGTGGGTGGCATGGTTTGTATTACTAGGGCTGAATTTCCTACCCAAAACAAAGTAGTCTTATCTGTGTCTTGCTGACTGGAAACCATCCCTGGCTCATGATGCCCACTGAGTCATGGTCAGGTGTTATTTGGAGAGAGCTTAAAATGTGCCAGGGAATAAGCTAACGACAGCTCAGAAAAATCATCCCCTGTCCCCATTCAATCCACCAGCGCAGATGTTGCTTTTGGGTCTGTAGTTCAATTCATCAGTCCAATACCTTTAAAACCAGGGGATATTGGAGAGATTTGTGCTCATGTTTGTGACAATAAAATTTCTCCCAACTCTTATCTTAGGATGTGATGAATCACCCTCTCAGAGTTACTTCCTCCCTCCAGTGACTATAGGAGAAGCTCAGATGACTAGGTTCTAACTTTTGGGTGGTTAAAGTTAGATGAAAATCCCATGTAAAAGGATTAAGGACTTCCTCCATTTTTAAATCTGAATGGTATTAAACCCATCCTCAATTTTGCAGGGAATGAAGAAGTCCTACTTAGAACATATGCAGTTCAATTCTTTCCTGTGAAGTTGCCATATGGCAGGGGAGTGATGGGAAGAAGAAAAATATTGACAGTGATGATATATCTTATTACAGAGCATACGGACCAAATTTTCCTCTCAGTTACACTAGTGAAAATCTGGAGTGAACAGCCCTGTCTTGATAGGAAAATCAGATCAGTCAGTGGATATACAAAGCCAATTATGAGAGTGAAACAAAAGCAAACTTGAGAAACATTATGGTATAGTAAAGAAGATGTGGTAGGATGCCAGAAGACAGGAACTCAATGGACTGAACACGCTTACTCTTCCTTTGAAAAAATGATCCAATCTACAGTAACCACAAGTGGTCAGGATCTTGTTTTATGCCTGAACTTGACAAACTGAATGAAAGCTGCGCAAAAAAATCTGTTCTGGGTTCCAAACATTTACATAGCCCTTTGTTAGAGTACCAAAGATGGCATCACATCAATAGGAAGGAAGCATTGCGGGACAAAGCAGTACAAGGATGCTAGAGGGAAGAGTCCAAGATTAACACAAGACCTGCAATGTTTTACACACCAGTAACTTCCATTTATTCCTTGCTGAAGATTCAGCTGATCACAACTTTAAAATGTTTTTTACAGACAAAACCAGCAACTGCTTCAAGGAGGGAGATCATGGTGCATCCTAGTTCCATATTATTTAGAAATACATTTTAGACAACTTAGCAAGCACTGTTTGTCTACTGTGTTACAAAGACATAAAGACAAACATGTAGCTGAGAAGACCTCTGGAAATAAAATGGGAAGTATATTTACTCAATAATAGTTGAGTATGGTTTATGTGAAACTTACTCTTGCAACCAACTAGCAAAAGAATTATTTTCTATTCATGATCCTTTTCAGCCCATGTAAGATAATCAGAAATGTATAGGTTTTTTGGACCTCTGTGTCGTGGTGATGCCAGTCATATAAACTAGAAGAAGTAAACTGCAAGAACTCAGCCAGACAAATAACCTGAAAAACTCAAATAAAATTATCATCAGCAATTCTGCACACAAAAGAGTTAAACTGCAGCTTAATAAATAAACTATGCATATTTTTTTCTTGGAGACCTATAAAGACTGAGGTTTTGCAAAGGAGTTCAAAGACAAACTATAGCCAACTCAGTGTCCACAGTTTCTTTGGAAGCAGCAAGGAACATTTGGCCAGAAGAAACAGTGCCAACTATCCAGTGCAAAGCCTATACTTTAATTTGCAAAAGCAAAAATTTGTGATTTATACCTCTGAAAGGAAGAAGTGAAAAAAAAAAGAAAACATCTAACAGTACATTCTGTGTAGGTTTATTATTTTGCCAACAGTTTGTGGGTTGGATGATGAGGTACGTTCCTGAAGATTAGACATCACTGTTTTTTAAAACAAACAAAACAGCAGGAAAAATAAAAATTCCCCTAAAGCAGAGGCAGTCCTTGTGAAAGTTCGGAGCTGTTGTGTCTCCCCATTGGCTCCTTCCCTCTTCTTTTTAAAAGAAAATTCATCAACCAATAGCATTAATCAGCTTTGGCTCACAGACAGCATTTTTGCTTCCAGTTGAGGACAATTAGAGGCACAGTGTCAACTGGTCATTTATTAGATTGTGTAAAGGTCTGTGGATACACATTGTTTTTGTGACATCAAAAAATTTGCATGAAAAATGGTGCTGTTACATGTAGACATCTCTTGGTTTCTTCTCCTTTTAAACTCAATAGATTCACTAGTTCAGAGGAAACTAAGTAATGTTTTACAGAATAAATGCACACTGAAAGCAAGTAGTGTAGCTCCACTGACAAAATTAACTGACAAGTGAAAATCAAGTGGGGTAAATTGTAAGCTATTAATCCATTCGTTCATATCTGATGGTATCCTTTGTAGCACAGCTAAGGGAATGGAGTCTTGAGCTACATAAATGTTAAGTGACAAAATTAAAGATGAAGATTTGGTCCTTTGTAGCTATTGTGACAAGATTGCCACCACATTATTGTCCAACATGCATTCTTCAGGCCTTTTAAACTGTCAAAACCCCCTTAATCGATATCTTTAGTAGGTGATCCACAAATACGTTCATGATAGACCCTCAAGAAATTATTCAAAATTTGGCCAGATGTTATGGTTAAAAATGGAATATTGTTTCTCAGAGAGGAATCTTTTTTATTGTCATGACTTCTCTTAGCCACCAAAGGCCTATTCTAAGACTGCAAATTAAAAGTCAAAATAAACTTGTCAACATTGTGCAATAAAAGAGCACTGCCAAAAAAAAAAAAAAGTGCACGAAAACCCAAGGGATGAAACAATGTCATTCTGCAGCCTGAAAAATATCACTTTTTGCTGTAAAAAGGCACTCATAGGTTGCACATTGTTAGATGGTTCTTCTGGGTTTCTCAGCAGTCAGTCTGGAAAATCTATTTTTTAAACTTGCCTTTAAAGTATCTTATATAATCCTAGTTAGAACAAGAGAAATTTGGGAAACAATAAACCACATTTAGGGCAATTCCAAGTACCTGTTGTAATGCTACTCACAGTCTTCCCATCCCTAAAATGTGAATGGGATTTCAGCACACCACTACACAACTGTCACTCTCCTCCTTAGAGGTAGCTGCCCATTAATGGATAAATTAATTTTCTTTGTAAACATCATCTCCTTTGGCAATACCCAGGGCAGAAGGCATTCAGGCAGTGTAAAGGTATCTTTCTCCAGGTCCTATCTAGTATAAATCAGGATGCGTCCTTATGGAAACCTTAGCCTTGCCCACAGTTTCTCTCTGCTGAGCCTCATATTTTATAAATCATTGCTATTACTCTGGAGCTGGTTTCCATGAGGGCTCTCATCTTTAATGTTTTTTTTTCCTAATAGACTGGTCACATTTCAATTTTGGCTTCCTGTGGCAGAATTTATCAAAAGTATTATGAAAACAAACAAAAAAAACCCCTACAAGGTAACGGAGTGTAGATGGCAAGAGTATTTACTATTATACTGGGAGAGAAAAAGAAGGGATATAAAAAGTGATTCACAAGGGCAAAAACCAATCTCTTAATCAGGGTAAGGAGGAAGAGATGCCTTCCACAGACACATGGTGCCATTTTCTTCTTCTACATGCCTTCTCTTCCACTTTTTTTTTTGGATGGGATACTGGATGCGGCAGATGCAGTATGGCAATTATTACATTATTCTGAAATGTGCTATTTGAATAAAACATGGAAGTGCAGTACATCAAGTTGACACATGCTTATAGAAATACATGTGGCTGATCAGTCTTCATGGCAACTGCATTTTTCTTATTTGTGTGAATTTCACAAACTCCATCTTTTTCCTTTTCTCATCTTTTTTTTTTCTTTCCTATTCAATTTTATATTATTTTCTAGGACCTTTTAAACAAAGATTATGCCCCACTGGAAAATTTTTCTATAGGAGTGTGATAATCATAAAGAGAACAATGTCATTTGGATGAATTAAGACTCCCTAAGGAACTGCTTAAGAGCTGGAAAATCTATAAAGTTCTTACTGAAGGGTAACCCAACTTGTGATTTGGTCTTTTAAAGTAAAATATAAGGGATGCTTTATAGATTTGGAGCATTTCTCGTTATGGGAAAGAGAAGATCACTGCTTCTTAGACTATCAAGGCAGCAATAATTCTTCCAGTGAATTTCACGTTCCCATTTAAACGTCTTTACTTGTTTTAAACAAGGCAAGAATTACAAAATGACACTACGCTGACAAGATCTAAAAATAAAGTCACTCGACAATTGTGTTAAAATAAGCACTGCTACTAGGTTGATGTAAATAGGAGGGAAATCTTATCCTAAAAATGACTTCTATTGCCTCTGGGCATAGTCACCCAGGTGATGAAATGGCACCTGCTCTTCATTAAGTCATTTATCAGTTCTGGGGGAAAAAACCTCTGGAGACTACATCCTTATCTGTAGAGAAGAATCAGTACTGCTCTATTTCTGTCTTTGGTATCTCTGCATAACTTTGCGGTTGATGCTGCAATAAGAATTACTGACACTCATGCACAATGATGCATTTAAGTTTGTTGCAATTAGCTGTTTCTCGCTCTAACACCAATCTTCTGGCATTAGAACAGAAAAGCATCACCTATAAATTAGGTATAATATTTAATATCTAATATTATATGTAAAAAGAGCACAAACTCCACTGGCTTGTCAACTCTCAGTGAGAGATGCACTCCTGTGACATTCACTTCTATCTGAACTTGACTCAAAGCGGCCAGTTTACATGAGACTCCATTGACCACTGGACAGTTTATTTTGGTAAAATTTTACTTGGTCTTCAAGGCATCGCATCTTCTGAATTAGGAATTACCCCTGGTGTAAATCCTATCTTTGATGAGGGCATAAGACATAAGGATGATAATAACAGAAGGGATGATGATTTCCAGTTTCAGTAACAGTTTGGAAAAATGAATATTTTTCTGTGGCAGGGGTCAATACAAAAGGATCATTCCTTCAGTCCGATTTAGTGGACTGAATAGTATCAGGACAGTGCATGAGGGCCAAGCAGCGATGCCAGGCCCCCTCTGTACACTGTCAAGAGCAACAGAAGTTGCCAGTACCATGTTATGCACATGAAAAAAGCCACCCCTGGTGCAGGAGACCCTCTGATAGAACTATACCAGCTATCTGCATGGCCATCCAGCCACCTCCTCCTGAAGCCATCTCTTCTTGGTGGCTAACTGAATGGCAGCATCCCTTGGGTGTTTAGTGTCATCACCCGGAGTTATACTGTTTAGTGGCAGATGCTCCCCCTCCTCTCCTGTCTTTACCCTGTAGTATTTGTCTGTGTTTCACATAGCAGTGGAGGCTTAGTAAATAAGTTTCCTCATTAAGAATTTACATATAGAGAAAATTAAACCTGACTAGAAACCTAATGAGCTATTTTGTAATTTGATGAAGCAGTGTGACCTACCAAGGCACTTAGTTCAAAGAGTTTTCTGTGCTAATCTGATACTAAGCACAAGAAGGACTTTGGGGATACCAACTTCTCTTGGGTGTCTTGCCCACCATTGAAATTGCAGGGCTATTGTCCTGGGTCTGGCAGGGATAGGGTTAATTCTTCCCAGGACCTAGCAGGGACACAGGTATTCCATCCCATGTGAGC
>JAOXNO010006138.1:0-12224 GCA_028565335.1 Limnodromus scolopaceus
CTCCACAACCTCCCTGGGCAGCCTGTTCCAGGGCTCTGTCACCCTCACTGTAAAGAAGTTTTTTCTCATATTTGAGTTTCTTTACAATAAATCAGTCCAATAAAAAATATTTGGTAATAGTTGAAGTTCAGCCATTAAAAACGTGAGCAAAGTTGCTGTAAAACATGACATAAATGGCATACAACAAAAAAGTCAACAGGTCATTAAACCTGAAAGGCACCGTGTGATGAAGTGACAACCCCTGCTGGGTAGAGATGGTCAAGACTGTCCCTAACAGAACAGGGGAAAAAGCATGGGTTGTTCCTGGATAGAAAACTCCAGGTGGAATCAGCACAAGAATGCAACAGAATATCTCTAAAAATGGAAATAAACAATGAAAAATTCAAAAACTTTTTTAATACAACACCAGCAAATGCTTTTGAGATGTATGTCCTGCTTCCTTTATATTCATCCTGCTTTCATATTGTTATTCTTGCTAAAATAAAGGAAAATGGAAGCAAAGAAAGAGTTCTACAGCCTAGATGTTCTATATGGACTATTGCATTCACTGGACATTCTTCAAAACGATTTAAAGTAAGTTAATGCTGTAATTACCTACATTTCCATTGTAAGGTGAGATTTCTGCTGTACAAAACCTTCTCCCTGTTATGAACTGAACGCTTTGCTTGCACTACATCCTTTGCACACTTGATCAACGAATGTAAGACTTTATTAAATCTTAAAGAGCTTAAGATAATACAGAAGGAGTTTATTTTTCTAGGCATGGTTTGCATTATAACTACCTGCAGTTCATTTTAGACCTGGAGAGTTTTATTTGCCAGGAAAAGAAAGGAATACACTTATCTTTAATATATGATCATTAAATAAACATCTTTCATGCAAGAGATTTGTTATATTAAAGAGTATTAAAATTATATCAGCCAGCTCTTTTATTTTGAAAGGCTGCATACAAGTGAGGAAATACAGTAATACTGATGTAGAAAAGTATAAATAATAAGAAAAGCTTCTCACTCCCTCTCTGAAGAAAAACTCCATTATTTTACTTGCTATCCTGCCAGTTCTCCCTGACAGATAAAATTATTCCTAATCGTAACTGACTTTCGGTAAGATTTTTTAAGTTTCTACCATGGGTATGCAACTCCATCTAGTTTTTGATGAGACCTGAATGTCAACTTCTTTTCTACCCTAGATCAATCAGGAAGCCCCAGCTGCCCAATATTTCCAGTGATGCTCACATTGTTAATGAAGGGAAGAAATGTAACTGAGCTACTCTAACTGCTGGTAACAACCAGATGCATGAACCAGATTTGTTAACCAAAAAACCTATGGTTCACTAAGGATTATAAAAGTTTGCCTTGGGTCCAGCAATGATTAAATTTTGCAAAAATGCCAAGTATTTCTCATAGACCTTCAGAATAAATCTCCCAGAAAAGTGTGTCAAATGGGTGATGGAGGTTTAGGACTATAAATTCAAATAGACTGGACACACTAATTAACTGTACTCTCCATTAACCTTACGCCATGCCCTGCCCTGCCCATCCTTGACCAGTCTAACTCTTCCCGTTCAGAAATGGGAAAGCAATAACCACCTGGAATGATCTGTTACATCAGTGAAGTCAGGGAGGGACTTCTGTATAAAACTTTTCCCCTAGTACAGCAAGAAACTAAGGCAACCACACAAAGAAGCAACCTCAGAAAAGTGAGTGAGTCGCATTGTTAGTAGCCCCACAGCGAAGGCACGGAAAACATCAGTGCAAGTGCCCTGCACCAGATCTGGAAACAGACTGGTATGTACTGTTGGGTTTGTTTAATATTTTTAGCTGTTCCTAAGGCTCTTGATCACTATTAGTGGATCATTTGTTCTACATCAATACCACCTGCAATTATTACTGAAAAAGTATTACCCTAGGTCCAATGCTGGGAAATATCTGAAGAGCCAGAGTTCATCCATGTTCAAAAGAACATGTTTAGGGCCATATGATTTTCTGAAGTTCAGATAAGGTACTGCTGCTGGTTTTGTGGGGTTTTTTAAAGACCAGAAAGAGTGAAATCATGTGAGTTCTGTGAAAACTGTTGTACACAATTCTCCTCACAGTTTTTGTTAAACGCGAACAAGCAAGTTTTAGTTTATACCCCTTTCCTGCGTAAAATTCATTTTCATGCACAGTTTCTCCCTTTGCACCAGTTTTGTTTCATGGAAGCCCTGGGCTCTGCTGGTTTCAGACGAGCAACTCTGGATTACCCAGACCGAGAAGCAGGTTTTTCCAACAGCTCAATAAATCTCAGACGCTCCCCTGAAACTGCTGCCAACAGGTGGTAAACTGCTACCATTCCCTGCAAACAATTTTGCAGCATCGGCACCGAGATGCTACAGGAGCGGATGGTGCAAAGCAAATGGACTTGCGAAGTTCCCGGGACCACACACTCGGTTCATTCAGGCCATGAAGCAGCCATCAGATGGCAACAATTTTGTCACCGCTAGTACAGAACATAATGGAATATGTGTCCTGGAGCTGAAAAGCTCCATATCTCATTAACCATCCCCTGAGTCATGCCTGTCACCACTAGCTTTAAGTTTTAATTTCCTTGCTTTCACTGGTTGTCAAGGCTATTTGACTATATCTCTTTTGTGTTTAATCAGCGGTACCAATGCTTTTGATGAGATTATGTTGCTAACCTGGTGCTCCAGGAAGTCACAAACATAAAATTGTTTATACAGGAACAAATTAAGCACAGCTCTTCACTTTGAGATAGAAAAATAACTAGTCCTATGAAACATAACATCTTTAGCAAAAATGCTTTGGAGAGCTAGATTATCAAATGTAACAGTTCAGTGGTTCAATTCATACCTGACAGGCTTCAAAGAATGTATATGCAAATTGATCTCCCAGCTGCAAGGGTAATTAACATGGCCTGCTGCAGGGGGCTGTTCTTCCACCCATTCTGTTTCATTATTATTTTAGTGACTTTACATTTTTCTCAACCCACTGTCTTTTGGTATGGAAATAAATTTAACTTCCTGCTTTATGTAAACTTCATTACACTACAATCAGCAGGCAATCTAGCCTGCTGGAAGTGCTAGCGTTTGAAAACCAATACAGCCTGACGTAAAGCTTAGCACTGTACCAACACTTGTTGATATTATTATGTGTGTTTTCCTGGTTTTGCCCAATACACTTCTTGTACTGTTTTAAGGGATTACCGTAAGCCTGATTCTTCCCTCCTACTTAAACTAGTTTAACTTCATTGAGACAGATCTAGCAAAGGGCCAGAGAAGACAAAGGATCTTGGAATATGCTGGGTTTTTGCTGGGATATTCAAATCATATTTGCACTCAAGCCAGTGGGCTCTTTTATTCCAAAGCAGGATGGATACAGCCCTAAGTGTATAGCATTTCGTGCAGTATTGGACCCATCGGCGCTGTACTGGGCCATGAACTGAAGTATGTGGTTCTGTTTCCACGGAGAGATGTGCCCTGTGTATTATACATTGTAAAATGTTCCCCATATGGTTATGAGGGAACACCAAAACTATTTTCCCATTATACAGTAAGAGTGCAACTTACAGGGAAGCAATCACATTACACATGCCTGGGAAAACTATAGGCATAAAAACATTACTGCCTTTGGATACCTTTCATAACCAGAAACTTCTGTATGAAGCCATTCCTACAAATTATAAAGCAAAATCATATGTTAAATCATTTTAAGCAAATGTTTATGAGTAGTTATAAAGTAACAGGTATATCTATAATTCATAAGTGGCTAAACTTTCCTTTACAGAGGGTCACCAAAGTCAATTGATTTACTACAGGGATAAATGTAATCCAGCCCACTGCATGCTCCCATGTTATACATTTTTATATCAAAGTTTGATATTGCTTTTTCCACAAAAACCTTTACAAGTTCAGAAAAAAAAAAACTAATACAGTGTGCACGTGAACGTGTGCATGTGCATAACCACACATCCATGTTAAATAATGTTGGGAAAATCCTATCAGTGGTTGAAGTATTTTGTTAAGCATTCTGGCAGTTTCCTCATCAAATCAATGTCAGTTACAAACGCAGAAAAACTCCAGCCTGTACGTTACTAGATTTAGGCCAGTGCCCTGGAGGGTCAGGTCATGCCCTGTATTTATCCTCATCTGATGCCAGAGTCCTAAACAACTAGAGGAGCTCTTCTGCTGCCTACACGCTATTGCATACCCAATACTTAACTGAGGTTAATTGAATGTATGCTAAAAGGACTCTGGTGGGAGTGGGAACACAATCTCTACTGCATGGGTGGATAAGGCCAGCCTTGACCCTGGATATCAACCCCATATCTTTCCAGAAAGTAAGTAAATGGGCTATGAGAGGGAAAAAGAAAAATATGACAGAGTGAGAGAGAGAACTGGCTGTTTGAATCCATTTTACATTTATGAAGATATATTGTTCTAAGCATTAACAGATGGGATATTTCATTGGTGCCTTATAGAATTAGGTAGCTATTTCCCTTTGAATTTTATTGCTGGTAGAGAGTTTATCTTTCTTAGACTCCTCAGAATAAACCAACCTGCATTTTGGTCTGAAAAGGAGACTTCATAAATTACATGTTGCCGGTATGGCAAATTGCACCTTTATGAGGCAATTTCTGGCAGATTAGCTGATGTGCATCACCACAGCTTCACATTCAAGTGATTTGGACGTGGCCCATAATGAATAAGACATTCCCAGCAACAGAACACTGATTTTGCATTATTATAAACCAGGGGTTGACAGCAGAATACCGATTTGGCATTATTATAAACTGGGGACTGAAAGTTACTGCTGTCTGGCAAGTGTTCAGCAATCATCTGTTGGCAGTCTCAGCTGAAAGGCCAAGGACTGGGAGAGCAGGGAGCCTGAACACAGCTTTCTGTGAGAGACTCTCTCAGGTCAGTGCTGAGAAGTACTTCAGTGCCCAGGTAAGGGGCTGAGAGGTAAGCTCGCCGTTGCCACTCATGCCTCATGAAAGAACAACGTTTGAATTTTCAGAGTGGACAAACCTCCACGTTCCACATCCCCTAAAAAACTCAGGGATTTTAAAAATATTTAAAATAGCTACAGAGAAAATGGCAGACCTGTAAAACGAGCCCAAAATGCTGACAGGATAAAAGAACAGTCACAAGCAGGGACTGATTTTTTCACCTCTTTCTAGTTTTGCTGTAGAGCTGAAAAGGATGAAGTGGCCAACAGAAATCCTGCTTCTGTAATTTTCCACTGCGTCTGCAAAATGGCTCTTTAAATGCCACTTGACCTTGAATGCAAAAATAATCTGTCCTTTATCAGTCGTGTCTTTCCATGGCCTGGCTTACAGCATCAAATTTACATCCTGCCTTACTGGGGAGCTTCTTGTGAAAATGAATTCAAGTGAGTACCTGTGCTCCAGAAACGCATCCCTCTTCACTGTATAAAAAGAGGAGTGCAGATGTCTTATGTCTGTCACTTGCCATTTGACTCTGACCTATGGGCACCACGACCATGCACTAGCTCTGGCTCAGAAACACACAGCCCCCTCCACTCAAGGCTTGTGCATTTTACAGGAATGCAGAGCTCAAGCTTATGAAAAGCAAAGACCTTAAGTCATTCTTATGCAGTAACAAACATTTCTCCTTTGTTACCCTGCACGGCTTTTTCTCCCTTCCCTCTTCCTATTATTCTGTCTTACTAAACTTAGTGAGATTGCTCTCACTAAGGGAACAAAAATACCCACCTGAATAAGCTGGGAAAGCCAAGCATTTAGATTATACAGCTGTGGATTCACCTGAGTCCTTCCCTTCACACTGCACAGTGCTCTGTGCTAGTTCAGGTGCTGGATGATGGCAAAGCTGGAATACGTGGCCAGGGGAGCCTTCTTGTGCAAGAATCATCCATGCATAGAAATGTCTAAAGGGCAAGCGTCAAGAGGATGGGGCCACTCTTTTCAGTAGTACCTGGTGACAGGACAAGGGGTGATGGGCCCAAACCGAAACACAGGAAGTTCTGTCTAAACATGCAGAAAAACTTCTTCACTTTGAGGGTGCCAGAGCCCTGGAACAGGCTACCCAGAGAGGTGGTGAAGTCTCCTTCTCTGGAGACATTCAAAATCCACCTGGATGCGTTCCTGTCCAGCCTGTTCTGGGTGACCCTGCTTTGGCAAGTGGGTTGGACTAGATGATTTCTGAAGGCCCCTTCCAATCCCTACCATTCTGTGATTCTGTGAAGACTGTAAGGCAGGCAACAGAGTAGGATACAGCCTTGGCACCTGCTCACCATAGAGGAGCAAGTTGCAAATAGGCAGAAGGAAAATTTAACTTGGGGAAAGGAAACCTCCCCTAGCCCTCCTCATTCACTCCCATTCACATGGGAGAATGTGTTTTTCTGGGCAGAGAAGATAGCTGTGTGCTTGAGAGTCGCTGGCATCCTCTGGGCCTGTTTCTGATTCTTTTGGAGCATGCCCTGAGACAAACTGCAATAGAAGGTAAATCCAAGAAAGAGGAGGATAACATGGATAAAATGACATCTCTTCACAGGTTAATTAATGTACAGCTAAATTACGATGCATTCAGTTAAAAGTGCAAGTATAGGAACTTTACTCCCCTGGCTGTTTTCACTGAATTCAACACGCTGATTAGACAGACTGGAATAAAGATATTTGACAAAAACTAATTCAGGGATCTGCAAGGCTCCTGATAGAGTCTTTTAACAAATTGGAGAAATTACGGGACTGTGGAAAAAAAACACTGCCGTTCTACATCCCCACCAGCAGTAGCGTAAATGAAAATGTCCCAAGAAGGTTGAAGGCCTCTGTAATTCTTTTGCCCCTTTTCAAAAGATCCTCCAAACACCACGCAGGGTGCCTCTCCCTATTGAACACTGAACGTGCAAAAATTGATGGCAGGTGTTGTCCTATGCCCTCTCTGCAGCATATAATCTCCAAGTAACATTGCTGCACGGCAGAAGATGCTGGGCTTTTTCTTTGGAAGAATTGCTATTCCAAGATTCTTTTTGTCTAGCCATGAAGGCAGGAGGAACAAATGTCCTTGACATCTACGAGGGGCCACCTAACTGCAGACCTGAAGAAAAACCTCTGATTATACGCCCTTCAGCTCATGCTGGATCAGTGTCAGCAGCAGGAGCAGCAAGCTGCGCTGTGCCCAGCATGTGCAGAATGGAGACAAATATATGAGAGAAATTGCAATTTACTGAGGGAGAAAAACGGATGAACTCCACTCTGTTGTTTTGATCCACAGTCTCAGGAGCTGGTAAAGATATCAAGACGTTAGAGCCGCATCCATATTGTGCTTCTGAACTGACTTCTGGAAGCAATCCTGTAGTAAAGAGGCCACTACCAGGGTTCTCCCAACTAATATAGTCAATAACCATTTCACTACAAGCAAACCATTAAACTGCATATCCCCTTCTATAGAGGTTTCTGGTAGAGAGAAATGGACCTCCTTACCAGGACTGAAAACATCATTCTGCCTTCTCCTTGTCCCCAGTTTGGCCTCCTCTTCAAACAGGAATTTTATTTCTCCCTTATCAAAGCCACAATTTAAGCCGATACTTAGCTTCATCTACTGTGCCGTGAAGCATGTCTGGGCATGCTCGAGTGCCCCAATGAACTGGCACCCTAATGGTCAAAAAAAAACTCAAAGGAATCTCTTGTAATGCCCTTACTGCCATGGAAGGTAGCAGGTGCAGGCCATTATAGATCAATATTTCACTGACTCATTTCACATGTTTTGAATGAAAAAGATCTCAGCAACACCCAGCACCTGGATACTTAGAGGTTAGTATGTTTGTCTGCGAGGTAGGAATGTGTCTTAAATAACACTATCAAGTTGGCATCTGGGGGGGGGGAAGAAAAAAAGCATGAGCATTTGAACTGCACACACTATCACTGTATTAATTTTTTTGTAAATTAAAAAGGAACATCTGTCTAACTCAGAAATTTGTTGGGCATTTAATTAGTTTTATCAAATAGATGAATCTTTCCCTGGAAAGCGATGCAGGATGATGTTTCTGAATCTGGTTGGTCTTAATATGGAACAAAGTGCCAAGGAAACCTATTATTGCTCTTGTGGCTCAGTATTTCCTCCAGGCACCTCAAAAATTCCTGTAGCTCTAGCAAGATGCTGCTTATCTTGCCCACCAGGCCAATGCCAGCAAGGGAGCCAAGTAGGGATGTCACAGATACGGTGTCCTCCACAGGGGGGCTGGTAATCCAACACAGAGCCACCAAGCTTCCAAAGTCCTGGAGACCCTTCACCTAAATGTTTGCAAGGGCTGAAATAAAACAGGAAAGGTTCTTGTTATCATTAAAAATGTTTGAGGTCTAATAGCACATAGTGATCTGTGCTGGGAATAGTGAGTGAGGGGGTTTGCAGTTACCAACAGTGTGATGTCTGCTGGTTCAAAACCCTGGCAACTCATTAGAGTCCTCTTCCTCTCCAGTGAAGGTCCTCTTCACTGTCAAGCCTATACACAGAGCACAAGGTTGTATTATGGGCAAGTGTGGATTAAACAGACCTATAAAAGCATCCTTAATCCCTGACATATAGAGCAGACAGTGCAACACTAAAAAAAGTACACACCTTTGACCTTTCTCAGATCGCCCATCCCCAGCTGTCAGCAAGACAATAGCTGGGTATCACCTGGAGGTGGGCACCATGCTGATGCTGTGACCCCGCAGCCCGTGAGCTGGTTCAGGGTTTTCTGGGCTCCCTGGTGAATTGGTGTGGGTCACAGTTCCTGCAGTGACTACTGCAAGCTGTGTCCCCCGTCTAGGAACAAAGCCTTGAAGAATCTCCACTTTTCCAAATCCAAAAAGTTAGGGTTTCTTTGGGCATTAACTTTCTCCCTGCAAAATACAACTGGGAAAGCTGAGTTGTGAAATGGCAGAAACAAGAAGAACCAAGAAAAAAAGAGGTGATAACAAGAGTTCTGGATATCCTGTAAAAATAAAGACATTTGCAAGGCTGGGTCAAGAGAATAGCTTGGCAAAATTCTGGGGAAAGGGAGAAGAAGGTGAAGGCAAGAGTGTGTTAGTAATCAGAGTAGGGCAATTAGTCCATTAAACTATTGTTTATTTGCTTTATTTGGTGTATCAGTTCCCTGGATGGGAGGTTAGGAGCATGAAGGTATAGCAGCTGTGGCATCATTTTCAGGACAATTCCTGGGAAGCTGACTGAAACACATATGGCCAGGCAATGTTAGGGTGACCCAAAAGCACCCTCTTGCAGGCAAGGTGTCAAACTCAGGGCTCTGACTGCTTGCTATCAATAAACAGACCCTTACATTTCTCAGGTGGCTTGAGGCTAATTCCAGACTCCTGGCTGAAACAACAAGAAGTCATTGCATTCTGCTTATCAGCTGTTCCCTATCAAGTTCAAGTATGCACACTATTTCTTCCTTATTTCCCACCTTTTGCCTGGAGGTGTCTGCAGTCTAATGATGGGGGCTTGTAAGCTCACTGGTTCCAGGTATAGTTTTCGAGGCCCAAGTTTTTGCATGAAGAACTAGATACACCAGGTTGTGTAAATATGCATACTGTGACACAGAAAAATACTACCAAAAAATCTCTAAACCATGTGATCATTTAAACTTTGGAGGGGTGCTTTCACTTTTCAGTTTCAGTACTTGAACTCTTCAAAAGAAAGCCCCTATTGACGTCTTCTACAGGCCGACTTTCTTTTTTACCCCTATTTTTCTTTCCTACACCAGGTTTTCTAGCTTGGCACCTCACTTGCTGGCTCTGCTTGTTCACTTAAAGAAACCTAGAGCCAGTAGTTTAAGCACAGCGCTCTCACCAAGACCCAGTTCCAGGTGACTTACAGCTGTAGGGCTGAAGTCAGAAAGGCTGAGTTAGGTTAACAGCCCTGCTGGCAGCACCCCACATCCCAGTTTAACCACCTCTAGTCTGCTGCTTGAGGTCCCGCTTTCTTCTGCTTCAGACAAAGTGAAACGTGTTGCTTTAGATAGTGCAAATACTGGTTCTTCAGTAACCTCACTCCTTTTGACTGAGGCAGGTGAATTCAGCTGGCTGATCAATGGGTAGTTTCTTTTGGGAAAGGAAAGGGCTGGAGGTGATAACCTCTTGATCCAACACAACTAGATGAGGATATGGGCCATGAAAATATCACCGATAGCTTTGGTGACAGAATCCAAAATTCAAATAGGCAAAATTTTTCCCCTTTCCTCGAAACATCTACTTTATCTAAGTGCCTGAGCTGTAGCTAAGTGCACATAGATCTATGCATATTTGCAGAAATGGCTTTTTGAATGACAATATTATGAGAAATTGAAAGCAAAAGCGTTATTATATATATCTATGTTTTCTATATATCTCAATTATTCAGTTCAGTTTCCATCAACATTTTGCAGCATCTGACTTTTGAGATTTTCACATCACAGACATGCACACACACATTTAAAGATATTTGAATATTCTGATTAATGTAGGGGTTCCTTTCTCTTTCTGAAGAGGAAAATTTTTAAACACTTTTATTTCAGGATATTCTTTTTAAAAAATTTCGGAAGGACTAAATTAGAAGACTACTTTCCCCAAAAATTTTCTGCAAAGTGTAACTCGATTTTCAAACCAGTTCCACAAGAGGCCCAAAATACTAGCCCTATCCTACTGTTATTGCTTATAAAAAAAATGCAGGTACTTCTAGAAATCACAGGGAAGCATTAATAGCTTCTGTCATGCCTAAATTTTGTCACGAGTCCATGCCATTTTGCAGAAGCCGAAAGTGGTGAGCTCAATGTTAAAGGTTCTCTGGTTTTCAAGAACAGATATTTCTCCTCAAAACCCTTAAAAAAATATTTTACAAAGTTGTGCCTTCTCATGCAGTGTCTGAATGCCCTTCCAGACCCACAACAGTCTCCAGGAGAGCCTTCCCACAGTTAATTTGCCCCTGTAAATTCTGAGCAAGAGGATCTCACACACATTCCTGAGGTTCCTGTGCTGGTAAATGATATTAGCTCCAGATCTGGTAGGTGCAGAGGGTGTTCATGGACATGGAGCCTAGACCCTAAGACGCAAAATCTTGATTTTTCTGGGAGATCTAAGTTTAGAAATAACACCTACTTACAATGGAGACCCAGCAGCTACGTGCATAAATGATATCTGGTAGCACAATGGACTTGCAGGTGAGAGGAGGAGTACTTTCAGGACCTGCAATTTAGCCAATGACAATTCCTACTACTGTTTCCCCATTAACCAAAAGAGGGGGCTAGTTCATTCCTTTTTTTCATGTTTTTCAAAAACACTTTTCTGTTTCCTGACCTTGGGTTATTGGAATATTCCTGACGGAAAATGAGGTGGAATCTTCTCCAGCGGCACCTTTATTACTAGCAGATTGACTCACAGTGAGGATCTTTGCTTTCCATTTTGTTCGCAACACTTCCACCTGCATGACTGTACTTTCGTATGAAAAGGCCTCCACCTGGCCACAGCACCTTGCAGCTTTGTTGGACGGTTTCATGGCATCAAATTAACTGCAGGGAGGAAAGAAGACCTGTTGGACAGTGCGTTTTGAGCCATCGGAACATGCATTAAACTGTTCTTTGCCCACAGCCCAGCAGACAACCAGGAAAAGAAAGTTGTTACGCAAGTTTCAACATTAAGTATCTTTGACTTATTGCTGTGATTATACTAATTGCTCATCTTCCTAGTGGGAGGTTGCAGGAAGCTGTTTTGAAGTAATCAAGCTGAGATGCGGCCTTCTATTTATAAGAGGCCTGGAAATCTTATTCTCCCAAAAAGGGTACCTAATTGAATCTCTCAAAAACAGCAGATATGATTTCTCTTTCCTCGCTTGGAATCTCACACAAGAGTTTATGATTCAGCTCTGCCTTGCTGTGAACGTCAGTGAACTTTAAACGATGCTGCCCAAGAGCACTGGAGCCAGCACTTGCTCTCCTGTTCGCCGAAGCTTTGAACATCCAGCAAAACCTAATACAAAAACTTTATATTAACTCCAGGATCATTTCATAGAGCTATATGGTGCCATATGAATGTACATATTACCCAATTCCTAGGCAGATTAAATACAAAAAATAATAATGTTTCATATTTACATGAAAGGTTTTGGCCAAAAGCAGTTGAATGTTGTTATGAATGTGACTTCATGTGACTTCATGCAAATTGCATGAAGTTCAACAAAGCCAAGTGCAGGGTCCTGCACCTGGGACGTGGCAATCCCAGGCACAAATACA
>JAOXNO010006139.1:0-12140 GCA_028565335.1 Limnodromus scolopaceus
AGTCTGGCTCCCTCCTCCTTCAAACCACCCTTTAGATACTTATAGGCATTGATAAGGTCTCCCCTCAGCCTTCTCTTAAAAGGCAGAAAAGGTGCGCTTTTAATCTGTGAGGGAGTGAAAAGCATTTCTGTTACTTCTGGGTTGGACAGGAGGAGTATGTTGTTTTGCAAGTTGCCCTTTTGATCCCATGTGAAAAGATAATGATCATCTAGTGTAATGGTAGGAGAACCCAGCCCCTTTCTTAGACAGAGGAAAAATTAAAAGGCTTGTGAGAGTTTGCATATGATCGTGCTGTTTTGCTTTATCAACAGGGAAGCTTCACACCACCATGGTGATAATGTATACTTAATTCAACAACCAAATCAGCTACTGAAAAACTTGCAACTCTACTTATGGAGCAGGTTCTGATACCTTCAGTCAGGGCACGGAGAGACAGTTGCAGGCAACTGCATTACTGTCTGTCAACCAAGCCACAGTTGCCTTTTAAGCCACCCTTGAGCAGCTTTGGTTCCTGTTGGATGGAGTAAAAATCTGTAGTGCTAAACATATGCGACTGTAGCACTCGTCTCTCCACCCAAATCATACTGCACGTCACCTAGGGGAGGGAAACCTCGTAATTTTGGGGATAAAAGACGGAGAAAATGACTGTTAAATTGGGGGAGAAGAAACTCAATACCTGATGGACGGGCTGCGTTCTCTTCCTCCTCCTCAGGCAGGGACGCCTTTCTGGGTAAGCGCTGCACCTTTCACCCTCTGGTGAATGTTACCCCCGGGTTGTTGTATTGTTGTTATTTTTGCTAGCAATATTAACCGTAATTAGTAGCGCTATTGTAGTTAATGAATTTATCAACAGCAATCTCGAATCTGTTCTGTCGCTCTCAATAAAATAACTAATTTTGATTTTTGTGAATCTGACCCAGTGAAAGTCCTTTTCTGGGACTCTGATAGACAAATATCAAAACTACATTCCTTTTAATGCGACACACTGTACATTTGCAGCCAGTGATCTGGGGCTGATCAAGAGGACAAAGACAAGAAGGAATTTTCAGCAGGAGCCAAAAGTAGAGCCCTATCAGGAAACTGTGGGAAGAGGAGGAATTACCACACTAAATAGACTAATCTGAAGCAATACAGCTAGGTCCTACCCACATAGGTTCTGTACCAATGCCAAGTCCCAAGACTTGTAACTATGAGATAAACAATTTGGTTAGAAGGCATGGATTTCTGCTCTGTGGGGCTTGAGGAAAGAAGCAAGGGGTCTACGCCATGGGGTGGCTGCTTTTACTCTACAAGACAAGCTCAATAGTAATTCTCCCTACCAAAGTGGGATGGGTAGGCAGAGGAAGGTAAAAGAGAGGCACTTCCATAAAGGCAAGCAGAGAACCAGTGCAGGAAAACTGATGGTGGGGAACTAGGCAGATCCTGCAATAGCTGCTGTGGGAAAGCTATGGGATTAGTATAGCCTGGGGAGGAGCAGAAAGCACACCTTTTCTAGCAGCTGGCTCCACAGCTGAGCTCTCACCCAGCATCACTGAAGAGCACCCTTTCTTTCCCATTAGTTATAAACTCCCTGCAGAGTTGTGGATCTAAAGAATGGAAAGTAATAGAAACAAACAAACAAGAAGGAAAACCAAAACAAAACAGAACAGAAAAATATCCTCAATTCTAGTTTGATTCAACAGCCATCGGAATTCAGCTAAGGTTGACTCTCTCGTTGATGTAAACAGGTATCAGATCACCTCAATGGATTTGTTAAAATTCTCATCTTTGCAGTCCTAGGACATCTTAGTGGAGCAGTTTCATCTGTAATGATGAATAAACTCTGTCCAATTACTGGAGAAATTATCATACTTCATTTTAAAGGTCAAAAATTATAATGGTAAATTTGTTAGTGTCTTCCCTGCACTTAGAGAACGGTTATGCCGCAATGTTGATTGGTTGAAAAGATAACAGTCATTCTTTCAAGTCTTCAAGGATCACATTCTGCCATCAGATTCACATAAACAATTTCCATTGTCTCCAGTGGAAACAGGTTGTGTGCAGCTGATTTTAGCCCAATGTATTCTCCAGCAATTCAACAGTTCAGATTTTTCATTTCCCATAGTAAATATAAAATTATAATTATGGTCTCTATTTTCTGTTGATTTCAAATGACAACTTAAGACATTTGATGGCACTATGTTTTTTCTTTATGATTTGGGATAAGATTACAGATTTTTCTGCACTGTTGCATTCCCTGTGGTGTTGAAAGAGAGGCTGTGATTGTGTTAGTAGAATTTTACATTGAATATGGCCACAGTAACAAAATACTAATGATCAGTGCTCACTTTAAAACAGTTTAAATTATTTGTATAAATATTTTTGCCATTACACCTTCACATATTGTTAAAAACAATGCTTCATAGTCTAAAGAGCAGTGACATTTTGATCACAGAAAATCATCAACAACAAGAATTGCTTAAAATAGTCTTAACATTAGGTGGTTTTTTTCCAGCTGGCATAAATGAGTTTCAGGAAACAAACCAAAAAAAAAAAAAAGACAAAAAAAAATTGTTGTAAATGATTTCACAAACTTACATCGATGCACTTCCTAGATCCTGGTCTGGTCTTGCTGAACAAGAACAAGCCAACAGGTAAGAAGCAGCAGCCAGTTTGTCTCCTCCAGTCTAGGAGGTCATGTTGTTAAAATAAGAAGTTAACCCCTCCACACACTTTAAAATACAACTGATAACATAAACCTTCCGGGGGATTTACAGTCAATAATGTGTGCACATTAAAACTGTATTTCCAGTCTATCTTGTGCTGCCTGAGAACCATTTTTGCCTTTGTAAAAGCAGTAATTATAATACATAAGTAGCTTTCATTTTTGTATTAATGCTATAAATGCTACATTAGCAATATTAAACTATTTCTTTGACTTATTTGTAGAAAGAAAAATATATGTTTATATATATTTATAAAGTGAATTAACACTGGAGAGGGGGTGTAGAGGATTAGTATACAGTCACAATTTATGTGTATTATTGGGCACAAATTCAATGCTTGAAACAAAAAGGAAAAGACGACACCGTTCAAGTTAAATCCCCCTTTCAAGCTGTGTCAGAGGAAGAGTCATAGGACGCAGACACTATCAAGTTGCCAGTATTGGAGTGACTTGCAATGGACTGGGCAGCTTGCTGGCTCAAGTTATGACAGATCAGCACCAGCTGATTGCTCTGTGCTTCTGATGGGGTACTACAGCTCTGGTAGACACTGAAGTTGGTCTTCCTGTCGGGGATGTTGCCTTTCTCGCACATTGTCTTTATCATCTTGGCAAGCTTGTTTTTCCCCAGGGCTTGACAACTGTACCAGTGAAGTGCAGCCAAGTTGACAACTGGTTTGATGGATAGGAGCATCTTCATATTGCATCACTGGGGGCCGCTGCTATGCATATTCCTTGTAGTCTTGCACTGGGCGGGTCTGTGGGGAGTACTGGGTGGCGTACACCCTGGAATCAGTCCCTCCTCTCTTGCTTTTGGCATTCATGTCACTGTTGTCTGGCCCCATCCACTGCAAGTATTCCAACCCAGTCTCTGTCACCTGGAGCCAGATGTCTCCCCATTTGAGGGTGGACCCATGAAAACCCGTGCAGTGTCCAAACACCTTTGTGTTATTTAGCCAGACAAGGTTCAGCAACCCCTCAGGATTGTATCAGCTCAACAAACCTCTTTTGCATAGGATAAGCTCATCAGCAAAGGTCCGCTTCATGGATTTGTGTAGCTTGTTTCCTTTCCCTTTGCACCTTAGCTCTATCTGCTTTTGCTTCAGAGCTTCTTGGGAACTTAATACTGTAATACTTTTAATACTGTATCCTTTTAATACCTGTGCTCTTTGAGATACCGCTCCAGTCCACAGTGATAGTTGGCCAAGCTGTTTGGCTCATATTCGGAACCATCCTTCTGTCTAGCATCCACAAAGAAGGAAACAAGGTAGGCATCAAGATCTTTGCAGGGGATGACATCATAGATTTCTCGGGTCTCAGAGGGGTACTTGGAAATGAGGAATTCTCGGAAGTTCCAGAGAGCTGTCTGTGTACTGGGAATGGTCTTCTCGTTCTGCTCCCTGCTGAGCTCTGCTGCTCTCTCATCCTGGTCCGAAAGAAGGAGAAGGAAAAAAACCAAAGAAAACAAAATTAAAACAAAAGAAGCAGGGAGCTTCTGCAATACATCTTAGCCAAAATAAGTTTTCTTTAAAAAAATCAATTTCACAAAGAGCACTGGAAAACGTTATTGCATACCTGTCTTACGATTTAAAAGTCAACATCAGTTTCACACATGATGTTAGTAGAGTATGGCAAAAACAATCAAAATGAGCTCGTGTCACTAGGGCCCACTTGGGGCACAGAGATTTGTGGAAAACTCTGAGATTAGAGGCAATCTGCTTTTTAGAACAAATACAAGATAGATTTTTTTTTTCTTATGGATTCCACTGCTGTGGAATCAGGGCCAAATCCAAGTAATAAACCCATTCTGTATTGCTGTATTGCTTTCATTTGTGAAACTAGAGGTTGTACTGGTTCCTTTTTTTTTTTTAACAAAAATAGCTAAAGCATCCTATTTATTATAGTAAGAAGTATCTTTAATTGATTGCATTTTTAAGATTTTAATTTTGCAGAAAAATAAAAATCTGGGAACAACATTCTATTACTCTACAAGGCGATTTTCATATCAAACCACAGTTGTTAATGAATGATCAAATGTTACCACTAAGATGATTCTTGTGTACCGTTCCATTAATTTTCTGGCTGATCATAACATGAGAAAAGGTCTTTACAGTTAAGTGACAAGAAGAGAAAGCTTTGGAGGAACCTAAAAGCAGCCTTCTAATGTCCATGTGGGAGTTATCAAGAAGATGGAGTCAGGCTCTCCACAGTAGTGCATGGTGGGAGGATGAGACACAATGGGCATAAATTGAAACAAGAGGGGTTAAGCCTGGGTACAAGAAAAAGCTTTTTCACCATAAGGACAGTCAAGCTTTGTCAAAGAGGTCCAGAGAGGCTGTGACAACTCCATTCTTGGAGGTTTTCAGGACCTGACTGGATTAAGTCCTGAGCAACGTAGTCGGATCTCATAGCTGTCTTTGCTTTGAGCAGGAGGTTGGACTAGAAATCTCCCATGGTCTTTTTTGACCTAGGGTTCTATGAGTCTAAGGCCCCCAAAAGCAACAGTTCCAACTAGGGGGAAGATTCCCCTAACAATGAGTGCTAAAACTACCATCTGTCATTCCCCTTTTGACAGTAGTGGAATTGAAGCTTGCCAGGGCCAGGGATGGAAGCAAGAGAGTTTAAAAGTGGGAGTGCAGGACACCACTTCCCAGCAGTCACCTAGCCCCACTGGGCCGTGAGTTCATATGGCGCAGAACCTTTCTCTGGAGCCTTTGTGTGTTCCTCCTGTTCTACAGAAAGGAGGTGCGTTCACTCTCCCTACCCGGTAAAGGAGCTAGGAATTACTCAGTTTACTATAGGCACATCTAACACATCAGTGTAACGTCAGAACATCTCACCAACAGAAAAAAATATTCAGCCTTGCAACTTCACTTAACATAAAGCACAAGCAGATCTGCTGGTAGGGAAGAAAGCAGGAAAGGGAAGGTGGCTCTATCTCCTCCCCTAGCCCATTTGAACCATCTCATGTAGTACACACACTTTAAGTGATAGGAGAGGGGAATAATCATACACCTGGGCAACTTCCCCTCCCACTCATCTACATAGCTGAAGAAAAACAGGCAGACCAGAAAGCAGGTTTGAGCTCAGATTCCCTGGGACCACTTCCCACATCTTCAGCACAGAGCTGTCTAGTCCATGGAGAATATTCAGTGGAACCCACTGAGGAGGTTCTCATCCCCCTTGGAAAGTGAAAAGAACTGGAGGTCCGCAGCCCAGACCTTTAGAGACTTCTGACGACATGAAAAAAATGCTGCCAGAGATACACTGAGGTTTGCACCAACTGTACACAAGGGGAAAAGAAAGGTAGACAGTCTATTTCAAAAGATAACCTTAATATTGATGTCAATATCGAAGAACCCCTAGCAGCCGTCAATGTAGTCTTACGTTTTGGACAATGCATGGGATAAATCCTATTATTATGGCTAAGTACAGGCTGGAAATAAAAAGCCAATGATGTTTGAAATTCAGAAACAAAATTTTACTCCAGTAGGTTGTTCAGTGCACCTACCGCTAGAATGTAATCAGCGCTTTGACTGACAACCCACATTTTAAATACTGCTTCTGTATAAACAGCACATATAGTGGCTTGGTTTTAAACGTGTCAATCACAACTTTACAGAGAATGGCCTGGGTTGTGATTTAACCCCAGTAGGCAGCTAAGCACCACACAGCTGCTCGCTCACTTCCCCCACAGTGGGATGGGGAAGACAATCAGAAGGGTAAAAGTGACAGTTGAATAGGTAAAGCAAAAGCTGCGCACGCAAGCAAAGCAAAACAAGGAATTCATTCACTGCTTCTCATCAGCGGGCAGGTGTTCAGCCATTGCCAGGAAAGCAGGGCTTCATCACGTGTAATGGTTACTTGGAAAGATAAACACCATAACTCCAAACATTCCCCCGGCCTCCTTCTTCCCCACAGCTTTTATTGCTGAACATGACATCATATGGTATGGAATATCCCTTTGGTCAGCTGGGGTCAGCTGTCCCGGCCGTGTCCCCTCCCAACTTCTTGCCCACCCCCAGCCTACTCACTGGCAGGGCAGTGTAAGAAATGGAGAAGGCCTTGACGCTGTGTAAGCACTATTCAGCAAAAATTAAAACATTGGTGTGTTATCAACACTGTTTTCATCACAAATCCAAAACATAGCCCCTTACAAACTACTATGAAGAAAATTAACTCCATCCCAGCCAAAACCAGTACATTCTTCCACCCCTTATTCCATATCATTTACGTCATGCTCAGGTCCCACACTATCCAGTACATCCTCATTAACCACCACCCTCCTTCCTGTCCTTTGATATACACACAGATATCATTCCCTTACTCTATGGGTCGCCCCTGTAAAATGTCCATAAAATGTCCATTGAGTTCATTTAGTCCATGAGTTGGGTTATATCTGTTATGGTGGTCACTCAGGACAGGAGAGGTGGTGTGTCGTGTGGACCCATGGAGTTACTGGGCACCAAAGCCAACTCAGGTCAGGTCACTGCTGCACTTGCGCTGCTTCTTGTGAGGCTCGTCCTCCATTGGTCCGGGTGGTTCCTGCTATAGTACTTCCTACAACATGCAACTCAAATCATGGGTTACAACAGTTTAAAGGTATTTCCATTACAATCTCCACCCCTGGTCCCTTTGGACCAGGCCATAGGGTTTAACATTGCAACGAAGTCCTCCCCTTGACTCTGCTCTGGCGTGGGCTTATCCATGGACCACAGTCCCTCAGGGGGTTTACCTTCTCTGGCATGGACTTATTCATGAGCCACAGTCTCTTCAGGGATATACCTGCTGCAGCCTGGACTTAGCCACAGTTGCTTCGAGGTGTACCTGCTCTGGCATGGCCCTATCCATGGGCCACATTCCCTTCAGGGGTGTACCTGCTCCAGCGCGGCATTATCCATGGGCCATAGTCCCTCCTTAGGGGTGTACCTGCTGTGTTGTGGACTTATCCATGGCCACAGATGCTTCTAGGCGTTCCGGCATGATCTTATCTGCAGCCACTGATGCTTCAAGGTGTACCTGCTGCAGCGTGGACGTATCCACAGCCACAGATGCTTCGGGGTGCATCTGCTCCCACATGGACTTATCCACAGGTCACAGTCCTTTCAACTCAAGTTCACACTGGAGTTCCAGCCTATCCAGTACAGCAGCACAGGAACAGCAGCAATGACCTGGCCCAACACAGCCATGTGGCTTGCCTGTCTGGAATGGCCGGATGCCATTGCTGTACACGCTTGCTGAATTTCCTGCACATGGGAATAGACTGTTCTTGTGCTTTGAGGAGATTGTCCTTGAAGATCATGAAGATGTCTTGGGGCCCTTTGTCCTCCAAGGCGGTGTCTCAAAGGATCCTCTCAAGCAGATCCTGAACACACATAAATCTGCTTTCCTGAGGTCAAGGGTTGTAATTCTATTATTCTTTTTGCTCCCTCCTCTCAGGATCCTGAACTCCACCATCTCATGGTCACTGTTGCCAAGTCTGCTCTCAACCTCTACATCCTTGACCAGTTCTTGTTTGTTTGAGAGTAGCAGGTCAAGCAGAGCACCTCCCCTAGTTGGCTTGTTGATCACCTGCATCAAGAAATTGTCTTCAGCAACTGGACATAAGTCATAATACACTTAGATGGCTGAAGAGGGACATGACTGAATAACATTCATGCATATAATTTGACTGTACTCAAGAGCTGCTAAGAGGAAAAGCAAAAAGTAAAAATTCAAAACGAGGAGAGAAAAAAATATAATGATCTACCAAGCAAAGAAGGCATTCAGTAACTCCGCCTTCTCTGTGTCTTCCACCACTAGGGCACCCACCTCAAAGGATCCTACAGTGGTCCTACATTTCCCCTAGTCTTCCTTTTTCTATTGATATACTGAAAGAACCTCTTCTTGTTATCTTTAACTGTAGTGGCCAAGTTGAATTCTGCTTGAGCTTTGGCCCTTCTAATTTTCCCCCTGCATAGCTTCACTACATCATGGTATTCCTCTTCGGTTGCCAACCCCCTTTTCCAAAGACCATAAGCTTTCCTTTTGTTCCTGAGGTCCATCCAAAGCCCTCTATTTAGCCAGGCTGGTCTTCTTCCCCGTCGGCTCGTTTTTCGAGACCTGGGGATGGCCTTCTCCTGTGCTTTTAAGAGTTCCTCCTTGAAGTATGACCAGCCTTCCTGGGCACCTTTGCCCTTCAGGACTGCCTCCCAAGGGACACTCTCAGCCATGCTCCTAAACAGGCCAAAATCTGTCCTTCGGAAGTTCAAGGTGGCAGTTCTGCTGGCTCCCCGCCTTGCTTCTCCAAGAATTGAAAACTCTATCATTTCGTGATCACTCTGCCCAAGACGACCACCAACCTTTACACCCCCCACATGTCCTTCTCTGTTAACAAGCAGCAGGTCCAGTAGGGCGCTTTCCCTGGTTGGCTTCCTCACCAGCTGTGTTAGGAAGTTGTCTTCCACACACTCCAGGAACCTCCGGGACTGTTCCCTCTCTGCCGTGTTATATTTCCAGCAGACATCTGGGAAGTTGAAGTCCCCCATGAGAACAAGGGCGAGTGATCGCGAGACCTCTGCCAGCTGCTTATACAATATTTCATCAGCCTCTACATCCTGGTTGGGGGGTCTGTAACAAACTCCCACCATGATGTCTGCCTTATTGGCCTTCCCCTTGATTCTTACCCATAAACACTCAACACTGTCATTCACATTGTTAAGTTCTAGGCATTCAAATCTGTCCCTAACATAGAGGGCCACCCCACCACCTCTCCTTCCTTGCCTATCCCTTCTGAAAAGTTGGTAGCCATCAAACGCAGCACTCCAGTTGCGCGAGTCTTCCCACCACGTTTCTGTGATGGCAACTATATCATAGTTTTCCTGCTGTACAATGGCCTCCAGCTCCACAGTGGTAGCGCCTCTGTGATAACATATTTAAGAGGGAGTAAAAATTGCTGCACAGCAGCAGTTAGGAGAGAGAATATGCGAGAGAAACAGCCCTGCAGACACCAAGGTCAGGGAAGAAGGAGGGGGAGGAGGTGCTCCAGGCACTGGAGCAGAGATTCCCATGCAGCCTGTGGTGAAGACCATGGTGAGGCAGGTTGTTCCCCTGCAGCCCATGGAGGTTAACGGTGGAGCAGATATCCACCTGCAGGCCATGGAGGACCCCACGCTGGAGCAAGTGGATGTTCCCTGAAGGAAGCTGTGGCCCCATGGAGGGATCAGGCTCCTGGCAGGACCTATGGCCCTGTGGAGAGAAGCCCACGCTGAAGCAGGTCTTCTGGGAGGATCTGTGACCCCACGAGGAACCCCACGCTGGAGCAGTCTGTTCCCAAAGGACCCATGCTGGAGCAGTTAGTGAAGAACTGCAGCCTGTGGGAAGGACCCACGTTGGAGGAGTTTGTGAAGGACTGTGTCCCATGGGTGGGACCCCGCACTGGAGCAGGGTAAGAGCGTGAGGAGGAAGGAGCCGCAGAGGCAATGTGTGATGAACCGACCGCAACCCCCATTCCCCGTCCCCTTGCGCCACTCGGATGGAGGAGGTAGAGAATTCGGGAGTGAAGCTGAGCCCGGGAAGAGGGGAGGGGTAGGGGGAAGGTCTTTTTAGATTTGTTCCTGTTTCTCATTATCCTACTCTGATTTTCTTGGTAACAAATTAAATTAGTTTCCCCAAGTCAAGTCTGTTTTGCCCGTGACGGTAATTGCTGAGTGATCTCCCTGTCCTTATCTCAACCCACAAGTCTTTTGTCGTATTTTTCTCCCCCTGTCCAGCTGAGGAGAGCGAGTGATAGAGCAGCTTGGTGGGCACCTGGCGGCCAGCCAAGGTCAACCCACCACAGCAGGGGATAAAGGGGAGAGGAAGAGAAGAGAGAATATGAAGAAAGTCATGTAAAAAATAAGAACAACAACAAAGAGATAGATGAAAAAACAATGAGGATTCTCATTATCTGAAATCTAATTGTATGTCATTGCTTCAGTATGAGGCAGTCTAACTGGGACATCAGAGAAACAAAGAAAAGGTGTATGTAATAAATATTCTATTAATCAAAATAGGCTGCACTTTGGTCTTGGCCAAAGCATATTCTTAAATCAACTTGAGAATGTGATTGCAATTTCAGACTTAGGAGCACAAAGTTCACATGGGTACAATTAATTAGATAAATTGTGCCATAGAGCGTTCTACGAAGCCTGACAGTGCTTAGTTGATATATTGCTTATCAGGGACTTCAGACATTTCCCCCTCTATTTTATTATACTGCCTAGAGTAGTGAATCAAAAGGTGGATTTTGTTCTGTTTGTCTGAAGTATCTACTGCATGTGTAATGGGTAACATCTTAACACCTTAATGGATTACATCTTAACACCTTTTCTCCCCTACCTCTTCTTATTTAGCAGAGTAATATAACCCAAACAGCCTTGTTACAAAACTTGCACTTTTATTTCTGAAATTCTGGTTGGTGATTTTGCCTAACTTGAACAATTTTCTTTCCTTTCCCCAATATGAATGAAGCAAGCTGTGCAGAACATGAACTCAATTCAAAGAGCTCACAACTTACTTCCTCATCTCATCAGTATCAGTGCACATTTTCAACACACGTATATCCTTTTCTTTCACCAGTTCACAGATGAGAATCTAAGAACCAGCTGTTTACAAGATTCTCAAGAAAGGGTTAAGTGTTACACTCACAGAGTTTTAGAGGTGCTTTTTTTTAACCTACTTTTCTGGCTTGAGCCTGTGCTGTCAGTCTGTCTCTCTCCTCCTCACACTCCAGAAAAAAAATAATGCATTTGAACTTAGCTTCCACCTTTGCAGTTATTCCTAATTCAAACATGCAAAGTTATACAAGTTTGGAGAAGAATCAACAGCTGGGCAGAGGACAGAGATGTGAATGTGTCTCAACTGAGGAAAAGGCCAGAGAACTCAGGCATGAGATACTCTGCTTGGCAGCTGCATGCATGCCCTTGTTGACCAAAGAGCACCCACATAGCTCCAGACTAGCCACAGCACGTTCATACTTTTGTCAGCTGGAGTGCCCCAAGGAACATGGGAGGTAACTGGGAATTCTGCACTGAAAAGAGATTAAGAGATCAGGAACACATACTCATAGGAAATTGGACTTCATTAGTCTCTTGTTCATGGAACAACTTGGTTTTGAATGTCCTGGAATACATGTTTAAACATACATTATTGTAATTTAATTGGATAGGCTGCATTTTTCAGTCTATTCAAATAAATTCAGGACTTTCAAACTTTTTTTCTAGCCACGCACAAATACATAGAATGCACACACACCTCCCTGCTGCTCAGAATATGGTTATTATCTTTATGCTGTAATCATATGGTCAAAATTTTCCGGTCTGGTTTGTATTGCCATTTGAATCGAATCGTTAGAGTTGGAAGGGACCTTAAAGATCATCGAGTTCCAACCCCCCTGCCATGGGCAGGGACACCTCCCACT
>JAOXNO010006140.1:0-12139 GCA_028565335.1 Limnodromus scolopaceus
TAGCTCTGGGCAATCCTGCTTCAGCAGGGGAGTTGGACTAGATGATCTCTATGGTCCCTTCCAACTCTAAAAAAATTGAGTGAAGTTCAGTGAAAATTCAGTCTGAGAACTTGAGTGGGTCAGTTAGTCCCACTGCCGTCGGTGGATCTGATTTAATAAACACAGGTTTGCACCGTAGAGCCCTCATTATTGTCGCTGCTTTTTATTTTTGTATTGGTCTGAAGGTTGGGACAGTCTTTTCGGATTTTTCTCCCTTTGCATAGCTTGATGGCATACCTGCTCTCTGGATGCTCAGCAGGCTGAGCTGTCGTGGTTATTTCTAATTCACAGGGATATTTCTCTCTTCCAAATGTTTTAGGTGACAGATGAGCTGAAAGCCAAGCAGCCAGCAGACCGGACCCTCGGTGCCGCCACTTACCTGCTGCCTCCCCTTGGCCAGGTCACTTGCAAGCCCTGTGCTTCGTTTACCACACATGAAGACAGAGGCTTGGTCATGTCAGGACCGCTCTCGAGCCCAATTTTTACACCGCGTGTGTTTATTTCTGCAGGCTGAGGAAACACAAGCTGGGCGCAAAACAAGATCTTTTTCGTTTGGCTGTTAAATGAGATCTTTTTGATGCACCCACAATCTGCAATGGGAAGAAAAAGCTTGTCTGTCAGCCTTAGCCTACCTCAGATCTACTAAGTAACTCTTAAAATAAATGGTAGTAAACATGGGGTATGTATATGCTTATTTATATGCTGTGTTTATGAGAAGTTTTGAATTCCATCCCATTGTTTGTAAATATTCTATATAACTCATCTGTTTTTATGTATTAATTTGTATGTGTTCATTTATTTTTGGTAACAACCTGTTTTATGGCAATATTTTAATAAAAATCTGTGAACATGAGGAAAAGTAGAGCACAATACAGATGCACAAACAAACACTCGCTGCATGACTCTGAGGAGAAAAAAAAAAAGTGTACGTGGAATTCACACATCATCTAAATAGAGAAACGTATAAAACGGAAATGCAGAATGAACCGAGCGTGTAAATAAAGGCTGAACGGGACCACTGGCAGTCCTGCCTTCCTGCTGGCCCGTCCGCCACGCCACGCCACGCCACAGGAGGGAAGGTAGAGGCAGGTGGGTATCCTGGTGCTCCCTGGTAAATGTCTGTGGGATGCAGGCAGGACCACGAGCAGCCCGAGCCCCAGACCCGGCCCGGGACCCAGAGGGTTCGGAGGGCAACGCTGGATGGAGGGATGCTTCCCCGGGAGCCGCGGTGGGGGGGTCTGTGGAGGTGATACCCCGGCAGCGCGCTAGCCCAAGGCGACAGCGTGGCTGCTGCGCCAGTGCCGATCCAGAGCGCCTTGATTTATCAGTTTGGCTGGGTTTAATACGGCTGTCACAATATTTCCAGACTCACTGGGCGTCATGTGTCTTTATTAAAGTTTGCTGAGCATTTTGAGATCCTTTGACGAACTGTGCTAAATGCCAGGTGTTATTTTCACTTTTCCCCAGTCGTAGTTAATACAGTTGTCTGCTGTTTTGCTGATTGCTACAGTTACTGTGGATATAAAGACGTGCTAAGTAATAAGGCTATCAATCAACCCATGCATGGAAAAGCTCAAGGGGTGCTTCGAAAACTACCAAAGACTCTTTTCTCTCTTGATGCGACTTGACCTAACGCGGTGGGGAGAGAGCAAGGTAGGAGCTGGCTTCCCACCACGCCGCAAGCGAGCGGCACGCGAAGCTCGCCGGGAGGGATTTACCCCACCACACGGAGGGATTTACCCCACCACACGGTGTCCTGCCCTCGGCCTTGGACCTCGGGTTCAGATCAGGTTGGCTCTGCCCCGGGGCGTTCAGCAGGACTGGTGCCTCCTTTTTGTCTCTGCCCGTCCCTCACACTCACCCAGGTCCCCCACTTCTTGGAGGTCCCCCCTTCTTGGGAAAGCATTGAAGGAGAAGGGAGGGCCATCTGACCCAAAAGTGGCCTTTGCCCATTTGTTTGGGTGGTTTTTTGTTGTTGTTTTTTTTTTTGGTTCCTGTTCAGCAGTGCGATGTGGAAATCCCACTCCGGATTTCCTCCAACGAAGCCCCCTTGCCAAAGGGTGAAGCCGGGTGCGATCCCCGAAGCGCTGACTCCTGCGGTTTCGACATCTCTCTTTCCTGGCTCGGGCGCCAGAGAGGAGGCTCCACCTGGAGCCGAAGCAGTTACAGGGGGAAGAGAGGAGTGACCTTGAAGTTTACAGTAAGGAGTGTTTTGGAACACAATGGCGAATTTTGTAATGAAATGCCAGAGCTGTTTACACTTCAGAGAGGATTTTTGACCCAGTTCCACATCCAAGGTTAATAATAATGTTTCGGGTGCAGGAGTCATGGAATAAGTAAAAAGTTGGCTCGGAAATTAATGATGAAGAATGGGAAAACAAAGAAAAGAAGCGATATGAAATGAATTATAACAGGAGGAACTGTAAACTAGACCAGAAACTAGTGCAGGAAGATACAGAAGATTGCAATCATATCAAGGCTAATAGATAAATAGAATATGAGTCCTTCAGCATGCTTGTTTGACATATTATTCTGTGTGTGCCATGAAACACTGGGGGGAAAAAAAAAGAAAGAAATTGAACAGTCAAGACTAAGGATTTGGTCGGTATAAGTATATATCTGTTAAAAAAAATATCTATTTGAACATTTGCCCAGAACTTAGAATGAACCCATCTGCAACATTTATGAGCTTCACGCAGTTAGGTAATATTTTCGTTTTGTTTTTCAATTCCTGGGTGATAATAGGGGTGATAAATGAAGTGGTCTACATCACTTAGGAAGAGGACTGCTCTGGCTGCTGGCATTTAAACGGAGCAGAGCCGGGCGAGGAGAGGGATTGCCCAGACGCTGGGGCAGGCCTTGAGCAACGCTGGGTCACACCAGTTCTTCCATACCACACTGGGTCGGCCGAGGGCTTCTGCCTCCCCTGAAGCCACCAGCTGTGGACACCTACACACCTCTCCAAATCTGGCCACTGGTGTCCCTCTCACTGCGTTTTCAGGTCTCCCTGGAAAACTGAGTTAAAGCTCTTCCGTCCCGTGCTGACGTGATGAGATAACGCAGGACCAGGAGGCGTGAAAGTGCTGGGTGTGAACAGAGAGAACTGGATGTGCCCACAGACTCGTGTGTGAGTACGGCTGCACAAGCACACGCAGAAGCACGTACAATCCCTTTGCTACACCAGAATGAAGTGTCCCTCTCAAAGTGCATTCAGGCGATGGTACCGTGTAAGCTCCTCCAGAAGATGGGCATGGTTCACCTACTCCTGCAGTTCCCTGTGGTGGTGATGGTTTCCCATGAGTGCCAGTTTTCCCTCACCAAGAGCTGCACAACCTTGAGCCAAAAATCTGTGGGTGCTGGTGGCTAATATGAGGTTACGGGCTCCATCAGGAGAAGCAGCTGGGCTGACAGGGTGCAGGAAAGGTAGATCCTCCCATGCAACTGTCCCAGTTCAGTGACACGAGCTCCACTCTTTTAAGAGAATAGTAAGGTACAGCTTGGAGGAAGTGATCATCCAAGTAACCCAGGAGCTGTGAAAAACTATTTTTTAAAAATTAGCATTAAAAGGTAGAATAGGCAGGTGGTTGAAAACAGAACACCCATTTTAAAAAAAAAAATATCTAGAAACATTAGCTAAAATCCTAAGAATTTAAAAGACTTTGTTTGCCATTACATGGTAAGCATTTCTTGCCTAGGTGGTCTCAGATTTGCTATGTCTTTTTATTTATTAACTTCAACCTCTGCAGGCTGAGACATATATTCCATGGTAGCTGTCTGTCTGTAAGTATCTTGGTCCTATTCAATGTGGTATTGGGAACTTAGACAATATCAATCATGAAGGCATAAAATGGTTAAAAGAATAAAAGCAAATGATGCTTTCCCACACGATGCTCAGGCCAGGTGAACTGAGCCACACCTGCGTGTTACTGAGTCATGGTAACTTCTGGAGCAACATGATTTTTTATTTTTTCTTTTGTTTGCATTGAAAAACGCTGTAGAAAGATGTTTCTTTTTAATGCAGAAATCACCTTTTGGAAGGTGTCTGTTGGAAGGGCAGAATCTGAGACGCAGGGAATTGTGCATTTTGAATCTACATTCTTTTTTTCTTTCTTTTTTTCTTTTTTTTTTCTTTTTTTTTTTTTTTTTTTCCCAGAAGAATGCCTTGCAACACACAGGTACCTTTCAGCCAGCTTTCACTTGGGAAGGAAAATAATGTGGCCTGCAGCATGTATCACTTACAGCAAGGTTAATCAGGAGTTACTCCACTGACACCAGTACTTACATTGGTGTAAATCCCATGTAAGTGAGGCCGAAGTGATTTCAGAGTAACAAAGAATGTGACAACAGCAGCTTTCAGCCGGTGCCTACTGGTGGCCCCTACCACATGGGTTTTCGAGAATCAAAGCCCAGTGTGTTTGAACCCGTGTCGACTCAGACAGTAAAATAAAGCAGCCTTTCTAGTCTGCTTCTCAGCATGATAATGCTACTACAGTATTACTCTAAGGTCTTCTGAGTAGCTGCATTTAATAATGCTTTACAGTAAGGTTCCATTTATAAACACTTCATTATTAATAAAGCATGGCAATTTGTAGCATGCATAAAAATTATTTATATTCATGTGCTAACCAAGCCCATAGATTTAATAATATTGACGTCTTATAACACGCGTTGTAACAGCTTGTCACAGCATCATCTGTTAAGCATTTCTTACTAATGCATTTCATACCATGCCTTATAATAATTTGTTAAAGGATGCAGCTGCATCTATTAAGCCTTTCATAAATATGAATAGCACATTTTCTAAAATGGCACCATATATTAAATTATTACTGGATATTCTAACTGGAAACAGAATTTCTCTTTCTCGCTCTCCCTCTTCCCTTATTTCCTTCTTTCCTCTCTCTGTCTCCCCACCCCAGTCTGTCCGTCTGTCTCTCTGCCTCTTTCTTAATTCAGGTAAAACCCCAGCTTTCTCCTTACGTGCGGTGGGGCCCCATTTCAGCTTAGTAGGGGTTCCTGGTCTGGTGTCCCACATAATTTGGGCACCTCGGTTTGAAAGCAGCTGTGGGGCAACTTCAATAACCAGTGAAGTCTCTGGAGGTACCATACCTCACTGGGGCTAATGAGAGACCCAGCTGGGAAAGGAGGGGATGAACAACCTTGAGTTTCTCGTGGCTGTGGGCTGATGGCCCGCTCCCGATCTAGGAAGCAAACAAGTAAAATTGGTTTTTCATGGTTCCTCTTTGCAGTGTTTAGCCACGGAATAATTTCTTTTCATGCAGAAAATATGAATTTAAAATGGATATAATAATTAATCATCATGTTGTCATGAAGGTCCAAATCCAGAAGATTTGTTTGCAAATTTTTGCTGCGAGAACGCAGCGCCACGTGCCAGAGGAGTTGTACCTCCTGTGGCTGCCTGGGGTAGTTTGGTTTATGAAAATACTTCTTTGCTTGCAGAGGTAAGTGGCGTTACAAAAGCTGTGAGCACAGGTTAGGTCTCAAACCCTCACACCTGCCGTGAGGGCCACGCATCCCAGCCATCTCGCTCCTAAGTTTGGCGCAGCGGTCCTTCAGTGATTTTCTCCTGATCTAGTAAAAACTTATTTTCCCTGTTGGCTTTTAGATAGAAACTTCCACCCAAGTGAGGGCTCCTTACCCCAGCTCTGACTTGGGTCTGTTGCCTTTTGTCCCTGATTAAACCTCGTTGAATGCTGCTATACAGCACTTGCTTGTATTGCTGTGCACGCGTGTGCGAAATGCCAAGTTATGCTTTGCAGCAGTTCAGTTCACTTTTACACTTTCCTTCCTGTTCAGGTAATACCTCTTTTTTTTTCTTCTTTTTTTTTTTTTTTGCCTTCTTCTGTGATATAATCTAAAAATGTGGCACCCTGCAATGTTATTAGAGATTAAATTCTTAATTATGAATTTCCTTGCTTTTGTGAGTTTGCCTCAGATCCTTAACATTTTTAATGTCATTTTTATGCGAATTTCCATGCTATTTTAATTCATTAGTCATGGGCTATCATTTTTCGATGTAATTACTGTAATTTCATCAAGTGACATAATTACAGTAAATACTTTGAGTAATTACTATTCATATGGAAAAAGATATCTGGAGGTGTAATAATGTCATATAATAAAATATTTATGATGTGTAAAGACAAATTATGATGACATATTTACATCACGTAATGGCATGACAGCGTTCCGTATTTACCTTGGGTGAGGATAATGACATAAAAATAAGTTTCAGTGACATCATCCGTTGGTAATGATTACAAAGAGTTGTGCAGCATCCAGGTACAGCAAATTCGGTAATTCTCGCCTTTTAAAAATAAATAATCTCCCCCCACCCCCAGAAATGCCACAAAAAGCCAGGGGGGAAGATCTATTGCCAGTTGAGGTCAAAGGAAGGATTTACGCCGCCGCTGACATCAGATGGCACTGCGCTGGGCTGGGACATTCTGCTGTGGGAGAGCTTGTGCCCACCACTTCCACCAATTGCAGGTAGAAGGGAGACGTTTTGAGCAAAGAAGAAAACTGGCCTGAAATACAAGTTTAGAAAACGTTCGGACAGTGTGAGGAGGGTGCACAGATATTTGTGAGTGTGTGTGAGAGGACGGAGAGGTGGCGACGTTAAGACGCGCCATGAGGCTTGCAAGGCCAAGCCTTCTGCAGTTGGGGAGTGCCAAGTTTTATCGCTTAAAGGTTCAATGCACCATTTCTCCCACAACCCCTGTGGAGGTTGGGCAGGATGGCATCTTGTTTCACGGCAGCCATCCCTGCCTTGCTCAGGGGCTGACTCTCTCCGAGTGGGAGCCCGGCAGCGAAGGAGCTGCTGTTCAGCGAGACCTCTGCTTCCCCTCCAGCAGAGCATGGCCGTGGTGGGGTGTAAGAACCAAAGACTTCAGTGGGGGAAAGAATGAAGACATGGATGTGTCCGTTCTCCACCTACCTGGGCTATTCTTGACAAATGCAGCACAGTTTGCCACTGCTTGTATAGTTCTCATTTTCTGTGGCTCCATCTGCCATGGTGGAAAGGCTCGGTGCTTGGAGCAGCAGCTGAAGGCCAAAGAAACCAGACTGGCACCCGTAGGCTGCTCCAACCAACAGGCAGAGTAAGGGCTTATCCATGCACACGTTGAAAATCAGTGATGTTATTTGACCTTAAATTTACTACTTCTTCACCGCCCGTCAACAAAAGCAATGCTTATCTGACCCTTTGACCTTCCAGAGATCTGGAGAAGGCAGCAAGCAGTTGAGAGGAACACCAATAGCGGTCGCAGCAGCCAGGCTCAAGGGAAACGTTGGCTCCAAGTCTACACTCGAAGTATCTTTTCCTCTGTGCTAAGCCAAGGTCCCAAGAAGGAAAAAAAAAAAAAAAAGTCAAAGAATCATGCAGTTGCAGACTAGAACATCACACATATGCCTGAGGAGGCCCACAGAAGTTTGCACAGATAGCCCAGTCTTTGATGCTTTGCTTCTACCACTTTATGCTCATCCTCACAGTAGCATGGTTAGGGACATTACACATTAGGGACATTATATATGAGGGACGTTATACACACCTAATGTGCACACAGCGATTTCGGGAGCAGAGTAATTCTTCAGGGAATCAGATGGAAATAACACCACTGCTGTGAGGCAGGTATTTGGGATTTGCCAGGTGTGAGCATCAGGTGCCAGCAGTGTCATTCCCTTTCAGAGGAGAGAAGCACAGCGCCTGGATGCTGAGATCAAAACAAAAATGAACCCCACTTTAAAAAAAAAATCAAAAAAAAATATCTGGGGATCTGTTAGACTTTTAGCGTCTGCTGGATGCTGTCTTTCTGTGGGTCTAGTTCAATGTCTCAGTGCCACCATTTTGACATACAGCAAATACTTAATATCACATAAACTTAAGTGTATGTATATGATCCATATGTACATGCGTCATAAATATATGTCATTTGTGACGGACCAGACCCTTACTATTTCTGTAGAATGAACCACTGCTTGATTTACAAACTTGCAGAGGTTTTGAAAGGTGTTAATAAACTTCAGTGTGCTGTAGACAATGTTAAATTGCTTGCCAAAGCCCCAGGCTAAGTTGGTCTTGTAAAGCTTAAACCAGATCCTTGGAGCTCGCAGACAAATCCAAAGACCAAAAGGAAAAAAAAAAAAAAAAAAAAAGAGAAAAAAAAATCAGAAATCAGATGCTCAAGAGAGAATATTCTTGCCAGTAACATGACAGAGTCAAGTTAATTCAAAGTGATTCAAACAAGAAAGATTTTTTTTTTAATTTTTTTTTTTTTTTTTTAGGATATTGCTGGCCAGTTCTGCATCCTGAATCTGATTGACATATGATACTACTAGGCTGAATGAAGACATTTTGCACATGTTTTTGCTTTAAAGAGCAATTGCTAGGGGTAACACTGGTTAGTTACAACATGGAGAGATGCCAAACTATTCGGAATGAGAGTGGATTGCTGGCTATCTTGTGCTTCAAGGTTTGTAGGGCTGGGTGGATAATTAAACATTCCTGACATCGCCGTGTGGTCACATAAACTCGGAGGGTTGGAGGAATTAATGTGGAAGCTTAGGCTCCGACTGGGTATGCTGTCCAGTTCTGTAAATGGGGATTTTCACCACAAGAAGTTGAATGAACTCCGCAGTAGACTTTATGGGAATATCTTTGTCTATTTATTGAAATTTCACCACAAAAAATTGATGTATCGACGTAATTTTTGGACACGGCTTTTTTGCCTTTTTTTAAATAACCATGTCTTTTCAATACAGCCTTTAAATCTATTCACCAACTTTGCCGCAGAGATTTATTAGTTTTTATCAATCTATGCCTTTCAGAATATAGTTTCCAGATTTTGTAGTTTTTGGAAAGATTTTTCTGAATGAAAGCTCTTCTGTCCCACAACGTGTTGATACATTATTGAGAGCAACAGCAAATTAGCTCATTAATTTTTAACAGCAGCCTGAGCCTGCAGAGGCAAGCTTGGGTTGGAAAAGTCCTTAAATCTCTGTCAGCATTTAAGCTCTTTTTTTTTTTTTGTTTGCTTGGTTTTCAGCCACCATGGCTGATCCTCCTGTTAGAGTCCCTGTTCACGCTTTCGAGTAGCTTTAGTTTTCATCAGCCTGTATATTTTGCATCAGATATAGTTCAGCAACAAAATGCTTCCCAAGTTCTGTTTAAAATAAAAAAACCCACAAAACTCAAACCCGAGATGCTTCTACTTGAATTTCCAACCTATTAGTGCATATCATATGTTCCTTCCCAATTGAGATAGAAGATGAGTTTCTGAACTGGCTGCTTTCCTGAGGATTACATGGCATTAGCACAGGGAGGCAGTGGGAGAAAACCACACAAACTGAAACAGCTGGCTTCAGCTTCACCTGGCAAAACCGCTAATATCTGAGACTGGTTAATCTATGTTTCCAGTGTTCAGAATGGAAATTTTCTAGTCCACGTGCTGACCTTTTTCCAGCTGCCAATTATACCTCATATTGAAGAACTCAAGCTCTATTTGAGCTATGAAACCACGTTTTCAGCATTGTGTCTCCAGCTTTATGCTGTTTAGGTCCAAGTTACTTTTTGATTGCTCTGTGCGGTCATGTCTGTTAGGGCTTCCTCGATTTATTTTGTCACGTGGAGCAAATTGAAAGATTCCCCTGCGCGCCTGAAATCAGGCCACGACCCAACATCTCCAAGGGATGGTTCGCATCAGCGTACGCAACGTGTCAAAGCATCATGCCTTAACCCGGAGAGCGCTGTGACAGGGCTCGTGATGTGACAAGGCAGATCAGTCGATGCTGTAGACGTCTTGCCAGTAGTGGGAAACAGGGGTAAGAAATGGGGGGGGTGGTGGTGGTGAAGGAAAAAAACGGTGCACGGAGAAATGGAGACGCCCCTCCACCAATGCTGACTTGTGCCCACAGGGTGGGCATTGCCAAGCAGCTTGGAAATATATCCACATCTTCGCAGCAGACAGCGCCCGCCAGGCCATTAACACTTGTTTCTAGTCTTTTCCAAATTGCAGTTTGTTAACTAGCAACCAGAACTTAAAAAGTGAAAAAGTCTAAACAGCTATAACTGAAGTAAGTAAGTAAGTAAGTCAGCGCTCTGTTTCAATAAACTTAAAAGTGGCATTGCAGGGTTTTTTTGTATTGTCTTTCGTGAAGGCATTTGCTTCCAGACTGTATTAACAAAATATGTTGTTTGACAGATATCATCTCAGCAGACAGGTTGCCTAATCTGTTTTATTGACAAATTGACTTATTATTTGATCAACTTGAATACAGTCTTCAAGATATATTTCTATTATAAAAAAGTAGATGGAAGAGAGAATAATGTGTTTAGTCCATCATCGTCTTTCAGCTGTCATTTAAACACTGGTGTGTCTGTAAGAACAGAAAAGAAAAGTTATACAGTTGTTTTGATCATGCTGTCAGAATTGTCTTTATTGTCTGTGGGGGAATCGCCTATGTAATTTCTTCTTCCTTGATACGATAATATATTGACCTCCCTCATTCAGTCAGAAGAAAGCAGGTTACGATGGCTCTACCCACCACCTACATGAAGTTTCGTATTCCATCAGAAGAGAAACAAAGCATCTCTGGGAGCCAGAATCACTTATACTTCACTTCCCCTGTGTTCTCTTTCAATGGGACCTGGAAACAAAGTGAAGTTAAAAGGTTTTCCTCACCAAACACAGAAAGGCTTTAAAAAAACCCCCAAATTTCTAGGCTGTTATGTTACATTCTTTTCATTAAAAAGGTGGTGGTGGGGGGATAGTTATGGGTTTTTTTTGAAGTCAGTACATTGTACTTGAAAAGTTTCAAAGATATAAAGAACATGAAAACCTTAAAATCTGGATCAATTCGGTTAACAATGTAAATGTGACAGCTTTAAGATTTCTCAAATTGAATTGAAAATAGGTAGGTAGTCAATACAAGGTGATATTATTTTCTCCTTCTTGTTGTTTAATTCAGTGGGTAAGTACATCTTTAGAGGGAAGTTGTATATGCTTTCGAGTCGCAAAGTTGGGATTTTTGATAAAAAGAAGCCCAAAATTGACACAGTTACATTTGTAATCTGGCAGCTCTAGGACTGAGAGCAAACCTGGGCCTGGAGCTGTACCACCCGTGGCCTTGGTTTAGCAAAGAGCAGATCTGACTAATGGAAACCTGGCCACAGGAAACAAAAAAAAAATACCCAAAACACCCACAATTTGCCCATCTTTTGGGTTTTTTTTTTTTTTCCCTTCCTATTTTTTTTTAAACCGCAGACATTTAATGCCATGCTTGCCTGAGAGCTTTTTCCTGTAGCTAATAATACTTTGCACTGCTGTAGTGCCTTTAATCCAAAGATCTCAAAGTGCTTTGCAGGCATTAATGAATTAAGCCTCATAACACCCCTTTGAAGTAGGTATTATTATAGCAGTCTTAGAGATGGGCTGAGTAATTTTCCTGAAGTTGTAGAGCAAGTCTCTGACAGAGTCAGGAATAGCCTGCCGAAGTCCCGCGTCTCAGCGGCTTCTCTAACACCCCGCCATTCTCCCGGACTAAGACTCTTAAATCATTTTAATTTTAAATAATTACTTTGATTTACTTACTGTATTTAAGTCATATCTCTGTTAAATACAAGGGGAGGCATTGATTTATCCTTGGCGGGCTCGGCATTCACTGCCTGTGAAAAGTCGGGCTGATAACGTGAAGTTAAACCGACACAAATCCCCGTGTGGGGATGCTCTTGCAGGGGGATAGGAGGGGCTTTTGGGGGACTTAGTTTGAGCCCCTGTCTTCGGGCACACACACTCAGCCCTGTACGGCTACATCAGTGGGGCTGACACCCACCCGAGTGGGTGGGCGCAGCCGCCTGAATTTCAGCCGAGCCCTCTTTCCTCCTTCCTGGCATTCTTAACTAAGACTGAACGAACAGTCGGGGTCCGAACCAAGCCGAACTGAGCCCAAAAAGCCATTTGATCCGTGTCCTGGGCTGCATCAGGAGAAGTACGGCCAGCAGGTCACGGGAGGTGATTCTGCCCCTCTACTCTGCACTCGTGAGACCCCACCTGGAGTCCTGTGTCCAGCTTTGGAGTCCTCA
>JAOXNO010006141.1:0-12095 GCA_028565335.1 Limnodromus scolopaceus
GGAATCCCCCAGGAGCTTCTCCCCACCCCTTGGATGATTACTGTGCTGGAGCGTGTCCAGAGGAGAGCCACCAAGCTAGTGAGGGGTCTGGAGAACAAGTCCTATGAGGAGAGGCTGAGGGAACTGGGCATGTTTAGTTTGGAGAATAGGAGGTTGAGGGGGGACCTCATTGCCCTCTACAACTACCTGAAAGGAGGTTGTATAAAGGTGGGGGTTGGCCTCTTCTCCCATGGGAAAAATGACAGGACCAGAGGAAATGGTCTAAAGTTGTGGCAGGAGAGGATTAGATCAGATATTAGGAAGAATTACTTTACTGAGAGAGTGTTCAGGCACTGGAACAGCCTGCCCAGGGAGGTGGGGGAGTCACCGTCCCTGGAGGTATTTAAGAGATGTGTAGACATGGCGCTTCAGGGCATGCTCTAATGTCCGAGATTGTTGGTTTTTGTCTGTCTGTGTGTGTGTGGGGGGGATGCGTGTGTGTTGGGTTGGGTTTTTTGGTTTGGGGGCTTTTTTTTTGGTTTTGTTTGGTTTTTGTTTGGTTTTTTTTGTGGTTGGACTCAATGATCTTAAAGGTCCCTTCCAACCATGAATATTCCATGATTCTGTAATAATTAAAATGGTATTATATTAATAAGAATAATCTAAAATGTAGTGTGGAGATACGTCTGCTTCTGCTTTCACATTTGTTATAGGACCAACAGTTTGGCTGTACGAAGTTTTGTGCAGCCAGGCTCTACTCTCATTAATTCAAGTAAGAATAACACAAAACACAAGCTACCACAGACTTCACTCTAAACTAGGAACTGACCAATCTATACTAAAAACTTTGCAAGAGCCTTCAGCAGCAACTGTTTCCTGAAATATGCAAGAGTAAACTAGTGCTCATATACCGACCAATATTTCAGTGTAATTAGTCATCCCGTGACAATCACATAGACATCTTCTTAAGAACAGATAGCATATATAGTATCATGTAACATCAAAGAAATTATGCTTCTCTACTGAATCCAACTCTAGCTTTTGCACCATAGTTTTTTAAAATGTATTGTTAAAAGACCATATGCAGTACTTTTGCCCAATAATAGCCTCACTTCTAATATGGAAAAAAGGAAGAAGAAAATGATGAATCACAATCCTTGTGATAATGGTGAAAGAAGCCCAAGAATGTCATTCATGACACAAGACAAGCATAAACTTTTTCTCAAAGTCCCAATAAACTCCACATTAACAAGATTTCTGGAAAAGAGATTTAGCTTTAAACATCTTCAAATTTCCCCTTTATAAGAATGCAGAATAAATCAAATCTGTTAATTATTCTCTCAATTATTCTCTCACTTCTTTCTTTTTTTCTTTTCTGTATATGAATAGGTACATATACAGAGATACACTCTTGTTCATTCAATTGCTATGATTATAAAATGGCATTGTCCATTGGTACAACACATTGTATAAAACAGCATGAACCACTAATAAGCCTTTGCGCTCTGCAACATGAATAAATGCATGAACTCACTTTTGTATGTGTTTTATCCAGAAATATGAAGAAAGGACTATTAAAATATAACACTTCACTAGTAATTTCAATAACAAACACTCCTCAATAAATTTATTTTCAACATATTACACTGGAATATTTTCTATATGCATGTAAGTTGCTGTATGCCCTGGCAAACCCCAGCTTCTTCTCTCACAATCTGCCTGTCAGAAAATCCAGACATACAGAACAAGTTATTCTGAAGGAAACACTCAGAGATTCGGGAAGAAGAACATACTTCCCTTCAATCAGTTGTCACTCTCTCCTCAGACTGAGGTTGTCGTCATTGTTACAGACTTAACTTGGTTTGACAGTAGCTGCATTTGTGCACGTTGGTCTTCATCTTTTCTGGTTAGAGCCTAGGCCCTGAGTCTCTGCTTATTTTGATTTGATACTCACAAGAGAGAGAAAACTGGCAAACAAAGCCTGGCTTCAGCAGTATGTAGAAGGCCAGCAAAAGACTCAGGCTCTGCTGAAGACCATCTCAAGCTGATAGGAAGAGAAGGTGAATGGCTTCAGGAAAAGCACAGATTTTTCACCATTTTGCTTGCCAGTGAGGAATTTTATGCCAATGAGCAGCTATTAAAAGCTTTTGTTTGTGCACATTATAATATGAATCATATTATTTTACATACCTAATAGGCCATTGAATTATTTCCTTTTTTTTAACTTGCCAGGAGAATGTGGCAAACTCCATTTTTCTGGAGGAAAGGGACTTCTTTACTTGCTCAGCCTGTTCATTTCCATCGAGTAATGCTGCTGTCAACTGTCATCCACAGTGTCTGAGCCTGCACTAGCTTCAGCCACTTGCATTACTTCTGCTAGAAACCACAGACTCAGCAATAAGGATGTCATCAGCATACTTGAGATTACAACATCTCCTTCTGCCAATGTTAATACCACTATGGCAACCATCAACAGCAATACACATTATTATTTCACTATAAATATTGAACAGATGTGACAGCCTTGTCAAACTCCTTTCCTGGTGTCCAACCACTCCGTTATACCTTTTGCTGCTTTGACTACTCTTCTCTGGCCATGAAAAGAGATGGCACAAGTTGACCATCTGTGCAGGAAAGCATTTTTGCAACATTCAGTACTGGTCCATATTTCTGTATAATATACTAAACTAACAGTTTTAAATACAGTTGCTAAAATACAACTGCAGCAGATTATTACCTTTTTTTTCTTTAATAACTTTGTGATTAAAATCAATGCAGGTTATAGAGATTTTCACCAAGATCAGGTTGTAGCCCAGCTACAATAAAGCTCCTACTATAGCCAATAGCTTGCTGACTCTGTTTTGGCCATTTTTTCCTGAAATGATCAACTCTCTTGAAAGATAAACAAAAAAATGAAAATTGTGTTACAGTTCTTGTTTAATACTTTATGCACATTCACCTCATTAATCTTTCTGCTTAATTTCAAATGCCCAAAGAATGTTATTGCAGTTTAGTCAGAAGAAACTAAGTTCACACAGACTGGGAAATTAAATGTTACTTGTTGCTCTTTTTAAGAAGGGTTTGCAGTATCTCACCCAGGGAAGATGGCTGGGGAACCATAAATTAGAAGAGGGAGTTAACTTATCCCAAGACCAGGTCAGCAGGAGAATGAGAAATAGGCAGGAACAACCTAATCCAATTTTCCATCCATTTTCCTGCTCAACCACATACCATTCAAAAAAAACACCAAAAGGTTATTCAGCATCTAATTTTATAGGCATTAGTCTCTAAATCAGAGCAAAGCAACTCAAAGAATCTGGGGAACAACATGCCAAGTTCTGCTTCACCTGCACAGGCATAGGTTTTCTCTCTGAGGGTTTCAGAAGAACCAACACAGTGGCTGTGTAATCGTGTGCCTTTATCCTACAAAACTTACTCAGTATGTGTCGGAAAAGGGATTCTGACCATGTTCTAGGTGTCCTGAAGAAACCCGTGTTTCTGCCAGAAGTTCTTTTTATTTTTTTTCTTCCTTCTGAGTTGACATATGTGGCTGGTGGAACTGTCACCCTATGATAAAAGGAGAGATGTGCAAAGATGGACAGACTTGGTGAGGTTGGATCCTCCACAGGTAGGGGAAGGTAAGAACTGAATCCAAGGGCTAGATATAGATGTTCTATCCTGAGCTAAGAATTATGCATTGCTGAAGCTAATATAAGTGTTTTATGTGGAAGAAGAGGTAGGCAGACTGTATACCCTCTCCATTGTTAAATCAATAATGTTGTGGTGTGCTGCCGAAATCCAGCTGCACATCCACTTTTTTTCTCTCACCTCTAGGTCTAATCAATAAAGAAAAGGTGAAGAGCAAAGGCACAAGCAGTAGTTGGAAGCAGCTTTGATTCTCTTTGATGATAATTTCTTTAGTTTGGGAGGCATCAGACTCTTAGAAGAATATTCTGGAGGTATTTGCTAGCAACAATAAGACTTGCCTCTTTTCTGAAGAGTACGCAACCTTTGTATCTCCTCCCCTCCATCCACAATAGCAACAACAGAGCCTCTAGGTTGATGCAAAAGATATGGTTGGTTTGATGTTATTACTGCTGTTAGTAAGTGTTATTATTTTTGTTTCCTTTGAAGAAAGCTCCAAGGAATCATTTACTGGAAAGATGAAGAGGTGTGTGATAGCTCCAAGACTGATGAGTCTTCACACAGTGATGCTCAACACAAAAGACAAAACCAGAGCATGAGTACAACAGTGTTTGGGCAGTCATACACTAACATCAGCTGGATGCTGCTGGAAAGGAAATGGAATTGCTTTGTTGTTTTTAAAGGACCACCAGCGTTACATTGCTTTGTCTTGCATTTTTTTTCCCTTAGGTCACTCCTAAATACTTCACAGAACTCATAGACTATGCACTGCTTAATCTTAAATGCATTCAGAAGGACACATAAATATATACATATAAAATGCCAATAAAGGAATAAAGCAAAAAAAAAAATCTATCCTAAATTAAAACTTGTGCAAAACCATTTATTTTTTGGGAAAAGAATCTCATTACAGCCCAAGACATGATAAAGACAGGGGTTTTGAACTTATATGACAATCTCAATTTGGACAAAAATCTCTAAACTTGCTACTTCAGTTGTAGCTTTGCATAACTAAAGAGAAAGCAGGTATGATCAGGTTAACTTCTGCATTTGGACAGCTCTTTGGCAAAGTGCAACACAGGAGATCAAGAGACTTTCCTCATCTTCCAACTCCTCCACAGGAGAACAACAATAATAACCATCACTATGCTGCATGCTAGTCTCCCTGCAGGTCAAGATCCTCACAGTGCTTCACAAAGACAAATTAATCACACCTCAGAAACCTACCTGAGGTACAAATATTTAGCACTTATTTCAGCACAGCCCTGATTTAAGTGTCTTGCAAATCCTTGCTATATTCTTATGTGACCAGGTGTGATCAGGAATAGCATATCCAACAAACCACAGGTCCCGGTTAGCTTTAAGCAAAAGCAGTTCCTCTGAACCTAGTGGGAGCCCTCACATCCTCAGAAACGATACGACAGGTGTTCTCAGTGTCGTGTTCATTGAGGGCCCCTTAATGGGTTGGACAATAGGCTGGGGACCACATAAAGAAATTCATTTACTGTGTAACATGTTCAAAAGATGTCAGATGAAGAAAGGTCCCGTTGTGGGTCACATGCAAAACCTTTCTAGGATTCAGGTGGTTGTGGGTTGCACTCTGGGAGACCCTGATATAACAGAAACTAAACCACTTAGCTCTTGACATAGAATAATTAACTACTGCAACAGAATAAAGGTTCATCTAAACACAACTTTTAAGGTAATTCAGACTTGGGTTGGTTGAACCTAGTAAAGATGCAGGTTTTGTGAATCTCTAAGGCTAATACTTTAGGTTCACAGAACCAATTTGGAGTCTTTCAGACTTCCCATTCCTGGTGTTTAATACTATGGGTTACCCCCCCTGCAAGAGATACTGAATTAAAGAGAAGGTACACCACCTTTAGAAAGTACAACTCTCCAGCCAAGCAGAAGTCTGTATTTATCAAGCTTAGGGAATAAACCCATTGTTGCATTTGAATGAAAACTCCCAATTGTTTGCAGTAGGGGCCAAGAATTTACCCTCTATAAAAATGGTACCCCCCTCTCTGGTACCTCAGGGGTAGTGCTGATTAAGACTAGTTATATAGGGTATATATCACCTTCAGGTTTTCACTACAGAGTATGTCTATACCTTTTTCTTACTTTCCCTCTGAATTTGGGGGTTTTTTGGTTTTTTTTTTTCCATTCCTTCTTTCTCCCTTTTCCCCCCTTCTTTGATCTCTCTCTCCTTCCTCCTTCCCTGCCCCAACCATACTCTTTGCTTTTCTTTAGGTTTCTTCCACTCTCCCTCCTATTCCTTTCACAATATCCACTATACAGAATGCAAACCTGCAAAATTAACATTCCAGTTAAACTTTCAAGCATCTGAATGGGTTTGAATAGAGGCAATGCCACTAAACCATCCTTTTTGCAGACATGGTATAAAATGGTGGCATCAGGACCAACAGGACAATTCCCCCCAGAGCAGGGTGTTCAGGAGAATATAAAGCTTATGTTTGGATTCTGCTATATTCTTGTTTTTGTTCTCTATAATAAAATATGAGAGGAACTTCCTTAATTTTCACATCAGTGTTTGCAGCTCAGGACTCCATTAATGCACACTTCTCCCTGCTGCTGTTCTGTGCCCTAGTTTGCAGTCAGTTCATTCTGCACTGATGTATATTTCATTGCCCAAGGCTTAATTTTGATTTATTGTCCATCCATAAATTAGAAAAATATGCTCTGGAATTCCATCCCGCTGAAAAGCTGTGCCTGATGTCAGGGGACTGGGTGATATTTAAGATGTCAGAAATACATATTGGATTAGTGTGCTTTGTTTCCCCACAACAGCAGGTGTTTAATCATAGCTGATGGCTGAAGTTAAATGCATTAGGACAGGATCAGCCAAGAAGATGGAGTTTTTCTAAACCATACAAACTCCAGATAAATAACTCAAAACTAATTGTGTGTCCACATCTTAGATACATTTTTATTTACTTTAATACATTAAACAATGAAAATGGCCCCTGGCACTTAACTCCTCGTTTAAGATCTGTACAAACCTTTGATGCTAATGAGAGAGTGGCTTTTGAATGCTGTTACGTTGTCCCTTCTTGGCCTTTCAACAGCTTAAGATATTTTCTAAAGGAAAGATAACTAAGAAAGAAATAAAAAGGAGTAAAGCAGCTTCAGGGACGGTACTTCATTTTTTGAGATTGGGGGGGTATTCCCATAGAAAATTCAAGATGTGGATATAAAAAAAATCACTCACTATACACAGGACCCTAAATAACACAGACCACATTCTGCATCCAAGGTTTTCTTGAATTTTCTTTTTCTACTGCTGATTTTTGTTTGTTGCAGTTAAGCTTGCTGCTCTGTTTATGTTAATGAGAAGTCTCTGTGTATAGAAAAATGATCAGGCCTGGTCTTGAGCAATTTAGCTGGAGGCCGAAGAGAAGACGCTTAGGAGAGCAAACATTTTCAAGGTCAACCGGTGAACTGTAACAAGCCAGTGAGATTCATGGCGAGAATTGTATATTTTGACACAACAGCGATTTGATTAAAAGAGAAAGTAATGGGTTTAAACAGTCGCTATGAGGATGTAGCCAGACTTTGTTAGCTTTTCGCAAATTACTTAACAGAGCAGTGATGGAACTGGAAATAGGGCTGTTTTGTGTAAGGTAAAGAAAAGAGGGTTACATTTGAAATAAGAATAATAAAGGATGCTAATGTTTGGTGCTAAACATATTTCTCTCCATTCACCTTGCGATGATTTCTAGGAAGTTTAGAACATTATAAATGTTATAGACAGCTATAATAAAATTGACAGGTTTTAAGTTTTCTGATATTCAAAACACAGTTGCTCTTACTGCATTTATAAAACCTCAGCCCTCTATGAATAAATAATACTCTGCACATACAGGACCCTCCTCAAAGAGACACCGCATCACTGCAAAGGCAGGGAGTGGGAGCTACTGTTCACTTCATATGCTGCACAGAGAAACTGAGGCAGGGAGGCTTTGACTTGCACAAAATGATTCAGAGGGAAACACATGGTACAGGGCCCTGTTTCCCAGTCTTTAGGTTTATGTCCTGACTGTGTGTGATATTTAAGCATGAGCTTGTAGTCTACTATCTAGCTACCTCAAAATAAAGTTAGGCATGTCTTTCCAACCTTTGCGGAATCTGTATCCAGCTAAAGAGAGACTGCTAACCCAAAGAAGACATATGTTTTATATTGACATTGTGCCTCTCTTGCTTTCCTGTTTTAAAAGTATTTTTAAGAGAATTTTGAAACGGTGGTCCAAGTTTAACACTTATCTCACAACAAAGTCAACCTCAGTTTGCACGTGCCCCAGAAGGGACTGTTTTCCGCAGGCAGATTCCACCCCACCTCAAAGCAGAGACACCTGAGAGTCTGAATGTCAATCAGAGCAGCAAAATTTTATGTGCAAACACCATTATGAGCATTTCATCAGGCTGGATGTTTTGATAGTGGAGCTGCAGTGAGTGTCCACTGGAGAATAGTACTCTAGCAAAAAAATTATCCCTTTCCTTTTCCTGTTAAGTCTGCATCTACTGTTGTTGACTTTGCTTCTTTGCATAGAGGTTATATGATTGTTTGAGGGCAGGTCTGTTTAAAAAAAACTCAGTTGCTTTAAAAAACAACAAGCAGTAAAGAGAAAAATTCTTATTAATGATGAAAGACTGCTGCCTTACAACAGCAGAGTAGGAGTAGGTGCTGGAATCTTCCCAGCCATATAGGCTGGAGGAAAGGACCAGGAAAGCAGAGAATCAGAAATGATTAGACATGACCATAAACACCAGAATCATCAACTCTGCAGCTGTAGGTTGTATTTCATACTAATTTGTTTTAACAAAATTGTTATGTTGTCTTGATTGACATTGCTTAAGCTCCCAGTATTCAGGTTATGTTGTCAAGATGTGAGGTAAATCTTCATGGTTGGATTAAGGTCATCTCAGGCCACACTGCCATTAAAAAGAGGTAGTCCTGCCTTATCGAGTACTTTGTGCCGGTGCTATCTGGAGTGGGACCACATAGAGTATCAAAACAATTGTCTAACCTAGTTGAAATTCAATGTTCTTGATGGTCACCTGGGTCACTGAGTTGATGCAATTCACCACGTAATGACATGATCACTACCAGTTATCCTCAGGAAGTGGTGGGAACCTGTTGCTGGGGCTTAGACAGGTGGCAGAACTGAAGAGCAGCAGGCTGACTACCGACCAACTTTTCTAAAGTTACCTTTGGGTTTGCTTCTGACACTCCAGCACAGCTTCAAGATTGTTCTCCTTTGCCTTAATGCACAAGAAGAAGGTGAAGAACACCGGGTAAAGATCATGGTTTGAATGGGAATCACCAAATAATATGGCTTCCATTTGCTTTAAAACTGTCCATTTAGAATTAGTGTGATGTTGTAGCTGCCCTCAGCAGACAGAATTTGCTAATAAATCCCCTCTGTACTAAGGCTGAATGAGATTGAACTCATACTCCTTACAAGGATGCTGTAGTGGGAGAAGATGGTTTTTATTTTGAGGAAAATCTAAACATTTAATTACCAATTCTGTGCCGTTTATTCAGCCAAAAATTCCACTGAGGTAATCTCAATAAGTTAGACCTTGTGGATATAACCCTAATTCAGATTTCCTGTGAGTATTAAAGAATGTAGTTCACAAATTAATGCAAAACTAATTTTCAGTCTAAGGAGCAGTAATTCTGATTGGAGACTGGGAGGTAAAGGCTGATGGGAAACCTTGTTTTAAAATACTAAATATTTAAATATTAAATCACAGCTAATCTTGGGGGGGTGGGGGAGGTTGGAATCCAATATCGCAATCAACATCTTTCAAGTAACTAGTTAGTTTAACTGGAAGAATATTAGCAACAATGAAACTGAATACCAATAAGAAGTGTCCAAGGAAGATTCCAGACTACTTCTCTGTGCAAGACCAAACTACGTCTAGCTTCACTTTATCTTCAGATTCAAGATTTTGCAATTAAGTGCCAGCTAAAACAGTAGTTTTAGCTAATAAGTCCTTTAACCTTTACATCCCAGAATATTCTACCCCTTAGTAAATGTAGTGGATTCCTTCAATTGTTACCAGTCTTGAGAAATATTTTCCAGTGGAAGATTTTGGGTTGAGCAGGGTATTTATCAGGTGCCACAATTGCCAATTTGTCAGGTGTTCCACGGACTCCCTCTGTGACCTTGAATAAGTCACCACACTTCCATTTCCATCTCTGAACAAAGGGTATCCTACTTACTTATCTCTCAGGGGTCTTGTGTGTCTCAATCAATCAATATTTTTCATGACAATCTGAGATCCACAGATAATTAGAGATTCTATGACAATAAAACATAAGTCTTGTACACAGATTATGGGCTTTTTTTTCCCCCTAGTATCTTGTATCTCCAGTGGGACTGATGAATATCTGTACATGTTTTTAGCATACATTGAAAGGACATGACTTACTAAACAAAACCCCCAATGAGTCCCAAACACTTCTCCTGTTTGATTATCCGAGACCTCCTATGAAGAAAAATAAAAATTCTGACAAGGTCTGGTCTCTATCTCCACCTGTAGAGTTAAAATAGCAAAAGGAAAGTGAAAATTTTCATTTTGAAAATGAAGCACAGAAAGTTTGATTGTGCTGGAAGTCTAATGATAAACGAAGTTGATTGAGCAGGTTCTCAGGAAATCTGCCAATTAGATTCTCCCAAACAGTAGTATCATAAAACATTTCTTTGGGGGAATACAAGGGAGGGTCCCACACTGTTTGTGTGGTCAGACACTAGGTGTTTCAGTGAGATCTGTAATTAAATGATAAATGATATTGTGGTCTGCTATTTTTCCACTTGCTCTAGTAATAAATCATTGGGACATTGAAATGTCCTAGGTTTTGTTATTACCAGGCCTGCTTCCCCTTTCAGGGGAACTTTGAACTATGTATTTTCTCACCTGCATCAGATACTTTACATTTCATATGCAAGAAAGAAGGGCAAAGTATCATACTTAAACTTACCCAGGAACTATTTATCCTGTAGAATTGTGGTTATACACTTTGTGCTGTAGGGTCAGCATGGATCCTGGACAATTCACAGAGAAAACAAGAAAAATATTTCTGACTTGTCGCATATTACACAATATCATAGCACCTCACTTAATCAGAACTGAAAATACGCATCAGAAAGACAAACCAGTGCTTTTTCCTTTCTGGAGTCCTACCCATGCAGAGACTGCAACAATAATCTTTGTTTCCAAAATGAAAGAGAATCTGGATCTCAACCAAGCTGAGATGATAAAAGACAATTTTTTGTTCTAGCCCTAAGCAAAACCATGTTCTTTATTGTTAACTGGACAATTTCTCTATTCGGAGTAACTGAATTTAATAACAATAACAATGATGATAATAAAGTCATACCTATTATTCCAGATTGAAGACAAAAAAATGACTGCAGATAATGAAAAGGAAGATGCGTATTTTTTCTCTATTGGTTTGAAAATTATAGTAATAATGAGCTGTTTAAATTATCAAAGGAAGCTCATCAATTTCTGGATATGCTTCTAGTCACATTTGCAAGCTTCTAAATGTTTAGTAACTAATTGGTCTTTCACATTTTCTAGTGGCACAACACCTTCCTTAAAATTTATTTTAAGCTGTTCCTGCTGATACAGACATGGCAGCACTAAGATGAGGCAGTTCACAAATACGTATATCATCCATTTCAAAATGCTGATGCCTAAAATGCACTCGTCTCAGAAAAGTCAATTAGGATCTTCAGATGTTGATGGTTAATTAATTTATTAATCTTAAAATACCAAACAAACCCCAAACTTGAAAAGTTTATAATTTAATTTATTATTTAATGCTCTAGTTGTATATCTACAAGTATGGTCATCTCGCTTTTCCCATATTTTTTAATGTAGGGCCTTTGTTCCATCAAACTTCTGCTGACACCAGACACAGACTACAACTTTCCCTGGAGCAGGTGAGTTATCTGTTTCCAAATCACATATATAACAGAACACATCTGGCCTGATGGATGTAAATCTTTCAAGATTTCAGTTGAAATCAGATTAAATTTGACTATTTTGAGAATTTTGTCACAAGTCCAAAACTCAGACCAAGTTTTTGGATGTTGTATTAAATTTAGCCAAAAGTGTGGTTTTGAATAGAAAACTCACACCATTAAGTTTTGATCAAAATCAAGCTAAACTTTGCAAGGCTGGAAGGTGATTTTGGCAGTCTAAAATTTGGCAAAATCTGTTGGGTTATGGTTGAATTATATTTTGGTATTTTATTTTGAACCAGCAGTACATGCTGGCAGCCCAGAGAGCCAACCGTGTCCTGGGCTGCATCAAGAGAAATGTGGCCAGCAGGTCTCAGCAGGTGATTCTACCCCTCTTCTCTGCACTCGTGAGACCCCACCTGGAGTACTGTGTCCAGCTTTGGAGTCCTCAACACAGGAAGGACATGGATCTGT
>JAOXNO010006142.1:0-12071 GCA_028565335.1 Limnodromus scolopaceus
GCCGTGGTAGAAATGCCCTGGTTTGGCTCCAGGTTCCCTCATCTGAGCTAAAACCATCCCACACCCCAAACCTTCCAGCCCAGGCACCATAACAACAGCCATTTCCGCTGCCCCTGTCCGTGAGAGGGATGACGTTAGCTTCTTTCCAGTTACGAGACTCATGTATTTGTGATTATTTTCTGATTTAAAACTGTTTATCTCCCAGTAGGGAAACACGCGGCATGCTGTGCTTCACTGCCTTCACCTTTCGTTTGTAACTCTATAAAATTATTTCACAGGTGAAGAGAAGGGCTCCATTTAATGCAAAAGGGTTACTCAAGTCGCTGATAACGCTACAAACACTAAATATAGAAGAGTCTGAACCCCAGGAGGAATAAATCACGTTGATATTGTTGGAGTACTTGATGGCATTCTTTCTTTTAGACTAAGCTGCACGAAGACATCTGCGAGAAGCGGACAGCAGCCACAATCGCTACCCACGACCTGCAGCTGATCAAAGGTCCCCTGCTCTATGATGTTCAGCCCCCCGATGAGCTGAAGGTAGGGCCGGTGGCATCAATGGGCCTTTCCTCTTTCTTTCCATTTGCTTTCTGGGACTCTAGAGAATGGAAAGAATTTTTTTGTTACCCCATAGAACCTAGAAAACTAATTCCAGGAACTTTAATGTAGAAGTTGTACTAATTTTCTTGCTATTCTGCTGTAACAAGGCTGCTCAAACAGGATGTTAGGAATGAGGGCGCACAGAAGTGTGGGTTTAATTATGGACTTGCTTACAGGAGACTTTTAATAACCCCGGTGTTTGAGTCCCTTGGGAATTCAAATGTTTGTTTCCTCATATGGTGCAGGTAACGCCCCTGGGCCGAAAGGAGATCAAGGCAAAGGACCTTCTCCGCCAGCTCCAGTTGGAAGCTGAGGAGCAGAGGAAGCAGAAGAAGCGCCAGAATGTTTCTGGATTGCACAAGTCAGTGTTCTGACCTCTTCTTGGTTTTTCTTCAGGTGAAGTTTGGTGACATACACTCGTAGGGAAAAGCAGCACCGGAGAACGTGTGCTGAGGTGTATCGTGAAGCACGTTCTGTAATGGTGATGGGGCTAACGAACCCCCCACGAGCATTAGGGGTTGAGATGAGAAACACTGAGCTGAACTTCTGCACAAAGAGTGACCTGGAGTGAAACAAGGATGATGAGAGCGTTCTGTTGTTTCTAGGTGCATCAGGAGCAAATTACTGTCTTATAAATTATTCTTAGAGGTACCAAATATTTTTAGAATAGCAAACAGAAGGAAAACAAAGAGGAAAGAAGTGTATGCCGTGCACGTTCAGTAAACTGAGCAAATCAGAGGAGGAGTAAGTCTGGATTTGGGACGAGTCTGAAGCAGGGTTTACTGCTCAGGCAGAGATCACCGCCCACATCCCTCGCTCACACGACTGGGGGGATGTGCCAGGTACGTGAGGGCAGAGCTGGGTGTCGCCACAGTAAGTCAGAGGGAAGGTTAAGCCATCTGGAGGAATCAGGCAGTGGGGTTTTCTGTGGGAGCAGTGGGGTCTCTGAAGGGACCAGAAGCGTGTCTGGCTGCTTTGGCAGCGGGGATAATAAAACGTGAGTTACTTTGTGGTTCTGGCCCATCACTTCCAGCAAGCTGGTGGCTCTCCTAAGCTCTGTCACCACGGTACCGTTTTCACTACTTGGTAGCTCAGGAACACAGTCATTTTTGTCACTGTTTTCTGCCACCGTGTCCAGCTGCGGTTTCAGTTGCTCACTTGTTGCTGCTGTGTTTCTCTCGGCAGGTATCTCCAGTTGCTGGATGGCAAAGATAACTACCCATGCCTGGTGGATGCCGAAGGCGTTGTGATTTCTTTTCCACCAATAACCAATAGTGAGAAAACAAAGGTACTGCCTGTTAGTGGAAATACATTAATCAGGATTAAGCAGTGTTTCTTTCTACTGAGAGATATTTATACGCGCGGTTTGGTGAAACGCGTGATTGCGGTGCCAATATAAATCTGCAAAGACTGAATCTTCTCTGCTGGACTGTCACAGCGAGATGGATCTTGCAGTTATATTTTTACCCTTGGAAATCTGTACAGCTCTGGCAGGCTGTTCCGAAGGCACCAGAGCTTTTCTGAAGGGCAAGAATCTGGTTTTTGACTTGTAGGGAAAGGCCAGAGTTTGCCCGTGGTGGAACTGAATGAAAGCCTGTCACTCGCTCTGTGTATGGCTGTGTTGCTGAGTGACAGTGGGTGAGTGTGGTCACATTCCTTACCACTTGACCTGTGAAATTCTTACAGATCAGAAAAGACACCCGGGATCTGTTTCTGGAAGTGACCAGCGACACCAGTTTACAGATATGCAAAGACGTCATGGACACACTAATTCTGGTAAGTAAATAATCCTGCCTGTTCTCGCTGTGCTGCTTAACAGAATTTTCATTGCTCACACATATTGAGAAGAATACAGAAGTTTTTATTTTAGTAGTGTTGTTATTCCCTCTCTTTCACTTACTGTTCCATTCTTGCCATATCACAAAAGGGTTTTACATTCTTGTGTCCTGGCTGTCAGACCTCAAAACTCTCCAGGGTAAATAATGTTGTGTTACCACAACTGGAAATGCGTGCTTTGACTTTCAACCCTGCCCCTTGTTAGTGATCTTATGGCTTCACGTGCTGCCAATAAATTCTTTGAGGAAGGTTCCTCACCTCAGCTTGCCTGAAAACTAGCTGAGTCCTGTCATGAGTACAGAATTACCTTTCAGATACTTTATTAGCAGCAGGACAGCCTCATTAAATGCCGTTCAACATGCTTTAATAAAAGCTTTTGTACTGAGAGGGATAAAACTCGGTATCAGGGGAGTACAGGATAGTAGCTGTTCAGTGTTTTGCAAGATAAGTGTATTTTATCTTGTCCGGTTAACCTGACCTTTAGAATACACTGGTGAGGGGTAACTGATTTGTGTAGTTATACAAAGTGGTAACAGAGACAATTTCAAATGGACCAAAAGCAAACTCCTTGGTGCTGATCCTACAGCAGGCTCCTTTCGCTCAGAATCCGGTGCTTTAACACACAACTTGGGCTCGGTCAAATGCAAAAAAATTAAAGTGCTCAGAAGGAGCGGGACCTCCTGGAGAGCCCAGGAGTGAGAACATCAACAGCCCTTTCGGTTTCCAGATTGTAACCCACTGAAGAATGTTTTTGTGCAGACGTTCCTCCAGAGTCTGGCCAGATCCACACCTTGGGAGCAACCTGGAGTTGCTCAGAGGGCTTAGCTGCAGAATTAATCTTGTTTTCTATATTTTGCTTTTAACAGAAAATTGCAGAGCTGAACAGAGTTACCTTGGAAAATAAGGAAGACTCGGGCTCGGATACCGAAGCTGATGCTCTTAGTGGACCAGTGAATTTGAACCCCAGCCAGAACGTGCAGCCGCTGGTAGTGGAGCAGGTTCGAGTGGTGGACACAGATGGAAACTTGAAAGTACTTTATCCTTCAAAAACTGACCTGACCACCGTTTCCTCTCTTCTGACTGTAATACGTTAGCAGCTGTCAAAACTCAGAAAATCATTCAATTGTTTTTTTCCATATTCAGCAATGCAAGTTCTACGCGGTGAGGTGGTCTGGGTTTTTTAAAGCAAAGATTCGACGCATCCCGCCTGGGTGTGTACAAACTGCCAAGTCTGATCCAGCTACGGCGAGGAGTATTGCCTTCTTCCAGCCTTAGTAGAAAGTCATCAGAGTTCTGACTCGGTAAATAACAGCGTCTTCAAATGCAAACTTAGAGAAGTATCAGAAGTCAGAATGCATTAACCGGTAGAGAAAACCATTATGGCATCTTAGGGGTTATAAAAGGAGTACAGTTGTATTCTCCTGCCAGATCATGGTTTTATTCCTGCTGTGTTATTTTGGCAGCTAAACTGAGGGATCCGGTAGGTGAGAGCATTGAGAGTCAGCGAGGCGCTGTGTGTACCGGTACTGAGCACAGAGTGCAAAACTGCTTTGCCAACATCTCAGTCTACATCACTTTTTTATCTGGAGTAGTCGTGAAAACTTTAGTTGTTGTCAGAACTTGAGGAGTGAGTTTTGAAGTGATGGTTTCTGTATTCAGGCATTAACGCAGCTTCCATTTTTAAGTGGAGTGGGTTGAATTGACTGCAGGGGTTTGTGTGTCCCGGTGGCCTTTAGGGCCATTGTCCATCCTGGTGCAAGTACGGTCTGTGGTGACCTTGTTGTGCACTCGTTGGGTCACTGTCCGTCCAGGGCTGAATTTATTCTTGCTCGTGAAGTTTGGTTCTGCTCAGAGGCCAATGCTGCCTTCCATTGACACTGCCAGAGCTCCCTTTCTTGCAGTATCTGGGTGACTTTTACATCGGGGTTGCTACCTGTATGGATGCAAACCTCCCCATGAGCTCAGGTGACCTGCAGATTGGATTTTTTCTGTTAAGAATTCTACAGAGCTCTAACTGACCTTCCAGATACCGTGTCAAATACATCCACGTGTTGGGCCTTGCATATTGAATGGAAAAATAAAACAGTTCTTGCCGTCGTATGTCACTGTCACTTGTTTTGGACATCGGTGAATTTTCCGGTCGAGTAACCATACAAACTTGCCAAAGCAGCTATTGTGTACTGCAAAAAATGGTTATTTAACATTTTCTAGCTACCTGCAGCCAAAAAGTCCTTAGTAGTGCTTCAGTGAAGTCGAATATTTCTACAGACCAATGATTTACAGTGAATTGTGCTCTGAGACGGTTTAAACCATTGAATTAGATATTCCCACAGCACTTGATTTTAGTTAAAAATTAGTTCAATGTGTTAGTAATGTTACCAGTTGCAACCCAAGGAACAGGAGCCTGGGGTTGGTGACGTGTTTGCCATTAGAGCTACTTTTCAGGTGGTAAAAGATACCTTATGGGACTCTTCCTCCTCCCCTTAGTGCTGGCAGGTGACGAAGTCGATGTGTCGATGCTGTGGAGCGACGGGACCTTGATGCCTTTCTGTTTCAGCAGCTGATGGAGCTCTGTCCGTTCGTTAATGATTTTCTGAAAATGAGGGATGTGTAAAGAGGTGGAAAGCATTAGGTGGACAGCAGCACCACAGGGTGGTCTCTCACCTCATCCGTCCCTTGCCCTTGCTGAAAGCAGAGCTGGAAAGAGCCACGTACCTGCATTGCCTCCAGCGCCTCCTCGTCCGTCACCTCGGCCTGGGGAGGCTTGCTGCCTGCCATACTGAACGTAGCCTGGATGATTTTGCTTCGATATCTTTCAAACTTTTGATAAAAGAGGAAAGAAATAGGTAGTTTTAGTCTTTTTACACAATTCTTTGGCATTTGCATGGATTTACAGAGACTGTGCTGTCAGATTTGGACAAAGAGCCAGTGAATGGTGAAATGGAAGGTCCCTTTATGTGCAGAGACAGGCAGTTTGGGCTTCACTGCAAGTACTGGGGTAATGATGTGTTTCTGAGTGGGTTAAGTTCTTCCCCAGGTATTGGGCTCTGTGCTTGCTACCAGGCACACTCACCTGCGGGACATGGCTCTAAGGTGGTACCTGCGACTTTGAGTCTGGAAGGATATTAGAAGTCTGGTGGTGTAACTGTTCTGAACTTGAGTTTCTCAAGGGCTTCTGGTATTTAATGGCCTCAAGTTGCACCAGGGGAGGTTCAGATCAGATATTAGGAACAGTTTTGACACGGAAAGGGTTATTAAGCATTGGAATGGGCTGCCCAGGGAAGCGGTTGAGGCACCATCCCTGGAGGTATTCAAAAGACGGGTTGACATAGTGCTTAGAGACATGGTTTAGTGATGCCTTTTATCAGAGTTAGGTTGATGGTTGGACTGTCGTATGATTTCGGGCCTGTTTGCTTTGTCAGTGACATAGGAGCATGCTAAAAAGCTGGGAAGCAAACGGACTGAGTTCCCTGCTCCTCTGGCCCCGTGGCTGCAAAGGGAATCCGGGCCCTGAGAGCAAAGGACTGCAGTGCCCTGGTGCATCTCCCGCCCCAAGAACCCCTCTGAGCTTTCAGATTCTCTGCATGAAATGGTTGAGGCATCTCCCAGGAGGGAGGCAGGAGAAGGGAGGGAGGCTGCGCTTACCCTGCTGGTGATGCATTCGAGGGCCACTCTGGTTTGCAGCTCCCGGTGCTGCAGTGTCTGGACTTGGCTCTGGATCTCCTCTTGTGCCTGTTGCTGCTCCCGGATGCGGCGCCGGCTGCTCAGGGCCTCAGCCCGAAGCTGGCTGACGGTCTCCTGTAACTCGCTGAGCAGCTGGTTCTGCTTGGCCAGCTTGGATTCCTGTTCTGTGACAACCTGGGGAGATCCAGAAATCCAGCCATTCTAGCGAGGAAGGAAGCGAGCTGGCTCAGACGCATCTTCCCAGTATCTGGTCTGAACATTCCTCGTATTTCCTGGGCAGAGCCTACAGACTAACAGCCCTGCAGTACTGGTAAATACTTGGTACTTGGTATTTTCTCTAAAACTTCTGGATTGAATAGTTTTGGGTTTTTTTTTTTTATGTGGCGAACTCGCCCAAATCTAAACCAAGCACAACTAAGCAGCTAAAAGTGGGATTTTCTGTAGTGGCTTTGCAGTAAATTTACCTGTTGAAGCCTGCCGTTCTCCTCCTCTACGGCCATCATCATTTCGTCATGTTTCCGTTCGTCTCTCAGATTGCAAATCTTAGGAGAAAATATGTGACACTTGAGTTTTGCAGTTCGGAGGTGCAGCTCCTGTCTGTGAGGAGGGGGACCGGTGCACAGAGCCCGAATTCCCCGCTGCCAGCTCCGAACGAGGGTGGCCACCGTGCTCTCGGGGCGGTACCTTGGTAGCCATGGCTTGTAGCTGATTTTCCTGCTCTCTGAGCTTCTTTTGGAGCATTTCCTTTTCAGATTTGATTCTCCGCAGCTGGGATTCTTGGACCTCCAGTTGTCTTTGCAAGGAAGAGATGGCACCTGGAGAGTCGGGAGTACAAGTGTTAAGCAAACCCAATCCCTGCCGAAAGCTTCCCGGCTCCTTTTTGAGGTAAAGCCTGAGCAGAGCTGCTGTTGTGTCTGTCCCAGTGTAGACCCTGGGTGACATTAACACTGCAGCTGCAGTGACGCTGCTTGATTATGCATTTTGTAGTGCTTTGCTGTGATATGTGTCACACTGAGCTGTGCGGGGCGCGGTAGGAGCTGTGTGAGGACTCGCAGGGCCTGTTACGAAGTGCAGAAGTGGGGGTGAGTGATGCTGCTCAGGGCTTCCCCTGCCCCTCGCTTCGAAGGGGAGAGGGAAAGTGGTTTCAAAACAAGTGGCTTTCCCCCTCACTCTGCCAGCAGCGATGGAGAGCCGGCATTGCCCTCACCAGACCCTAAACTCCATTTTTCTCTCAGTAAAAGGAGCAGAACGGCAGAAGATGAACTCGAGTAACAGCATGTTTCTAGGGCACCTTCCCCGGGTACCTGTGGCCATGCTGTAGTCATGCTTTGCCTTCTGCAGCTCCTCTCGGAGATCTGGGCCGGCGCTCAGCCCCTCGCCCAGCCCTGGCTCCTGCGGGACCCCGCGGGCACCGGCGCCGCCGGGGGCCGCCGCGTCCGGGCTCGCTCCTTCCATGGCCGCGCCGCGGAGAGGGGCCAGGGCTCCCGTGGAGAGAGCGGAGGCGGCGGTGTCCGCCCTGAGGGACGATTGCTCCCCTCTCCCGGCGCTGTCAGACGCGGGGCCCGGCGCGGCGGGTTCCCCCCGCCATGGCGGGGAGCGGAGCCGGGCCGCATCCGGTTGCCAGGCAACGGCGGGCGGGGGCCGCGCCTCCACTTCCGCTTCCGGGGCGGGCCGGGCCGCCGCCATGGGGCGGAAGAAGAAGACGCTGCACGACTACGCGGCCGAGTTCTCGGAGCTGGCGGTGAAGCGGCACCTCCTGGAGCGCGGCGGCGGCGGGGAGGCGGCGGTGGTGGTGGAGACGCTGTACTGCACCTCCTGCCAGCTGCCCATGCGGGTCCGCCGCGACCGCATCCTCGAGCACCTCTCCTCCGGCCGCCACTACCGCAACCGCCGCCTCCTCCGCCAGCACGGCCTGCGGGCCCCGCTGCTCCTGTGAGTGCCCGGCCCCGCCGCACGGCGGTTCGGCCGCCGGTGTTGGAGCGGGGAGGAACCGCGGGACCCTCGCCGGGCGCGGGGGAGCGGCGGCGGCGGCGGCTCACCCCGTCCCTCTCTCTCGCCCAGCTCTGCAGGTGCGGACGGCGGTGGCGGCCTGCCCCTGCAGCTCGACGCGCCCTCCCTGCTTTCCCAGCCCTCCTTCATCCTCGCCGGCACCAGCGCCATCGTCCCCTCGCCACCCACCTACCACAAGCCGTTGGTTCCCCACCACCCCCTTGTCACCGGCTCCCCAACGAGCGCCGTCACCCCCCGGGAAGACCCGACGCCCTCCACCTCTGCCAGCCGCCCCTCGGCGCCTGCCGCCTTCCACATGAGGATCGCGCCTGCCCCCTCGAAGCAGGCTGGCCAAAGAGGGGCTGCCCCTGAGGCCTCTGACAGCCCAGCACCCACCGTACGGCACGGCAGTGGCATTGGCCTCGCCCTCTTTGGCATAGGGCTGGTTAACAAAGCCTTGTTTCAAACCCTGATGGAGGAAAACGGCTGCTGCCTGCTTTATGTTGTGGAGGATCAGCTGGAGGAGGTGGAATGTGCCTTTGGCGCCGAGTTCCTGGCTGGCACCAGGGTGCTGCGGCAGCAGGATGCCGATATCGCACTCAACGATCAGCGGTACTGTCCGCCACTAGCTCCTGTGCGTGCTCCTTCCCTGCCACGAGCCTTGCTTCCCCCCTCCAGATAATCCTGCTGTGCCCAGTGGACCCAAACCGTGCTTGTCCAGCCCCATGTGTGGGAACAGAGCGAGACCGAGGGGCCATTGGGGGCTAAGCCTTACGTAGTGTGTCACAGATGCTTCAGAAGTCCCTGGGAAGCTTAGCTTGGCTCACGTGCCCAGAATCGATGGAAACTCGGAGGAGTTTAGTTGCAGGCAGCTTTGTTAAGAAATCTAAAAGATATCTTTATTTTCCTCCATTCCCGTAGAGCAATAATCAACATGCTTTCCTGCTGCCTGCCGGTTTGCCTGCCTCGGAGCAGCTGGCTGACGGAGGAGGCTCTGTTGTAGCTCTGAGATAAGTGAAGGTTGCTGTAAACAGCAAAGACTGTGGCGTTTTCCTTTACAGTTGAACTGAACGAGTAACACCTAGTGATGTGGTTACTGTCAGTTCTCAGAACGGTATTTTAAATATCATTGCAGAAGTGAAAGGCAGCTGTTAAGAAAGATGGATTTGATATTAGAAACAACAGTGATAATGAGCAAAGATGTACCCATCACTTGTGCAGCAGCTCTACCGCATAAATACTTTCAATTCCACTGTAAGCATTAACTCACAGGATTTAACTTGCTTTCAAAAGATACCTTTAAAAGACTTTTTCCTTTAAGATGCAGGAAAAGAAATGCAATTCCATGGTGCCACTTGCGATTTTAACCTATATCTGTCACCCCATATTTCAGCCTTGCAAACAGGTACCGAGTTCCTTTTATAACTTAACGTGCTCTTCCAGAGCAGTGGGATTTTATGTCTTTTTTTTTAAACTCTTCCTCCAAGTTTAAGGCAACTATTATAAAAATAACTCTAACTGAAAGGAGCTTTTGAGCATTATTTATTCTGGTGAAAGCCCTGTCTTCACTGAAGGTCTTTCTTTTGATTCCTGCAGAGTGTCTGGAGCCATTATTTGTTCACCACCCGAAGAAGCCTCTGAGATTGTAATAGACGCTCTACGAGCGGGTAAGAGGAGCGGCTGCAAACCCAGCCTCTGTCTGCAGCCAGTAGCACGCATTGAGGCACACCTTGTGTCCTTGCTCGGCGCTTTAAATGTGAATGCTCTCTCCTTTCAGCAGCGTCCCTGGGGCTGTGCAGACTATCTAATTGCATAATTAAAGAGAAATGAGTCCACTGACGTTAATGGCTTAACACCAATGGAGTTTGTTGTGTGCTGGTCCCAGTACAGCCAAGCGGAGTGTCTGGTCTTTGAAATACCAGTAGGGCTCAAAGCAAAGCTGAGTGTCAAAGCAGTGGCACTTCTCGGGGTCTGTCACCAGCTGGTAAAACCACAGCTGGGGGCCAAAGGAGAGTTCGCGGCATCAGCAAATAAAAAGCCGTGCTGCGGTTTCATCAAACATAATTTCTAGACTGTGGTGACACCTGTGCGTTACTGCAAGAAAGAAACATTTTGTGCAGAGTGTGTCTTGCCTTCAGTCCTGTTCTCTGTTCCATTTTGCGCAGGAAAAGGTGTGTTTTGCGAGAGGCTGCCCAGTTTTGACAGGCAGACAGCAGAAGCTTGTTTCGATGAAGCTGACAGATGTGGAAGACCGTTGGTGTGTGGATTCTACAAGTAAGACCAGCATTTTTCTTCTCGTTTATACTTGATAAGAAGCGTGTGTCTGAAAGTAACATTGGCTCCTCAGGCTTTCCTCAATTTGTCCTCAAATAAACTTAGTTTCGCTGCTGCTTGTTAACATTGTTCATCTGGGAGTTAATGGGGTTGGATTAATTCTTCATGCTTAATGGAGATAAAATCTAGCTGTCATGAGATTAAAATAAATGCCCACTTGAATGGGTGTAGTGGAACTCAAAGAATGAAGCTTTCAAGATATGAAAGCTCTGGGGTTTTTTAGAATGGCCAAGGGCAGTTGGGGTCCACATCTCTGCAGCCCTTTGGAGGCTTTGTGATTTCTTCATTAAAGTTGTTACCTTAAGTCTTCCCAAGTGCTGATCTGAGACTCGTTTGCAAGAAGCCAAGTTCATATAAAATAAGAACTTATAAAGCTGTGTCTGACCCTGTCTGTCCGGTGAGGTTCCTGTCCCGCTCTCAGTGCTGGCTGCCATCGCTGGGGCTCACGCTGCAGCAGTAGCGGGGGCCGGGGTGACCTCCCCCTCTTCCAAACGCTGAACAGAGCCCCCCCCTCTCTCTCCGAAGGCGCTTTGACCCCGCGCTGCAGTTCTTGTGCAAGAAAGTCCGCGACAGCCGGGCGCTGGGGAGGATCCACCGCGTATCGACCACCAGCAGCGTCTACCCAGCGGCGCCTCTGAGCTTCCTCAAAACAGCAGGTACTTCCTGCTGGAAACTTCCTTCTCAAACTGGAAAATGGAACTGGAAATGTATCTTGCTCCACGTTGTGGTTGGAAAGTCCCCAATGTTGGTGTAGCCTTAAGCTGACAGGGTTTTCTTCTGAGGAGCATTTTCTTTACCAATCTTTATTTTTGTTGCATTTTTCTGTTTGCTTTAGTATGAGTTTCTTTGATGTAGGAGGCTTTTCATATCGATCTCGGTGCCGCTCAGAAATGTACAGTGACTGGGGGTTTTAAACATGGATACCTTAATGCCCACTTTTGCTTCTTCCAGGTGGAATTTTTTATAATGCTGCCGTGCACGATATCGATATCGTCAGTTTGTTGTTGGGAGAGAGTGCACCAGATACAATATTTTCACTGGGGCACGCATTCTGTGCAGGTAAGAACAAGGCTTTTGATAGTTTACTGAGTACCTCTGGGCTTCAGTGCTAAAATTGGGAAGAAAGAGCGTATGAGAGCATGGGTAGCCGTGACATAACTGTTCTGCCGTTGAACAGTTGCAAAAATAGTCTAGCGAAATAGAAGGCAAGTTTCCCAAGAAGTTGTTGTGGGTATTTAGGGGTGATTTCTGAATTTTGCCAGTTCCCTGCTGATGTGAAGCGGTTGCTGGAAGAAGTATGGCTGAACTCTGTGTGGCAACGGAGGGATATCCAGTTTGCCACGTGAAAAGCAGAGCACAGAAAATAACGAGGCAAACTTTGTGCTCAGGAGAAAGTCAGTGCAGTCTCTTTCAGTTCTTTCTCTGATTTCTCGGGTACTTTCCTGGTGATCGTGGCACAGTTAAAGATGGGAATTTACTCTGGGTTGTGTGAAGCTGACGGGCGTGCTCTGGGTTACCAGAAGCTGCTCTTTTTCAAATGGAAATGCAAAATTTTAATTAAGGTAATTGCCTTAACTTACTGGCCACACTCTTCCCTACTCAGCCCAGGATCCCATTGGCCTCTTGGC
>JAOXNO010006143.1:0-12064 GCA_028565335.1 Limnodromus scolopaceus
CAGAGACCAGAAGAAGGAACAGAAGAAGCAGGAACACTGGCAAGGGAAGGCCCGTGATCAAGTCCTAACGACCCATAAACAATTCCTAACAGCCCGACTGATGGAGGGTAATTCTGCCCGCCTGGCAGTTGGGGATTGCAGGGGCATGTTGGTTGGGAAAGGAGATACACTAGTACTATATAAGCTGCCTGTTTTGTTATAATAAACAATTCTGGTTGCATCACTGACTGGGGTCTGTGCCTTCATACGCTACACAAGGGAATACAGAACAATGTTTTATGGGGTTTCTCCTGTTTTGTATGGCACAGGAGTATTGAGAGAGGGAGTGGGAAAGAGAAAGGGAGGAACAGAGGAAGGAAAATGAGGGAGAGAGGGAGGGACGGGAGGAGGAATAAAGGGTGGGAAGGAGGGAAAGAAGGAAGGAAGGAGGGAAGGAGGGAGGGAGACAAGGTGTTTTTCTGTGATATTCTGAAAAACCGAATGGATATTATTCATGAAAAAATAATTTTGCATTTGGATAGACTTATGAATTGAAATATCTTTGAAAATCTTATTGTTCAAAAAATGTTTCCACTGTGTTATGCCACTCTAACCCTTTTATTAATAACATTCATTTAAATTTTGACAGATGAATGTAGAAAAATAACCTTACAGATGCTTAGCTATTATTCAGGAGAAGCAGCTGAGCAGTGCTTCTTCTGTTTCTTGAAGAATTAAATTGGCTAGCAGAACTTGGAATGCATTTGTAGCAACAGAGGCTCAGCTCTCACCCTTATTGTGCCAGCAACATTACAACCAAATAGGGGTTTATATTCTCCTTTGAGTTATACTGAACCAAGCCAGTTCCAGGGATAAAGGGATCAATTTCTGCATGGCTAACTCCTCCTCACATGAGAGGGATCTGCTGGATGAAGCTCTTGTGCAATTGCTGCCATTTTCAAATCCATCACCATGTGGTCACAATCCTACGCACATCTACGTTCAGACTAAGCTGTTGATCAGTTAGAAATATGTAATTCACAGTGGGTCATCTTGCATACTGTGGTAAGAAGTTTCTTACATACTGGTTCTTTGAATTCAACCTATTACAGTAAGAAGGATAGAAGGAAAAGATCTGAGGTACATCAAAAAGTGGAAAAAACAGACAGACCTGAGATATTCTAAGGGAGAAGATTTATCCTGTTGTGAATAGACTCAAACGTTTAAAACACCAAAATTCACACCATGGGATAGGATGATGTTTTAGGAAGGCAGAATTCATAAAGGGACCATCACTTGTTTCTTTAAATAGAAGAAGCCTATGTATTCCTATTTAGAGTTAGCCATTATCAACTATCAAATGAAAATGAATGGATATATAAATTGTGCTTTCCCCATTTGGTTTCTCAGTTCTTGTGTACAGTGTACATTCCCTTTAAGAGTGGGACTCTTTAAAAAGAAAAATAATGTTCAGTTCTTTTCATTTACCTCTTTATTTTCCAGCTTTTACATGTCTTACCTTCAATTCTACTCTAAATATAAAGGCCCAAACTTGAGAGACTTCAATTATCTGATTCAATTTTAATGTAAACAGAGACAATTATGATAGAAGCCGCTTTGGCTTTAGGAAACTGAAATATCCCAAGAATCAGTAAAAATCAGAGGAAAGTTTAAAATGCAAGCATTTCCTTTTAGTGGAATCACTTGCTCAACCATCTTCCGTACTAATGGTAGTATCAGTGACATGGAAATTAAAGTGGCATCAAGTTTTGCTTGCTTGCTTAATTTATAGAAGGCTCATCAGTGAGTGAGTACAGATCAGATATTTAAAATGAAACTAGACAAACCCACACCTCATCAAGGCTTTAACTTTGCACAAAAATGAGTCTCATGTTCTGTTTATTAACATTCTGTGCACAGCTTTTTGTGACAGGTGGAACTCAGGTCAAATGCAAGGTCTCGTTACCAAGCAGCTAACAGCTATGGTTTTATTATAGCCTTTATTCTGTGTTTGATGCAAACTTGCTGAACGCATAATGGTTCCAAATTGTCTAGGCTTATCTGCATTCCATTTTTTTTAATTCGATGGTGACATTGAACTTCAAGAAGCTATCACCTGAAAGCTGACAGTTGCATTTACAAAGAAGTGTATCAAACATCAAACAGCTGATGCAGCATCTTTCACTGTAAGCTTTGCAACTCAGATTATGAAATAATTTAAAAAGTAAACTTTCATTAAAGTATAATGTGGTCATATAAAAGCAAAATTAATATATAAACATTTGGGAATGTGCATACATAGAAAATGGCATTTACAATGGGTTTCATAGCAATTTTGGAGGTGCAGGAGGGGCACAGAAGATCTAGAAGCAGTGCTTAGACAGATTTTCCATGTAAAGTCAATGAAAATTTGCCTGTATACAGCAACTATTTTTTTTCTATAATATATATTTCATGGAACTCTAATACTGTTATTTTATTGTAAACAAGGAAGTCAAATTCCAGATTTCGTCATCAATCTCATGCTGACGCCTGCCTTATGATCTGAGAAAAGAACATTATTTTTAAATTCCTTGTTCACAATAACTCTGTTATTTTCCAAGTAAATTGGAAAAAAATTATGTAATGCTTTTTTTTAGCAATCTGATTTGTAGTACATGGAGTTCACAACATTTCCAAATGCTTATTGATTAAGACAATTCACTGAATATGACTTCATCAGTAGATTAATCATTATGATAATCTAGTTTAATGTATACTTAATTTCCCCAGTGTAATCAACAACAGAAAGACAAGACTTTTCCACACATTTTAAGATTAAATGATTTATTGCAAAGAAAGAATGATTTGTTTATCCATAAATCATTTTAATAGGCAGAGTTCAGTACCAGTGAATTTGCTTAACAGTACCATTATTGTCATACATCTTTATAACTAGTGGCAGAGGGTTGCACAGAGAATCTCAGTTCTTTTTTTTTTCCTACTTTGAATGAAGGATTTGACATAAATATATATTTTTGCATATATTTGAATGTATGTTGTTATTGGTGAAATTCTGGCTTATTGAAATCAGTAGCAAAATACACACAGATTTAAATGAAGCTAGTATTTCAGGATTTTAAAATTAAAAAAAAAAAAGTGGGGTTTTTTCAGATCAGTTGCATAGACAGAATAGAAAGTGGTCCAGGTGGAGCTATCATTCTGTTAACTTTCATGTGCCACAGATATGTACAGCAAAGCTGTGCAGCTAGGGGTATACAGATGTAGTGCTGAAAGGAAAAAAATACTTGATATCACTAACTACTGTGAATTTCATGAAGCCATAAGGTATTGCCAACTTTTGAAGTTATTGAAATTATTCTGAAGGGTGTTCAAGACATTATTGACTTATTAATTTATTTTTCAAATGTCATAAGTTAAAGTTAACCCTTTGAAATCATACAAAATCAGGTAAATATCCAATTTTATACTAAAACGCACAGCCTACGTATTTATAGGGGATGGTATATAGAAAGAAGAAGTGCAGAGGGGAGATACTAATACTTTGAGTAACCGTTTTCTCATCCATTCTTTGGATCAAGGCACTCCAATAAAACATTCAATTTTTTTGCTGTATACGCTCAAATTATCTTACATGTCTTGGATTCAGATATACTATTAGATGGGCTGATTTAAAGGTCATTTGTTTTTGTGTATCTGTACAATACAGGAGTTTTAAAAGTTAACCATTGTTGCTGATCAATGCAGAATTTATTATTAGGCTCTTTTCATTTACTTTAGCTTTATAAAACCACTATATTTATCCCTGCGATTGGGTGATTAAACTAGATGAGTTTAGAAAATGTATTTGTAGCCTATAAGATTTCCTTCATCTATGACAACTTAAAAGAGTGATTTCTGTGTTTCAGATTTCCCTTCCTATCCTTGGTTGTGAAGAATGTCACTGAAGCAGACCTATTGGTTTGCCTTGGGGTGGGATCCCCATCTTCTAATGTGATTTTATTCTACTGAAGGTAAAATGAATGAAAGCAAGGCTGAATTCCGATTGCTGCTTTTAACAGCAACTTTGTCTTATCCAGAAGCTCAGTTAGTACCTTGTTCATCATTACCAACTTTTCCTATTCCATCAAGCTGTGGTGAGCTCCATTACTTTCAGTAAGTATCCTGCTTTGTTATTCGTTTCAAGTTTCTACAAAAAAAGCAAGATAATATATTATTCTGAGCAAGTAAATCTGTTCTATGGAGTTACTTGTGACAAGCTGTGGAACAGTTGTGGCAGTACTGAAGCTTAACACCCAGGATCTTGAACAGTTATCTTGAAAACAGGTTTGAGTGGCATGGAAGTAAGGTGAAGGGAGATAATTTAGACAGAATGTGACAAATTAACTAAAAGAACCCCTTATACTTAATCTGAAGTGGTCACTCTTGGTTTATTCTATAACCTGTGAGACCTGATTTGTAGGTCAGGCTTGGACTGATAGTACTGCATCTTCCTGCTCGGTTCTGGCAGCAAGTAGAGGAACAAACAGAGAGACAGATAGAAACACAAAGGATGAAAATCCATCAAAATTACTTTATACAACTACCAAAGATACAATTTAAAAGTAATTCTCTCCTACAACAGTGTTAGAGTTTTATGTCTTCTATCTCTATTTACTTCTTCTATCTCTTTTCCCTGTAAAATATAAAGATACATTAGGTTTTGAATTTTGCTAGGAATCAACTATTGTACAAATGTACACACAATTAAGTTGCATTAGTATGTGTAAACCTAATTTGTATAGAATGGATGAGTTAAGCAAATACGGAAAATTATTGCCTATCATTTTTGCAGGACTTCTGAAAAAACACATACAGGATAGGCCATAAATTGCCTTCTGTAAAGCATGAGTATGAATATTAGATTTGCAGCTAAAAAAAATAGATTACAGACAATGTAAGAGATAAGACAGACTGAAGGTGTCTTAGTGTATTTTTCTCCAAAATATTCCCATGATTTAAATGTTTTTAAACCAGTCACCCCTCAGTACACCATAATACATTTCAGACTTTCATAGTTATTTGAATCATTGAGGGAAAATACTGGAAAATAAAAGTACCATTCATCTGAAAGATTAACGCTCTGCTTTTAACCATGGAATTTCTGCAAACTTTCATTTTTAGATATATGAATACATTCTGATCCAGACTCAGGACACAAAAATCCCTGAAAGGAATGTCTTTCCTTCTACTCTCACTCTTTCAGTGCCCCTGCTGCCTTTATACAGTGCAGTATAAAAAAAGGTATTTTGGAAATATGTCATCTGACCAGTAATCTAGATTTACACCAGAAATTTACCTGCATAATTTAATGAAACTCAGAACTGAATGATCAGAGCCTGATTAACAATAAGACCTGCTGGCTGGATTACTTAAAGACCTGTGGTTCTGCTAATCACTACTGCCAATCAGTGTGCTATGCTAGCTCACTTATATTTGCAGAACAATTCTTTTTCTCTGAACAAGAATTATGATTGATTTTGACACAAAAGAGAATTATTTTTAATGTCGCTTATTTTACATGTAGTCAGACACTTAAAGTGTGGGTAATCACTGCCATCACTGCCAACAGATGCTGTTGCTTACTGTTTAGAGCCCATACTTTGTCATGGAAACTTCCTCTGCATTTCATATTAGAGTTCTCTGCCTCAATGACATATCACATATCAGTTAAAGGTCTGAGGATGTTTCACTTCACACTTCTGATTCATTCACACAGAAGGTCTCTATTGAAATTTGTGTTACTGTGCTTGGTACTACTCAAACCTTTTTTATTATTACAGGCAAGAAAGCTTCCAGCAAACTCTTTTTAGATCTTAATGGTGACTGCTTTTGCAGGAGTGACTCAGAGAGCAGGGCTCTCAAGCATTTATTCCCACATTAAATGAAGTTCGTTAATCATAACCCTTCAAATGCTAAGCTGGAGTGCAGTAACACAGTACAAGCAGATCTAAGATCTGCCTGTGACTGAAAGGGGCACTTCCATCCTTTCGTCTCTGCCACGTATTTTTAGTCTCTGACTGTTCTCCAAAGAAGAATTTGAGATGTAGAATCAGCTCATTGAAATTACTAGAGAAAAAAAAAAAGAAAAAGATTTGTTTTCAAATTTGCAGTCCATCAGATGAGTGGACTCAGCTGACCACTGGCTGAGTGCTCATATTGGTGTTTGAGAGTCAGTGGCTATAGGGGAATGGTCCAGTGCTTTTGGTCAAAGTTTGCAGCAAATTCAAGAACAATGTAAGTCAGAGAAAACTGTAATCACACCGTCCAAAAAAGACAGTTTCCTGCTCAGTCCACAAACCATTGCACCTACACAGCAAGGGAGTGATGTAGGTCACTGCGAGGTGAGGAGTCTGTGCTCAGGGTGGGGGACAAGTGTGTCATGGAGGAAGGCTACATGGCACCACCTCTTATTTCTGCAAGAATCACAGAATGATATGGGATTGCAAAGGACGTCTGGAGATCATCTAGTCCAACCTCCCTGCCAGAGCAGGTCCACCTAAAGAAGGTTGCACAGGAACATGTCCAGGTGGGTTTTGAATGTCTCCAGAGATGGAGACTCCACCACCTCTCTGGGCAGCCTGTTCAGTGTTCTGCTACACTCCAAGTAAAGAAGTACCTCCTTGTGTTTAGATGGAACTTCCTATGTTCAAGTTTGTGCCCATTTCCTCTGAACCTGTCACAGGGCACCAGTGAAAAAAAGACTGACCCCATCCTCCTAACATCCACCCTTTAAGTATTGGGAACATCCCCCCTCAGTATCCTCTTCTCCAGACTAAAAAGACCCAAGTCCCTCAGCCTTTCCTGATAAGAGAGATGTTCTAGTCCCCTAAGTGTCTTTGTAGCCCTTTGCCCTCTCCAGCAGTTCCCTGTCCTTCTTGAACTGGGGAGCCCAGAACTGGACACAGTACTCCAGATGGGGCCTCACCAGGGCAGAGTGGAGGGGAAGGATAACCCACCTTGACCTGCTTGCCACACTCTTCCTGATGCACCCCGGGATGTCATTGGCTTTCTTGGTCACAAGGGCGCATTGCTGGCTCATGGTCATCCTGTTGTCCATCAGGAATCCCCAGTCTTTTTCCTCAGAGCTGCTCTCCAGCAGGCCAGCCCCCAACATGTACTGGTGCATGGGGTTATTCCTCCCCAGGAGCAGTCCTACACTTGCTCTTGTTAATTTCATCAGGTTCCTCTCCACCCAACCCTCTAGCCTGTCCAGGTCTCGCTCTGTGTTGGCACAGCCTTCTGCTGTGTCAGCCACTCCTCCTAGTTTTGTGTCATCAGCAAACTTGCTGAGGGTACTCTCTATTCCTCCATCCAGGCCATTGATGATTATATTGAACACAATACTGACCCCTGGGGAACACCACTTGTTATGAGCCTCCAACTAAACTCTGTGCCAGTAATCACTACCCTCTGAGCTCTGTCTTTCAGCTGGTTTTCAATCCACCATAGGTTGTACACCCCAGGGTATATAGGCTCTTCCTATATACCCTGGGAAGACATCCTACTGCAGTCACAATCCTGAAGCAGAGAGATATCCCCCTCCATCTGCAGCAGGAGGGCTGAAGGCTTGCTTTCTAGCAACCCAGGTCTGGCACCCTCCTCGGGGGTCAGTGCCCTTTCTGCACTTCTTATCTTGCCTCAGCCCAAATGAAGATGCTTAAAGAAATGTTCAAACACACCGCTGCTAACTTTGGTGGAAATGGAGAAGAAGCTGTTCACAGGAACAGATCATCTGGCAGATGGGAAGGGAAGGGGTGGTTACTTCCAACAGTGAGGTGGGAAAGATCAGCTGGGAGTGAGGTGACATCACTCCTCTCCACTTCAGTCAGCACAGCTGCAGCCGGAAGAGGATGTCTTTCTCCCCCCATTGTACTTAAAATCAGAGGTACACTAATTTCAAATCTAATAAGTAGCTTCAGTAGTCTCACAGGATGAATTTGGGGCTTGATGAAGCGTGAGTCATATCCTGTGAAGGAGGTCAGAAATACTGCTATTGATGCTTACTTCATGGAAATTATATGGGAGTGACAAGTTCAGGAGCCTTGGTTAAAACGCTTTTGCATCTCAGTATTTTTCTTGTTGCATACCTCGGTTCAGTGCAGAAGGCAAGTCCACTACTTGTGTACTGTCAAAAACAATGAATAATTTCTGATAAGAAATCAAAATTGTGCAGCATGTTGTCTTACTTCTTTTATCCTCTATTACTGACAAATGATTTTGTACCAATATAGAGGAAATATATATATGGAAGACTGATTATAACTCAAGTATTCTCTATGTCCCTCTTATTTTCTCTTCAGTACAGGAAGGTTAACATTTGAAATTAGCTCTGCTTTAGCTTTAAGAATCAACTATTTGAATTTAAAATTGAATCATTTCATATTCCATGTAGTGTTAAGTTAAAGGGAACAATGACAGTTATGATTCCAAATAAATGTAAGAAAACATTTTTAATTATTTTTTTTTGTAACGGTGTGCAGTTTTAAATAAATATTTCTGGTTTATATTTAACTCCATTAAAATCTAGCAAAATATGATTTATTTTCCTTTTTGCTTTTACTCATTCCTTTTCTTGTCATGACTAAATGCTGTGTTGCTCTTCTTAATGCTGGCGTAAGGAAGGCATAAGATTGGAAGGAACAACAGTTAATCCAGATAAGGTACAGGCAGCATAATATATCTGACTGTACCTTTGGCAGCTGTGGTATTTAGCATTCTCAGCTGGTCAGCCAACTAAGTATTTACAAAATGTCACCTTTCACCATCAGACAAGAGTGGATATAGTCTGTCTGTCATCGCCTTAGCAAAATTCTATCAGGGAGAGGGGGTGGGAAACATTCCTCTCCTCTTTATATTGATCACAAATATTTTGAAATATTTTTTGAAGGGCTTAGTAATGCCGTGTTGTGTTTGGTGTTGAATTTTACTCAGGTACCGGTTGTTCTTTCTCTTTCACGAGATAAATCCACATGCATCATCCTCTAATAGGAAAAGAAGAACAAAAAGAAAGCAAGAAAAACTAATCTGTGATAGTATATTTCATACTGTCATAAGACAAAGGACTTGAATTACAAGAAACTTATCTTGCCTTAAATGTATTAGCCATAAATCACTATCAAGTTTCAGAAAACCTGATGTACTGCAAAGATTAAAAAAAACCAATTAACTCTTCTTCAGTCCTCCTTCTGTTTATTATACCATTTTTCTGTAATTACAACATTTTTTTCAATAACAATAATCACATTGTTAGGAAATATACAATAAAAGGAATGGTTGGTATTCAAGGATCGCCTCCTCCAAGCTCAGGAGAGGTGCATCCCAAAAAAGAAGAAGTCAAGCAAAATAGCCAGCAGGCTTGCGTGGATGAATAAGGAACTGCTGGACAAGCTCAGGACCAAAAAGGTGGCCTATAGAGGGTGGCAGCAGGGACGGGTAGAATGGGCAGGATACAGAGAAACAGTCTGAGATGTCAGGAACAAGATCAGGCAAGCAAAAGCCCAGGCAGAACTAAATCTGGCCAAGAACATCAAAGACAATAAGAAAAACTTCTACAAATATGTCAGGGACAAAGGCAAGACTAGGGAAGTTGTGGGCCCTCTCTGGAAGGAAACGGGAGACCTGGCCACCCAGGATACGGATAAGGCTGAGCTACTGAACAACTTCTTTGCCTCAGTCTTCACCGGAAAGGGCTCAAACCACACTGCCCAAGTCACGGAAGGCAAGAACAGGGGCTCTGCAAATGAAGAACTGCAAACTAAGTTGCCCATCAAACTAAGGATTTATCCTGTTTTTACAGATGGACACCACTAAAAAGTAAGTTAGTCTTTTTTTTTGAATACACTGATCTAAGCGCAACCTAATCATAAGATTTTCCTTTGTCTTGACAGAACTGAAATTATAATATACACTATCGTAACAGTGCTTTTCCTTTAGCTACTGGGAATCAGCATTTGTTTTAAAGAACATGATAATTTGTACTTTCAGAAAATAAGTTCAGTAAAGAGTTTTTCAGCTAAGGATATGATTTTCAGTTCTTTGTAATTGCTCGTTATTCTTTTTAATCACTGAAATATTACTCATTATGCACTGAAAAAGCAAGTTAGTCTAGAATAACAACAATAATAGATATTTTAAATACGGTTTGAACTAGGAATAGTTTTTTCTTCTATTGACATAAAAATGCTCAGAAAGTGGTTCTAAGACGAAAGCAAAAAAAAAAAAAAGAAACCGACCTGTTACTGGGATTTATTCTTGTCCTCCAATCCGCTCCCAAATCAAAAAGAATTGCTGATGTCAGGTGGGTCAAGTCTCCTGTGAATTAATTGGGATTTTCTGCTAAGGGATTCATCTCACAAGAGATTTCTGGCCATCATTATCATGTAAAAATCTTATGCTACCCTACTTATGTGAACCTTTCAAGACCATACATGAGAGGGAATGGAGAGGAAAAGGAAAAACAGTATGGAAAAGGAGTAGACAACTCACTGCCCTATGGAGATTATTATAGGACAGGAATGTGACAATGCAAACTCAGGGTATACTTTGATGTTCACAAGAAGTGAAAATTCTCAGTCTAGAGTCCTGGATGTGCAAGGCTTTGTCTTCTCTTCCTGCATTTCAGCTCAGTTAAGTTTATAAAATAGATCCGTGGAGTGAAACAAATCAATTAAACTGAATTCCTGGGATTCACTTAGTATGAATTGTGGCAGAAATACTCTCGTATTATGCTGTGCAGTAACTAGGCTGCAAATGGTTTGATTTTTTTAGCACCTCAAGCTACACAGCATATTTCAACTTATGAAACAATTAGAAATATTCTTAATTTTAACTATTTCAAATTTTGTTTTGTGAGCGTGGTTTTATTCTACATTGCATGGTTTATTTGTGTTTTGAGGGTCTTTTGGGGGTTTTGTTTCTTTGCTTGCTTGTTTGTTTGTTTTTTATAAAAGGAACTGCAAATTAAACTCTTAATAATTATAATGCCAGTAACAGCAGCTAGTCTTATATTGCTTCCCACCAGGCTCATGAGGTACATTAAAAGCAGCTGTACCTAAAAAATAATTACGATACACAAATGTGAGGGGAACACATTGCTATCACATTCAACAAACGTAATTTTGTTATCAAACAACAAATGCAGAAATATGGCAACAGAAGGAGAAAGCACTGAGGATATTGTGGGCATCAGCTGAGAAAGCAACCTGACTGGGGAATAGTCCTGAAAAAGAAATCTCTGTGGTGTTGGCAAAGGCAACCCATCTTTAAGCACACAGTTACGTCTCTGCTGCAAGCACAGACAGTAAATGACCACCTTCATACATGTCTGCTGCGCTACAGCAATGCTTTGAACTGAGGGAAAACGGGGAAAAATAGCCAGTGGCTGCAGGGAGAAAAGAAACAATAGGTGATTATTAGAGCTGCCATTTATCATAAGGCGTATTTTAGTACCTTCATCCTGATTGCTCTGGTTTCCTCAATTTACAGTTAAGTGAGTGATATGTGGATCTTTACCATGAAAAGATGTCTTCATTAGAAAGAGATTGCAATTCACTATCATTTTACTAATTACCTCACTTGTGGCTTTCCGTATTCTTCAAGTCCCGGTTTTAATCTTCTTACTAATTGTTGGCTGCAAATGCAATGAAGTTATACAGCTTGCATAAGGATTCCCAAAGAGCACAAAGTTTGCTTTGTGCCATAGATCCAAACTGGAATTTTCTGTTTTCCTGTGCCATTATTGTCTTTAGGAAAGAATGGAATATCTGAATGCAGCAATGATGTTACTTTTACAGTCTATGTAATAAATAGTTATATTTTCATTTCCCTAGTATTTTCTGTGAAAATATCTTCAAATGCTTAAGATTTTAATTTTTTTTTTAACTTCTTCTGGGGAAGAGGAGACTGAGGGGAGACCTCATCGCTCTCTACAACTACCTGAAAGGAGGCTGTAGGGAGGCGGGGGTCGGTCTCTTCTCCCAAGTTACAGATGACAGGACAAGGGGTAATGGCTTCAAGTTGTGCCAGGGGAGGTTCAGGTTAGATA
>JAOXNO010006144.1:0-11964 GCA_028565335.1 Limnodromus scolopaceus
CACTCTGTGCACTCTGTGAGCACACAAACAATGCCTTGGGCACACCTGGGGCCTTGTCCTTCCCCAGAATGCTGTAGGCCTGGCAAGCTTACCAGGGTCAAAAAGAATAAGGCAAAGTTTTTAGTCTTCTGGCTGGGGACTGGGCATCCAGGAAGCTGATCCACTAAAAATTTTGAGTGATTTTAGAAGACACACATCTGAACACGACACTACTGTATACCCTTGTACCAAATAAGGCCTAATGTATCCTGAGCTTAGTTAGTCACTGTGTTGCTAACAGGTCCAGGAAAGTGATCCTGCTCCTCTGGCCCATTTGTGACCCCATCCAGAGTGCTTCTTCCAGGCTGGGGCTCCTCAGTCCAGGAAGGATATTGACATATTGAAGTGAGTCCAAAAAAGGCCACCAATTTGATTAGGGGGCTGGCTAACATGATATGTAAGGAAAGGCTGAGTGAATTGAGCCTGCTCACCTTGGAGAAGCAATGGCTCAGGGGAGACCTTCTTGATTTCTACAACTACTTGTTCAGAAGAGACAGAGAAGCGTGGCACTATCACATGGCCCAGCCCCAAGGTGCAGCTGGTGGCAGTGGGTGACAGCAGCAGAGAGGAGATTCTGTGGCCAGAGCAGAGACCTTTGGCTGGCATTGAACAGTGAGATGTGGGCTGCAGAGGGTGCGATGTGCAGGGCTGGGGAGGCTGGCTGCAGTGGTACTGGGTGTGCAGGACAGGCATCAGCTGTGGGTAGCCGTGGCTGCGCTTGTTCTTCATGGAGTCTCTCCCCTCCCTGCATTTCTGGCTTTTCAGTTCCCTCTTTCACATCTCTGATTCCTCACTCAGTATATCTTACATTGTCTCCATCAACTCTGTTGGTATGAGGTTGCTTGCATGTACAACTACCTTTCAAAATGCCCACTCTTTCCTTTGTGCACTTAGCAATTATTTCCCTGAATTTAGCTCTCTGCCCTTCACCCTAACACCCACTCTCCCTGCTAGTGTTCCTCTCTCTCTTCATCCATCCACCATCCACCCATCCATCTTTTGACCCATGACTCCATGTGCGCACCATCTCGAACCCCTCTTCCTACTCTCTGAGAGCCCTTTCTCATCTTTCCTTCTGTTTTCTTTGTGTCTGTAGGCACAAATCTGCTTTCCTGCACCTTTCCATTATTCCGTTCTTCCACGTATCCCCTTGTGCATTCAACATTCATTCTTGTTCAAATTTGGCCCTCTCTGCTACACTGTAATACTCCCAACTCTCCTGTCTAGTCTTCCTCTCTTCATCTATCCATCCACTCATCTGACGTTCATGCCATCTCTCCATGCATCTATTTCAAATTTCCTTCCAGCCATTTCCCCTTGCTACACAAAACTACAGCAGGATCACTCTCTATCCCTGTCCCTGTTGGCACACGTCCCCATCTGTTACAGTACAGCTCTGTCTCACTGACATTCTTCCCAACAATTTCTCTGTGAAACGAGCCATCAGACCTGGATGATCTTTGGTGATTTTTGGCCTTTCCTTGTCCTTTCTCAGTAGTGGCTTCTGATGAAGCCCAGGCACAGAAGGAGCAGCTGGCAGAGACCACTGAGGGCGCTGGCATCAGCATCAACTGCTCATATCCCAACATACAGTCCATTGAGTTCATCCACTGGTACTGTCTGCTACCTCGCTGAGGCCCCAAACTCCTTGTGAGCAGTCTAAAAGATTCCAAAGTGCTGCTGGATCCACCGGAGCAGCTCTCACTGGAGGGTTAGCAGTGACCAGCACCCTGTGGCTCACCTGGCCCTGACATGGGAAAATGGCAGAAGTGCCCCAGGATACACTGGGGGAGGAGTGTAAACTGCCACAGGTAGGGCTGGGTGTGTGTGGCAAAGGCAACGGGAGAGACCCAGCTCAGCCCACCTGTGGACACTGCTGGTCTACCCACCAGACGAGGGAAAGTTCATCCCTGTCCCCTGCCTCAGCTGGGGCCTGTTGTGGCAGCCATAGTTGTATTCCAAGGGAACTCCTGGCAGGTTTGCAGTCACTGGAGACCAGAGGGCAGCCCACCATCCTTCTGCCATTGCCTTGATTGAACAACAGGACCCTGAAGGCCTTGTGGGAGTGCAGTTGTGAATGGGGGCTGCTGTGCCAATAACCTGCCTCCTGCAGTCTCTGCCAACTGTGTGAGAAAGGCTCTGGGTGAGAACAAGCAGAGGAGCCCTGCTCCAGGCAACAGATACTAGAAAACAGGAAAATCAAGTAGTCCTTTTACTTGCCTGTGTATTGAGATTCTTGGACCCAGGGTGGGACAAGCAGCTGGAGGCTGTGGGTAATGTGGGGAGGGGAAGGAACACAGAGGGACTGCCTATAAAACAGAGAGCTGTGTTTCCATGTCCTCCCCCTACCAGAGTGAGGGAGTGTGTCTGTCCCTGTGTGGCTGGTTTCTGCAGCAGATGCTCTTCACAGAGATGTTTCTCTTCAGGTTCCTCCTCTATGGCCAAAGGAGAAAGGAGAGAGAGTGTGACATAGGGGTCCAGGCACTTCAGTGTGTGCCTGGTCCTCTCTCCATCCGAACAGTCCCAGGGACAGGGTGGACATGGGTGGGTACAGGGGTACCTTTTCATCTCCTGCAGAGCTGGGTGCAGTCCTGTGCAGCTGGATAGGTGGTGAGTGTCAGGAGTTCTCAAGCCATGCCTGTCTCTTTGATGGACAGTACTTAAACCATGAATCTGTTCTCTCTCTTGAGGGTCTTCTTGTGGTAGAGACTGGGGGACAGACCCAAAGAGGTTTGCCTGGAGCACCAGAAAGGGAGTTTTGCTCCTCCCCTTGGGCTGTGGTTTGGAAACCTCTTTGATCTGGCAGAGGCAGAAGAGGTGAAGGTACAAGCATCAAGTCTTTCATGCTGACATGTCCCTGGGCACCGCATGAAGGGAGAGTGTGACATGGTCCTGATTTTCCTGGCAGCCCTGGTGGAACTGACAGGCTTTGGTGAGATGTGGCTTTCAGGCTGGGAAGAATGAGCCAAGAGTTTGCGCAGCTTCTGGTGGAAGTGGAAAGATGTGAGTCCTGACTCCCTGGGGGATCTAGGAATGTTTCTGTAGAGAGATCAGGGGCTGCAGATGGGTGTGGCAAATAATGTGGGAGATGTCAGGAGTAATGGACATCAAAGGAGGAATAAGATAAATAAGAAATAACAATAATAAAAAATAAATGTGCAGGTATTGAGAATTCTTGATGGTACTGCTAATATATATGTAGCTGAAAGAAGGAAAGATGCCGGGGAACAGAGCAATGCAGCACACAGCAGCTTGGACACAGTGCTACCAGTCTCTGTAGGGATGGTCATAAACCTTAGAGACACACATAGAAGGCTAACTTGATGCAAGAAGAGCTGAAATGCCCTACAAGGACAGAGCAAGGGCAGAGTTCCAAAACAAAGCCCAAAAGTGGTGGAATAATGGACTGTTAAAGACTGATGTGGGGTTTTAGATGTGGAAATACACTGACACATCTAGCATGAAGCCTAGTGATTTGCAAATTTTTATTAAAAGGTACATTCAGATACTGGATAGAGGGAAGGAAGAGGGATGTAAATTCGGTTGACTGTGTTAAGAATCATGACTATAGGTAGAGATACCAGATATTGCCAAATTTTATCTTGAACCAGAGCATGATTATGTGATTCTGTGAAACAGGCACAGGAATGGGGCATAAATCCATCCAGAAAACACCAGACTAAACAGAGAAATACATGCCCATTTCCCAAGGCAGTGACCCAGCTGCTGGGACTTCTTTAGGGGATTCAGGTGAATTCCTGACAGAATGAAGCACTTGGCAAACTGGATTACAAACTTGTGTGAGGACCACTCCTCCAGTGGTCTGTTGGAGAACTCTTTCTGGATGGGATTTGTGACCTTTTCCAAGTGCTGATCTTTAGAGCAATGTGAGACATTCTGAGTTTACCCAGGAGTGATGAGGGGGAGGTGGGAGCATTAGAATTGAGGCTCAGCCCAGCCTGAGTTGGCTGTAAAATGAGTGAAATGAGCTCGGTGGGGAACTGGTGGCTTCTCACTACCTGTTATGCCTAGATGCAGCTACACTTTGGTGAGAAAGTTCTGCAGGGTAGAAATCATGGGAAGAAGGGGTTGAATTTGTTTGCTCCCACTGAGGCCCTTTGAAAAGTCACTTCACATTTTCTGGAAGACCTGCCCCAGAGCTTGCTTCACTTCTTTGTTCCTGAGTGTATAAATGAAGGGGTTCAACAAAGGAGTTACAACTGTGTTAAAAGTATTCACGAATTTGTTGAGATCCAGGGAGTTCTGGGCCGATGGCTTGACATACAGGAAGATGGTGGAGCCATACCAGATCGTGACGACACTGAGATGGGCAGAACAAGTGGAAAATGCCTTTTTCCGGCTATGGGCTGACTTGATTCTCAGGATGGAAGAGATGATGTACGCATAGGAGAACAGGGTGACCACACAGGAGGCCACCACAATGATTATGGAGATTAAGAATGTTGCCAGCTCCACGGGCCATGTGTCACTGCAAGAGAGTGCAAGGCAGGAATCTATATCACAGAGGAAATGATTGATGACATCTGGCCCACAGAACGTCAGCCTGGATGTCAGAAAGGCCAGCAGCGAGATGCCCAGAAAGCCTCCCAGCCAGGAGCTGAGTACCAGCCGAGCAGAGAGGACACTGCTCATGATGCAGCTGTATCTCAAGGGGTAGCATATGGCTAAGTAGCGGTCATAGGCCATGACAGACAGGAGAAAACATTCAGTGGAGCCTAAAGAGAGAAGAAAGAACAACTGGAGGATGCAGACATTGAAGGAGATGGTCTGGCTAGTTCCCAGCATGACTCCTATGGCTTTGGGAACAACACCCGTAGTGTACCAGATCTCCAGAAAGGAGAGATTACAGAGGAAAAAGTACATTGGGGTATGGAGATTCTTGGTCGTCCACACGAGGGCTATGATGGATGCATTGCCTGTGACTGTCAGGGAGTATGTCAGTGCAAACACCACCACAAGGGAGATCCGGAAATGCCATGTTCCTGGGAAGCCAAGAAGGATGAATTCTTCCACATTTGTCCCATTTGCCATGTTCTCCCAAGAGGTGAGGTTAATCTACAAAGACAGGAAAGTTTCTGTGAGAGTCTGCATGCCTGGGCTGTTCCTTCAGATGCTACTAGTAGCGAAACAAAGCCATTATCCCTGAAAAAGTGGTTATTGCAGAGTGTGGGAAAACAGCATCTACCCTAAGTTAAAATTGTCAGGGAAATCCTTTACTGCAGAAACATGTTTGGGTAAGTAGATCTGACCCTGGGGATCATGCCTACGCCATCAAATGAACCTGGAGAATTATTTATCAGATCAAGTGCAGGCATCTCCTTTAGAACATGGTGAATGCAATCACTTCTGTGAGACGAAAATCCCATAGTTTAGAAAACTATGGACGGCAGCTGAGGGTCCCCAGCTGTGTGAAAGGCTGTGGCAGTGAGGAAAGGAATAAGATACTTGTGCTCTTTAGGGCATTTGCTGTGATATCAGCAAATGAGACTGAGGGATCAGAAAATTGTCATGATAATGTGGCACTGGAAGAGATTTTCCCACCACCTCTTCTAGGTGAGTTTATCACAATGCTTTCTGTTGAGGCGGCAGCAGCACAAGGCAGCAGGCCACTATCACAGTTGTTATTGAAGGACTCATGGTCTCATGTATTTGTTTTCTTCCAAGTCTCAGCACAGGAATATTTTGCAAATACCTCCATTACTTCCACTGATGTCTGCTTCTCAGCACAGCTACTAGGGACAAGACTCATCTTTTTAAAAATTTGCCGTCTCAGAGTCAGAGGAAGGATTTTTGCTGACCAAGCTGAAAGACCTACAGTGAAATACTCTTATCTCAGCTCCCTCCTTTTTTCTCAATGTACAGAGAAAAGGCACTAGGGAGACATCGCTCATCTCACCTTTTATACATGGCTAAAACCCCTCTAGAAGTGCCAGGCTGTCTCTGAGGACTAGGGCAGCAGTCTAGCAAGAAGCTCAGATGGATAAGTTGGACAGCTCAACTTGGGCAGAGGTATCCATACCTCAGTGGTTGAAGGCAAAATCCTCTGAGTTGAATCCCATCCAAGGTAGCTCTTCTGAGAAGCCAGCCAAAATTCAAGGTATAATCTATGCCCTCCCTGCAGACAAGGGAGGATTCTTGATCAGTTCTCTAGGGGAGAACCCGTCTCATCCTCAGGTGGGTGTCTAAGATAGATGGAGCTGAACCACCATCTGAAGGACCCCTTCCTCTCCTTTCTTCCTCCTTAAAAATTTACATACCAGAAAACTCATATGCCTGAAGAGTAGAGAAATCCCCCTTAATCTGCCTCTCCTTAAACATGCAAGGCATTGGGAGTCTACACTAGAGGTCTCGGGCAGGCTTCACTCACCCGCTCAGCCAGTGGAAATGGTCCAAATGACATCTTTTCATGCACCAACCTCCAGATGAAGCTATGGTCCCCTTGGCTGAGGAAGAACATTGGAAAGAGGTTGATTTATTGGAAGAGCTCTAGGTGCAGTGGTGTCAGGTGTGGCTGAACAGCTCTCACCATGTCACCTCACTTCAGGCTGTACACAGCTGCTTGACCTTCCTCTCCATCCACCTGGTAGGTATTCACAGCTTGTGCTCCTGATGTTCTTTCCCCCTCACAGCCACCACTGCACATCCACAAAGAGAGAAGCAAACAAGCACATACACAGAGTAAAGTCTCTCCAGTTACCTTCATATTGTGAGTGCAGGCATCAGAGATTCACCAACATCATTAACATAATAACATCCCCACACCCACCTCATTAACACACTGAAGCTCAAACTGGCCACACCGAGGAGACAGTTTTCTATTTTCCCTCTGTGTACTATGGGGAATTTGATCTCTGAGGGATCTCATGGAACTGTTGCAGATGTGTAACGGTCTCTCTTCACACAAGCCAATTAAAGAACAGCAACACAATTCTCTAAAGTTTGTGTCAGGCTGGGTGTTTGCCTCCTGCCTGCATCCTCAGTATGTAACATTCTCAGGAACTCAGTGCTGTCTTGTGTAGCTCTTTGTGACACGCAGGAGATGTCTGAAATATCCATGTCACAAGCGACTGGAAGTGTCAGGTGCTAGAGGCTATCGTGATCTTGAAACCTCCACAGTGGGAGATAACTAAAGAGAACTATGGATACATGAATGCAGAGGGAGTAAGGTAGGGGATTCACTTGCCTCATTTCATAGCCTCGAACTGCAGTTAATGCTTAAGTCTTCAGTCTTCACTGAAGTGAAGATATAAGTAAAGATCACAGAACCATAGAGTCATAGAGCTATAGAGCCATAGAATGGCTAAAGTTGGAAGGGACCGTAAAGATCATCTAGTTCCTGCCATAGGCATGGACACTTTCCACTAGACCAGATTGCTCAGTCCCATCTAACCTGGCCATGAACACTTCCAGGGTTGGGGCATCCACAACTTCTCTGGAAATCCTGTTCCAGTGTCTCACCACCCTCACAGTAAAGAATTTCTTCCTAATATCTAATCTAAATATCCCCTCTTTCAATTTAAAACCATGACCCCTCATCATACCATTACATACCCTTGTAAAACTCCTTCCCCATCTCTCCTGTAGGCCCTCTTTAAATACTGGAAGGCTGCTATAAGGTCTTCCTGGAGCCTTCTCTTCTCCAGGCTGAACAGCTCCAACTCCCTCAGCCTGTCCTCATAGGAGAGGTGCTCCAGCCCTCTGATCATCTTTGTGCCCCTCCTGTGGACTCGCTCTAACAGGTTCATGTCCTTATTATACTGGGGGCTCCAGGGCTGGATGCAGTACTCCAGGTGGGGCGTCATTAGAGTGGAGGGCTAGAATCACCTCCCTCAACCTGCTGGCCATATTTCTTTCGATGCAGCCCAGGATGCAGTTGGCTTTCTGGGCTGTGAGTGCACATTGCCAGCTCATGTAGAGACTCTCATCTACCAACACCCACAAGTCCTTCTCCTCAGGGCCACTCTCAATCCATTCTCTGCCCAGGCTGTATTTGTGCTCGGTATTGTCCCATCCCATGTGCAGGACCTTGCACTTGGCTTGGTTGAATTTCATGAAGTTTGCATGGGCCCACCTCTCAAGCCTGTCCGGGTCCCTCTGGATGGCATCCTTTCCCTCCAGCATGTCAACCGTGCCACACGGCTTGGTGGTATTGTCAAACTCACTGAGGGTGCACTCTCTCCTACTGTCCAGGTCACCAACAAAGACATTAAACAGCACTGGTCCCAGTACAGACCCCTGAGGAACACCACTCATCACTGGTTGCCAATTGGACATCAAGCCATTGACCGCAACTCTTTGAACGCAGCCAGCCAGCCAATTCATCTACCAAGTCACCCAGCTGTCAAATGCACATCTCTCCAATGTAGAGACCAGGATGTCATGCAGGACAGTGTCAAATGCCTTGTACAAGTCCAGGAAGGTGATACTAGTTGCTCTTCCTTTATCCCGCAATGCTGTAATCCCACTATAGAAGGCCACCAAATTTGTCAGACTTGATTTGTCTTTAGTGAAGCTATGCTGGCTAACACCAGTCGCCTCCTGGTTTTCCATGTACCTTAGCAGAGTTTCCAGGAGGATCTTCCCTATGACCTTGCTGGGCACTGAGGTGAGACTGACTGGCATGTGATTCCCTGGGTCTTTTTTTTTCCCTTTTTAAAAATAGGAGTCATGTTCCCTGTTTTCCAGACAGCAGGAACTTCACTGGACTGCCATGACTTCTCAAATATGATGGATAGTGGCTTAGCAATTTCATCTGCCCGTTGACTCATGACCCATGGATGAATCTCATCAGGTCCCATGGACTTGTGTACCTTCAGGTTCCTTAGATGGGCTCAAACCTGGTCTTCTCATACAGTCCCCACCTTTGCCTTCTGAGACTTTGGTGGTGTGGCTAGAGCACTTACCAGTGAAGACTGCAGCAAAAAAAATTTTGAGTACCTCAGCCTTCTCCATATCCTGGGTGACCAGGTCTCCCATTTCCTTCCTGAGTGGGCCCACATTTTCCCCAGTATTCCTTTTATCACTGATATTCCTATAGAAGCTTTTCTTATTGCCCTTGATGTCTCTGGACAGATTTAACTCTGTGGGCTTTAGTTTTCCTAACCTGATCCCTGAGTGCTTTGACAATTTGTCTGTATTCCTCACAGGCTACCTGTCCTTGCTTGCATCCTCTGTAGGCTTTCTTTTTGAGTTTCTTCGGAACTCCTTGTTCATCCACAAGGCCCCCTGGTGTTTTTGCCTTTGGTGTTTTGACTTCTTTGTTGGGATGCATCGCTGCTGAACTTTGAGGAGATGATCCTTGATTATTAACCAGCTTTCTCGGGCCCCTCTTCCCTCCAGGGCTTTATCCCATGGTACCAACCAGATTCCTGAAAAGGTCAAAGTCCGCTCTCCTGCAGTCCAGAGTAACGAGCTTACTGTGCTCCCTCTTCGCTACCCTAAGGATCTTGGACTCTACTTGAACTAGAGGAGCCAATCAGAAGTGCTATGCTGGACCTCACCAACAAGGAGGGGATAGCGGGGAATGTGAAGGTAAAGGACAGCCTTGGCTGCTGCAGTGACCATGAGACTGCAGATCTTAAGATCCTCAGAGGACTGACCAAGACAAAGAGAGGAAGGAGAAGTTGTTGCTCCTTCTCCATGGTAAATCCCTCCAGGCCAAATTGTGTATGATGCACAGCGCTTGGTGTCTCTTCTCAGCCCTAAGAGACAGAGATGTACCGAGTCTGAATAGGGAAAGTACAAATGTTGGGCAAGCTTCCCCAGATTTTGAGAGGCACCCAGGACCTTGTAGGGGACAAGTTTCAGATACCACTGAACTGAGGATCTGGCTGAGCAAGAACGATTGCACTCAGACCATCAGTGGATAATTCAAATAGCCACCAAAAAAAAAAAAAAAAAAAAAGTCTTTGGCATTTGAAATGTAAGATATGCATGGATCCTTTGCCCTTTTTCTACCTTTCCAAGACCTCTTTATTTGGGCAGGGAAACCAGGGGTCATGTCAAGAGTTAGCAGCGACACTTTGGCAGTGCTTTGACCAAAGGGTTTACTTGTCTGTCAGAAGAGAAGCCATCCCTTCCTCTGTGATAAGGACAACTGCAGATGGCACCATCATTGCGAGGTACCTTCTGCTTATTATATGTCTTGCTGTGGTAGGGTCAGGAAGACCAAATAAGGCAATGATGATGGCTGTTAATAGTATAACTAAGGGAATAAGATTTCAGACATGCAACTGAGACACCTTTACAAAAGATTGGCCTCCAATGGTTCTGACATATGCTTCATGAGCCATAATTCCTTCTTGGTAGAGAACATGGATGTGGGGATTTCTGTTCTTCCACTTCTACACTTTTGTCAAGACATCTGAATTTTCATGCAGGAAATAGGATATGGGACTGTAGCAGCTACCAAGAGATATTTATACTGATCAGAAGGGATGAGATTTACATGTAAAAGAATCCTCTCCTCTCAGAGTGGCAGCCAATTCCTGAACAAATTCTCTGGGGGGACCTATGAAGCAGTCAAGAGCTCTGCGTCTGCCTGCAGCTCTCTTGGGAAGTGCACCCATTACCCTCCTCATTGCTGATCTTCACGTTCTCCCGTGTGTTCTTTATGAGAACAATTTTATCTCCCTCAAAAATACACCCTTTCACTGTTCCCACGTCTGTGCTGACTGCCCTCAGCTCCCACATCCTTAGCTCCAGTTTCCAGCCTCAACTGGAAATAGTTGAGGCTACTCCTTCTAATGACTACTCCTTCTAATAGCATGTCGCTGCTATTCCTGTCCATGCATGCTGGCCATGGCCCCTGGATCAGATGGTGAAAGGGAGAGGAAAGTGGAGTAGCAGCTCTGGACCATCCCAAGGGTTGTTCCCTGCTTTACCACTCCTCCCATTCTGCAGAGCAAATCATCTTCTGGAGCCTCACACTCACCCCCTGCCACCCCAGAGCAGCTCCAGCCACAGAAGAGGAACGCCTTTCCTCAAGATATCATGGGGGTGCTGCCCCCCAGGGCCTCCTGCCTTTCTGGGCATTTGTGGGCACAGACACAGCAGAGCAAGGTCTGATGATCACTGACAGAGAGCACTCAGGGACGTCCTCCTCAGATCCAAGGGACAGTGCTGAGAAGAGGCTCCCCTATGTGGTGCCCCAACCTCCCATCGCTCTGTGAATGCAGAAGGGTCTCCTTATACCCTCATCCCCTTCCAACCCAGAGTAACACCTTTCTCCTTTGACACTGCGGAGTGTCCACTAAGAGAAGGACCACATGGAGGCCAGACTTGAATGCAATACAAATTTAATGAGTCAAAAGAGGGAAACAAAGTCACTGCAGACGGAGCTGCCAGTTCATGGAGCCCTAGGAGCAGCTGTGAGTCTGGGGTCCTTGGCCGTGGATAAGTACCTGCAAGATGTCTGTCTGTCTGCCCCATAGAGCGGGAGGAGATGTATGGTTCCCACCAAGTGTTCTTGGGGGAACCTTGCTGCTAAGGGGATGTGAAGCAAACAAGGAAAGAGAAAGAAAAGCAAAGTCATTCAGGTGTGCTGAAAACAACACTGAAAACATAGATCCTCTGCCCAGCACCGTGTTCTGAGTTCCCTAGAGTGTTTCCCTGGAAAATTCCCAGCATCTTTAACAGGGGGGGCATCTTCTGCCATAGTAGCAGCTGGAAATGCCAGAGAGGTCACAGCAGGAAGAGTTGATGGGCACTCCGTCACAGCTGAGGATGCTGCCAACAGCAGCGGAGGTGGAGGATCCCACCACAGTGTTCTGTGGGAAGGAGCCGAGGATGGGACCGGGCAGGGTCACCACCACAGGGGAGGGCTCAGTGACGACGGTGGAGTTCTGGCACTGCCTGACACAGGGCTCGTTGCAGCTGTTGGCCAGCGGGGTCGGGCAGCAGGGC
>JAOXNO010006145.1:0-11919 GCA_028565335.1 Limnodromus scolopaceus
TCTAATCTAAATCTCCCCTCTTCCAATTTAAAACCATTGCCCCTTGTCCTGTCGCTACACTTCCTCGTAAAGAGTCCTAATACATTGAACTAGGGGAAAATTATTTGTTTTCTAGAATATCAGCCATTTTTTCCTTTATTTCTGCAAATCATAGAATGGTTTTGGTTGGAAGGGACCTTAAAGATCACATAGTTCCAACCCCCCTGCCCTGGGCAGGGACACCTCCCACTGGACCAGGTTGCTCAAGGCCCCATCCGGCCTGTCTTGAACATCTCCAGGGATGGGGACTCCACAAATTCCCTGCGCAACCTGTTCCAGTGTCTCACCACTCTCATAGTGAAAAATTTCTTCCTGATATCTAATCTAAACCTACCTTCTTCTAGTTTGAAGCAATTACCCCTTGTCCTATCACTCTATGCCCTCGTAAAAAGTCCCTCTCCAGCTTTCTTGTAGGCCCATTTCTAATACTGGAAGGCTACTATAAGGTGTCCCTGGAGCCTTCTGCAGGATGAACAATCCCAACTCTTCACCAGCATAAAGTGAAATCCTACATTACTACAATATTTCACTGCTACATCATAAGCAGATGTGCAGAATAATTAAGCATCTAGGTGAATGTGGGGCGAGAAGCACTCTTCTCTTCAGCTCCGGCCTTTGCTCTGATTCAAATGTGGACTGAAAAAGCTATCTCTTATACATGCCTATGGGAATACATTTATTGATACGCCTCCAGATATTGTTTTATCTGGTTATTCATATCTTGGGGCATGAGACTACATAAATTTGGTAATGTTCTTTCTGATGTGTTTGTGTATAAAACCAAGGTAACAGTTCTGAAATACACTATTTGCTCTTTAATCTCCATCTTATGTGTCAAGCATGTAATAACACTTACCTTTTAGGGTGGACTGAGAGTTTTAACTGAGCCAAAGTAGCACTTGATTCATTGTGGGGACTTCCTGTGCTTTTATTTTTTGTTGTTGTTGTTAGACTTCAGGAAAGACTTAAACATTCAGATTCAACATCTAGAAACCTTTATTTCTAAGGCTTTTTTGGCTGAAGCAAATTGAGGCATTCAGAAATTCAACATCAATCGTGAATCTATTCCCAGCTCTGCCCATGGTATAGGATTCTTGTCTGATCTTCTCTGCACTGCTTTTTCGGTTGTAACCCTGAATGGGTTTGAATTGGGTGAATATCTGCTTTATCTGGTGCCCTGAGCTTTTGTGCAAAGATGGAGCATTGCAATAGATGTATAAGCACCGCTGTGGAAACCACAGGTAACACAGCTGCTTTTTCGCCAGTCTCCTCAAAACACAGTAACAATCCAGCTCCTAAATATGTAGGGTTTGGTGGTGGATTCTTTTTAACAGTCCTGGTGTCAAGGCCACTAATGAAGAGGTAATAACTGGGCGCGCAGCTAGAGACTTGCCTCTAACTGGCCATTGTGCCATGGATCACTCTCCCTTGTGACTGACTGCTCAGGCAGTTTTAAATCAATGTCCCTGTGCACTTATCTAGCCCGTACTTTTTCACCTTGTCTATAAGAATGTTGTAGGAGACCATGCCAAAAGTCTTGAACTCAAAGTATACAACATCCACTGCTCTCCCTGCTGCACAGAGCAGGTCTAGTTATTGCCTTAGTTCCATGGTCACTGCTGAAGCCTATGTTATCAGTAGTGGACATGCTGCAGTGACAGCATTAAAAATCAGAAAAATCTCATGGAAATAAACTAATTTAAACTTCTGGAGTGCACAATTGTCCTCACTTAAAGTGTGCTCCTTGTATTTCCCCAGAAAATGCTTTTGTTCTTCTGGATGATGTCCAATTCTGGTATGCGTTCTTAAAGGCACATGCCTCGATGGCTGTGCCTTGGCCTGTGTCTCAATCGGTAGAGGTCCCAGGCAGCCACTTGGATCTACGGTCTGTTCCAAAACAACATCCTGTTCTCAGCCTTACATGTCAGTAAGAAGCAGAGTTTGATGCACATTCCTCTCAGAAGGTTTAGTTGCAAGCTTTTCATAAAAAGGTTTTTCCCTAAAATATTTTGATTTAATTTTTTTCTTTTTTTTTTTTTTTGAAGAAAACCTTTTGACAAGTGCCTGAACACACAGGGAAAATATAAGTTTACATCAAACATGGAGTTTGTCATATACCTAACAACAGCTAAACGTTTCCTAAGCTGCTTCCTGCCACCTCTCTCCCACCAAAAAACTAAATTCCCTGTGGTGGGTTGACCCTGCTGGATACCAGGTACCCACCAAAGCTGCTCGAATGTAACAAAAGGCTTGTGGATCGAGTTAACGACAGAGAGATCATTCAGCAATTCACGGGCAAAACAGATTCAACTGGGGGGAAATTAGTTTTATTACAAATCAAATCAGAGTAGGATAATGAGAAATAAAACCTAAATCTTTAAACACTTTCTCTCCACCCCTCCCTTCTTCCTGGGTTTAACTTTACTCCCAATTTCTTTACCTCCTCCCCCCTGCAACATAACAAGGGGATGGGGAGTGGCAGATACGATCAGTTCATCATGCATTCTTTCTGTATCCCCTTCCTCAGGGGGAGGACTCCTCACATTCTTCCCCTTCTCCAGCATGGGGTCCCTTCCATAGAAGACAGTCCTCCACAAACTTCTCCAATGTGAGTCCTTTCCACAGGGTGCAGTTCTTTATGAACTGCTCCATTGTGGGCCTTTTCCACAGGGAGCAGTCTTTCAGGAACTAATTGCTCCTGCATGGGCCCCCAGTAAAGTCACAAGTCCTGCCAGCAAACGTGCTTCAGTGTGGACTCCTCTATCCATGGATCCACAGGTGCTGACAGGAGCCCGCTCCAGCATGGGCTTCCCACCGGGTCACAGCCTCTGTTAGGCATCCACCTACTCTGGCATAGGGTTCTCCATGGGCTGCAGGTGGATATTTGCTCCACCATTAACCTCCATGGGCTGCAGGGTGACTGCCTGCCTCACTGTGATCTTCACCATGGGCTGTGGAGGAATCTCTGCTCTGGTGGCTGGAGCACCTCCGCCCCCTCCTTCTTCACTTACCTTGGTGTCTGCAGAGTTGTTTCTCTCACATAATCTTACTGCTGTCTCTGGCTGCAATTACACAGGGTTCTTCCTCCTGCCACCCTCCCCCCCACTCTACCCCCTTTCTTAATTATGTTATCCCAGAGGTGCTACCACAATTGCTGATGGGTTTGGCCTTGGCCAGTGGTGGGTCCATCTTGGAGTTGGCTGGCACTAGCACATCATGGAAGCTTCTAGCAGCTTCTCACAGAAACTGCCCCTATAGGCCCCCTGCTACCAAAATCTTGCCATGCAAACCCAATACACTCTCACAACATTCACTTCTTTTTCCCTCTCTTTCTGTCCAGCAGTGGACCAGGAAAGGTCATTCTGATGCTTTCTCTGCTGGGAGTTTTCTGTGTGACCTCATGATAAAGAAATCTGGGGAGTAACCACCTGCCTGGTCCTGTTTTTCTGGAAGACTTCCAATTCTTGGGGAACACAGGCTAGTGCAATTATACTGTTGCTTCTGCGGTGCATTTTCTTCCTGCATTTTTCCATCCAGTTGCTGATTGGCACCCTGTTCCTGATGCAAGCATGCTACCTAGCCATAGGTACAGCAAAGCTAAGAAACAGTTGGTGCACATTCCCCCTGACCTCCAGCTTCGACAGATACTTGCTCCTAAAGGGTAGTCTTCCTTGGCAGTTGCTCCAGTAGCAAGCAGTATGAAGAACCATGCAATCCTCCCAACAAAAGTCTTGCCAACAACATTCGTTTTTACTGCTCAAGTGGCTGTCTTGCTCAGCTGAGTAGGAGGACCTTGTTGCTGTGCAGTCAGTAGTCAGCATTGTTATTTGCTGTGCCACTTCATTCTGACCTGCCTGGTCCTGAATGATTGCCTTCTTGGAGCTGGAGATCCATCTGCACAGCACCAAGCTTCCCGTGCTGTCAGTCTGGGAAAGCATGTGGAAAGAGATATAAGCAACCACGCCTTCCGTTTTTCACTTCTCACACAGCTGGGTGAAGATAAATTTTACGTTAGATGTTAGGGAACTGAAGGAAACATGGTGTACCAATACTGACAGGGTGTTAGCAGTGTCTGGCCATGACCCCAACTCTCTCCCCAAAACTCTAATAACCTGAGCTCTTTTCTCTAAAGGCCAGTGCCTGAACATGTCCCACAATGGAAAAGTAACAACAGGGGCTCTAAACTTGCTTTTGCAGAAAGTTGCTGTGCCAGCATGGGGGAAACTGTGAATAGCAGGGTTAAGTAGAAATGTCTGTTGTTTATTCATCTTTAGATAGAAGCAGCACCCTTAAAATTGAGTAGCTCTGTCTTCCTTGCAGTCTGCTCTATGGTTTCTCTCCCACCATGAAGAGATGTTGCCTCTAACTGGTACACAACTCCACTCTTGCACCAGACCACCATCAGCACTTAAGACAGGACTAAGCAGGCGCTGCTGTTGAAGCAGATGTCCTCACCTGCCCTGTCCCTTGCCATTCTTTTCTACCCCTGTAGTCCCCCCTGCCTTACGGCAATCTTGTGATAAACAAGACCACAAAGTTGACTCATTCTTGCCTGCTGAGTTCTCCAACTCCATTCAGTGAGCAGCTACATAAACTTGTGCCAATGTCGGTGATAGGAACATTGTGGACATGGGAATAAACTGTCAGCAGTGGGGTGGGTAGGGAGGATTTTGAGACCAGTTTCTGATGGCACAAAATGGCAAGGAACAACAGCATTTTGTTACTATGACTCCTGCTGATACAACAAAATATAGATTGGGGGGAGGCTGGGAATTCTCTTGCTTTCATCTCTAGCTCTGTCTGCTGTAGTGTCTCTTTCCTTTTGAAACACCCCTTTGCCTTAAAGCAAGGACTTTTTTCCAGCCACCCCAAAACCACTTGGCTGGACAGGCCTACTTTTGCCAGTGCTCTGACAGTTTGGGTACTCTAGCACACATGATTCTTCTTCACGGACATCAAGGGACATAGAAACAAAAAGATGCAAGCCCTTCATACTTTTGAAGTAATCCAGTCTTATTCTACCTAGAGCAGGTAGATTTAGGGAGACAAATATTTGCCACTTACTGCATCTTTGTCCATGTGTTTATACACGTGGAATGAGAAGTCATTGTGAGAAACACATTTTCCTCTTCATTTTCTCTTGCTGTTTCCACTTGTATGAAACATCACATGTAGAAGAAAAGCAGGATGCTCTACAGGTTGGTGTGGTAGCTTGTCAGTGGGATGACACGGGTTTGTATCCATGTACCAAGTTACAGAAATACTCAGTGAAGGGAAAGCATCTTTCAGTCGGCCAGTGTTCCCGTTCACTATACTCAAACAGCAGTAGTAGGGATATGAGGAGGTTTGTCCCAGGGACTTGTACCATTGAAATACTGGTAATGTGGAAGAGACAGAGGTGGTGATGCTGGAGCGGTCTCTTTTAGATCTTTCTGCAAGTGACAGGATGTGAGAAGGGTTTTATGCAATCCTTTGGGCAGGCTCACCAAGTGACAAAAAAAATGAGTCTGTGGTCAGTCTGTGGTCTCTCAGTTGTACATGCCTGCTGGGGGAGGACTGAAACTTAGAAAAGTTGGTTCTTATTTAGGGGTGGAGGGAGAAAAGTTGGTGAAGTCTCTGAATTTGTTAGAACTTTTCCCCCATCTTGAGGTTCTTTTTTTTTTTTTTTTTTTGAGAAGGAGAACAATGGTTCAAAACTGGTACAGTTTAAAAAAAAAATCATAAGAAGGTAAAAAGGCAAGCAACGTTTTCCTGCTGTTGTGGTTTAACCCAGCCAGCAATTAAGCTCCCCTACAGTTGCTCACTTGCTCCCCATCCCCCAGTGGGATGGGGGAGAGAATCAAAAGGGCAAAAGTAAGAAAACTCATGGGTTGAGGTAAAGGCAGTTTAATAGGTAAAGCAAAAGCTGTGTGTGTAACAAAAGCAAAATAAGGAATTCATTCACTGTGTCCCATCACCAGGCAGGTGTTCAGCCATCTCCAGGAAAGCAGGGCTCCATCATGTGTAATGGTTACTTGGGAAGACAAATACTGTAACTCTGAACATCTTCCCTTCCTCCTTCTTCCACAGCTTTTATTGCTGATCATGATGTCATATGGTATGGGATATCTCTTTGATCAGTGGGGTCAGCTGTCCCAGCTGTGTCCCCTCCCAACTTCTGATGCACCCCCAGCATACTCACTGCTGAGGTGATGTGAGAAGCGGAAAAGGCCTTGATGCTGTGTAAGCCCTGCTCTTTTAGCCCAATAACTAAATCTTTAGCCCAATAACTAAAACATCCTTGTGTTATCAATGCTGTTTTCAGCACAAATCCAAAACATAGCCCCATGCCAGCTCCTATGAAGAAAATTTACTCTACCCCAACCCAGAGCAGCGTAATTCTTCACCCCTTACTCCATACCATTTACACCATCCTCAGGCCACAGGCTACCCAATACATCCTTGTTAATCACCACCCCTCTTCCCATCCTTTTGATATATACACACAGTTATCATTCCCTTAGTTTGTTGACCATCCCCTGATAAAATGCCCATAAACATCCATAAAATATTCACTGAGTTCATTCAGTCTATGACTTTGGGCTGCATCTGTTATGGTTGTCACTCAGGGCAGGAGAAGTGGTGTGTTGCATGGTGTTATTGGGCACCAAAGCCAGGTCACTGCAGCGCTTGCTCTGCTTTTTGTGAGGCTTGTCCTCCTTTAGTTCAGATGGTTCCTGCTATAGTACTTCTGATAATGTGCAACCCCTCGCATCGTGGGTTAGAAGAATTTAAGGTATATCCATTACAATCTCCACCCCTGGTCTCTTTGGACCAGATCATGGGGTTTAACACTGGAATTAACTCCTTCCCTTTACTCTGCTCTGGCTTGGACTAACCCTGGTACCACAGTCCCTTAGGAGTGTACCTGCTCCAAGTGGAGCCTTATCTCTTTAGGGCCGCCATTTCTTCCGGGGTATAACTGCAGCAGTGTAGACTTTTCCACAGCCTCATTTGCTTTGAGGTGCACCTGCTCAAGCATGACCTTACCTGTGGGCCACAATCCCTTCAGAGATGTACCTGCTCCAGCATGGCCTTCCTTCAGGAGTGTAAGTGTTCCAACATGGCCTCACCCATGGCCACAGTCCCTTCAGGGGTGTACCTGCTCTGTTGGGGACTTACCCACAGCCACAGGTGCTTTGAGGTGTTCCAGCATGGCCTCATGCACAGCCACTGAGGCTTCAAGGTGTACCTGCTGCAGCATGGACTTGTCCAAAGCCACAGATGCTTTGAGTTGTGCCTTCTGCAGCATGGGTGCAGATGACCTCAGACACCTTGGGGTGTCCTCTTTCCCCATGGACTCATCCACAGGTCACAGTCCCTTTGACCTGAGTTCACACTGAAGTTCCAGCCTGTCCAGTACAGCAACACCAAAACAGCAGCAATGCCCTGCCCAACTGCCAGCCCATGTGCATGGCCATTGCCATCATCAAAATGTTCCCAGGTACACTAGACTAAGATGATAAGCAGTACAGCAAGCAGCAAAAGCAGAACCAAACCACTCATGAGTACTAGATCCTAATATACAGCAAGGCCTGCCAATTAATGCCTACACAGCTATGAATTTGGTCGAGCACATTCCAATCAAATCTGTGGTTATCATGTGGTGAACACTCTGGTAGGAAGATGGGGTGCCCAGTGAGAGAGAGGAAGAAATGTTCTTGGTTGCTCCAGTAGTTGCCCAGGAGACTGGGCTGTAACTCTGACTTTATCAAGCTTAGGTTGCTTTATCCTGCCTCCTGCAAGAAGCATTTCCAATGGCTTTGAGAGTGAATAGACCAAGTACCAATAGGGGTAAGGCTGGTTACAGAACCCTGTTGACTCTGTTATGCAAGTTTGATCTCCTTCATCCCTGATGGAAGATAGAGAGACTCTGAGCCATTTGAATGGAAACTGCAACAAAGGATGTGAGACTTTTTTTTTTTTTTTTCTGTCCAGGAGACCTGATTAAACTGGAGAAAAGAAAAAGAAATGTAATAAGTAGAGCTCAACAAGAACACATCCTGAATACCGCTGACTCTGGTGGGTTGTTGCTAACCCAGGGCACATCTTTGTTGGTATCTGTGACATTTTGACTTGGCCAGCCGTTTGTGAAGAGAAGAAAGGAGGTGGGTCTTCTCCATGGACTCCTTTTATTTGTAACATACTTAGTAAGAGCCAAGCAGAGTTGCAGTTTTGCAGATGGTCTTAACACAAAATGAGACCGGGGTGGAGAAGCTGTGTGTTTGCGTGTGGGTGCTCAACGCTTGCTTAGCTGCTGCAGACTTTTGCCGAGTGCGACTTGTGTGCAGCCAGTTGACGTGCACTAGGATAGCTACAAATATCACCTAAAGTCAGTGTGGTTTTCTGTTTGCTGGCCGTTTGATAAAGCACTTAAGTTACCACAAAGAATTAGCAGTAGTTCTGTTAACCTCCAAATTGTCTATTCCTCTAGCTCTCGTCTCCAAGTTCATCCACACTGTGTGTCAGCTCTGCAGAGTTCAGACTCTGTTCTGACCAAACAGCCTTATGTGACAACAGACTGACACAATGGGGCTGTGTCTCTAAACATGAAAGGAGCAGTTTCACGGTGCTGTGCCAGCAGAATCAGTGTCTGCATCCTGCAGGTGTCATTCTGCAGAAACTGCCCCAGACAGTGATTTACAGAGTTCATCACCTCCACCAGGAAAGGGTGAGGGGCAGCAAGGTAGTGGTAGAAAAGTTGCAGAAGGGAGGGAGTGCGTGACACAGCATTGCCTTTTTTTAATAAAGCTAGATACCCAAAGAAGTGAAATAAATGTACGAATAGCTAATGGAGGGGGGAAAAAAAAAAGAAGAAGAAAAAAGACTTAGTCTGGGATTGGGAGGGTTGTGAAGAGCGTAGAATGGCCTAACAGCCCTGTAACCTGGGCATGGGAAACACACAAACACAGGGCAGCATGGCCAGCAAATTGCTCCTACAGTGCCTTCCCACTTCTGCCCTTACGTAAGGTGACATCTCACAGGAATATCATTGACACCGCATTGCGGAGATTTAGCAAATTGCATGACAGTAGCAAGTGGAAAAGGTCTCCAGATGTATTACAGTTTAATGGAGTGGTCTGTGCAGGAACAACGATGAGGTGTGGATTTCTGCCGAGCGGGGAGGAGCGAGGGGGGTCTGAAATACCTGTGGTTCCTTTGAAATTTTGGGCGCACAATAATATTAAGCGCTATTCATGTCTATTCATGATAGAAGTTAAGAAATGGTGAAGAGGCACAGCTATATTTAGAGGCTTAGTAGTAGCAGTATGTCCACAAATTAAAGATTAAACTCAAGGGCCTCCTCGTGATAGTACCAGTAAGATGTGTTTAACAAAATTAATATGAGAGCTGTGTCCTGTGAGCTGCAGCTCTCTGTATTATGCACAGAGGTAAATGAGTGGGGAGGCTTAGATCCCAGGATTGCAATAACGTCTGTGCTTCAAGTAGCAATAACTGCTCAAGCTCAGATATTCTCTCTCTCCCTTTTTCTGTAGCTGTTGGTGAAACACTTTAAAACTCTTACGGTGAAAAATGAGAGATGTTCAAAGTTAGCTTCAGTCCCCTGTGATCATCCTGGGAAGGCTGCTGCTCACCAGTATGCAAGGAAATGTCTTTGGATTTCTTTTCTCATGTAAGACATGATACTCAAACACTAGGATACAATGTATTTCAAATGGAGTGATCTCATTTTATGGAACATGAATTCATTTCTTATTCCTATCTATGTTAGATTTGGTTTTATAAAAATAGATTGATACTTGTGTGAGTGACAAGAGCATCTATAGTTGCACTAGAGAGATGACGGAAGACAGAGCTGACAAGGGTCAGGTAGGATCTGCTCTGCATGCCATAGTTCTGCATAGTTACACCAGCTGCATTGCAGATACTTGCTTCTTTCTCCTGAACCCTTCGATGCTGGCGAGTCCCTGCCGCACATCGCGTTGCTGACTGAGGTGCACTGGGAGCTTCCTTCATCACTGCTCAGGTGCTGAGACAGAACTAGGCCCAGACAGCTCTGCAGATGGAACAGGCCCTGGCTTCTACTGGTTTCTCATTGTCCTAGAAAACAAGACACCAGTCCTGCAAGTGTGAGGATGAGGCTGCTCTGGGAATGCAGTTTTGGGCTCTAGGAATGTAAGAACAGAACTCCTTCCTTTATTTGGTAGAGGAACAAAAGAACATAAGGCTCTACGTCTGTAATCTCACACGGGTATGACTGGCCATGCTCCAGCCAGCACCAAACCGAGAGCTGCCAAGAGCCCCATCAAAGCATGGAGCTGAAGTGACTGGAACACAGTAGTTAGTTCTGCCCCTGCAGTGTTTGTACTGTGATTCTGGGCAGCAACTGCACCTTGTGACAGACAGGCTGGCTCACAGCTAAACTGCCAGACTGCTCTGCCAGAACTCCTGAGCAGTGACAGCAGCAGACCTGTCCTGTTCTTGTGCAATACTTCCTGCGTTTCTACACTGGCCCTGCCGTCCCTGGCTTCCTTCGAGTAGGACAAACTGGACCAGAAGTCTGGCACCAAGCTCATAATGATATTTTGCTGCCTCTTTAATCTTCATAGCCCGGCAATCTTTGTTCAGATCCCTCAATCGGGTGGAAAACACTAACCATTCCCTTTGTATTTTTGCTTCTGAAAGAGGTATGGCAGCAAGAAGAAGGTCCCTAACACTCACGTATGGACTACCGCACCCTCTGCCCCGCCTTGGACAAACCTCCACGGACATGGGCTGAACTGGTGTGTTTGTGAAGAACTGAGGTGCATGACATGAATTAGTACCAGAAGCCCTTCTTAACCTCCCCAGGACTGGCCAAAGGAGTTTGTGTGTATCACATCCCATACATACCTATCACAGATGGTGTAGAGATGAAGAACACCAAGCAGGAGGAGGAGGCCCAGGAGACTAGCAAGGCTGAAGACAGAGTGAAGAATCCATGTACTATTATCTAAAGAGAAACAGTTGCTTTTTTAGGTCTATCTCACAGACCGTTTGTTTACCCTGTGCCTCTCTCAGGATGGCATCTTCTGTTTTCTTTGTGCTCCACTTCGGAGTACTATCTAAGGTAGCTGGAATACAGCACCAGGCACAGAACTGGGAATAAACAATTTCCCTCTGTGCCCTTGATGGAGGACCCTTGTCTTTTGTTGTGCAGGCACTAATTAGATCCTCCTCCCCACCCACTCCCATAGTCCAGATGCTGACCTTGCATGTGCATCCCAGCACATTTCAGCCCTGATTCACTTCTAACCAAGTACTTCAGAAAAGTACACATGGTTGCATGCATTCCTCCAGCAACATCTTCAACTTCACCACCTAAAGCCTTCACCTACAAGCTAGTGTTTGGAAGCTGCTAGGTGACTCTCAGTCTTTCTGTCACAACCTATGTGTAACCAAATAATTAGCAAGATATAATGGTACCACTGGATTACAATATATAGATTTAGGTCATCATACCATTGACATCTTTGTGTGTCATGAACTTCTGAATAATCCTGCCTTTCCATTCAGCCCTAACGGTGGGAGGGAAAAAGGAAGACAGCTACATTCATCTGCTTTCCTAGAATTTCACAAAGGACTTTGGATTTCTGACAGTACTTTTGTTTATCCTTCCACCTCCTGACAAATTTCTCATTAGAAACTTCAGCTCAGCTGGGTGATTCCTGCTGCAATCCTAGCAGGACTGGTGTTTGTCTTAGTGAATGAAGAGAGGGCTAAATGGGGTTTTGAACACTGAATGCTCAATGGGAAGCTTACCTGGACGACAGGCTATGGACTCGCTCCAGTTCCCAGCTGAGTGGGACACAATGCAGGTTGTATTAGTCACTTTGGTGC
>JAOXNO010006146.1:0-11900 GCA_028565335.1 Limnodromus scolopaceus
ACCTGGGCCAGGCTCTCACCACCCTCACACCAAAGAAGTTCTTCCCCACATCTCATCTCAATCTCCTCTCTTTCAGTGTCAAACCCTTCCCCCTTGCCCTATGGCTCCCCTCCCTGATCAAGAGTCCCTCCCCAGCTTTCCTGAAGCCCCTTTAGGGACTGGAAGGGGCTTTAAGGTCTCCCTGGAACTTTCTCTTCTCCAGGCTGAACCCCCCAACTCTCTCAGCCTGTCCTCACAGCAGAGGAGGTCCACCCCTTGGAGCACCTCCGTGGCCTCCTCTAGACCTGCTCCAGGTCCCTCTTATGTCGGGGGCTCAAGAGCTGGAGCTGGGCTGTCCCACCTCTCCCTTCCACACCACCACCTCCAGCTTTTTACAGGCAGAAACTCCAGCCCCTCACACACCAAACACCATCGTGGTGAACCACACGTGCACCCAACAGGAGAGCAACTGCTCCCACCACCACGGCTCACCCTCCACAGGCCTTACAGTCCTCCCCCTGAACAATCAGCTCAAACCCTTCTCTGCAAACTCTTCATTGCTCCTCCTGCCGCAAAACCTACTTGTCTCTTGAACCAATTACTCCGTGCCGTTAAGGATTAGGTGAGGGTAGACTTGTCTAGCTGCAAAAAGACCCACTGCCTTTTTGAAGTGCAAGTTTTTGCTGTAAACTTACCTTGAGCTCCTGGCGCTTCTTCTCAAGTGTTTCTTCACACTAATAATCTCTTTAATCAAAAGTGAAGGGGTTTTTTGAACTGATTTGACTGGTAGGGCTGAGGCGTGCAGAGGAACTGGGGGAAAACAGCCCATCGCTTCCACAGGCTCTGCTCTGGGCTGTGGAAAAGGGAAACATCAACCCTACAGGGCCATTTCATAGTCCTCAAAGTATCTGCACTGTGCCCTCACTGACAGCAATGTTCAAGCCATGGGAACCTGCAGTTGGACTAGATGATCATTGTAGGTCCCTTCCTATTGTAACTATTCTACTCTAACACACAAATCCAGTTTCAGATTACCTTGAACTGGATCAAAACTTCCACAGCTCCCTCAGCCAAAACACTGACCCAGCACGAACTCACCCTGACGGCTTGAATTTCTGGAAAAACACCACATCCTTATGCTGTCCACCATCCTCCCATGGACACACAGTGCTGACAAAACTACTGCATGTTTGGCTAACCTATCCAGACTAGGACATTTTTACAGTGACCACCATCTCTAGAGCTTGGCCAAGCGGAGAATGGCAGCTCAAGCACAGATGACCCCCAACAACTCTGCATGAAAGCCAAGAGGTATCGAGCTGACCAAGACAGGTCAGCTCTATCTCCTCCAGGAAGGTGCTCCCAGCTCAGCTTTCAAGGATCCAACTGCCACCACTGCCAAGGGATGATGCATTTTTGGCAGATTCCTACCAATTGCAACAAGGTTTTTGGATGAGGTGCAATCTCAGGAGGGCTACAAAAGCCACGCACTGAGTTGAACCTCTGGAGCTCTTGTACCTCCCAGGGACTTGCATGCTCCAGCCTCTGCTGTTGCAATTCCTCATGCAGCACGTTCATAGACCCACCTCTCCGTCCATTAAAGCCAAGGAGTTGAGGCATTGCCAATGGCAGAGGGACAGCACCAGGACAGTAACACCTTAACCCACCACATCTGGATGCACCAGCCCTTACCCGCAAGAGTCAAAGAAACCGACACATGGATGGATGTTGCTTCTTATGAACATTTCCCAAATAGCCAAATTTTGTTCAGTACTGGAAGCAACCACTTCCACTGCATCTTGGATTTTCGTTCTCCTGAGTGACACACATGGCTCAAGAGTGTACATAAGGAAAATATATGTATTTTAGCAGAATCAGAGGTGAAACGGCCTTGATGTCAGCACCACGACCTTAGAGCATGCCTGTCCTGCTCATTTCGTGCAGCGGATCCAGCCCGAATCCCAACATCTACATATCCTCCCATAAATGCTGCGTTTCTCATACAAGGTCTGGTACACGCTGGAGTCTCGCTGTAGAAAGCAGAGTAGGCAGCTCCGAATGGCACAGGAGCTTACGAAGGGAATGACTGCACCTTAAAAGCATGTGAGTAACCACGAGAGCCATTCAGTTCTGAGAAGAGGCTGGTATTTAAGGCTGCAGATGGAGAAAAATTATGTCAAGAGCACAGTTCAAAACACTGCTTGTTTAAATAACCTCCTCCAGGCAGCTTTGGTAAACACAATGCCATAAAGGAGCCCTTCTGCTGCCCACGGAGAGACTCTGAAGTCAGTGGGAGGTAGCGATCGGTCATCTGGGCTCCTCTGCTTGCACTTCCTGACCACCCTGCTCCTCTCATAAAGGGGAGCTGCTCGGGGAACTGCTCAGCAAGATGCTCAGAGGCAACACAACCTGGCTTCTTGGTCCAAAAATATGCTGCTGTAAAGCTCAGACTGGATTCCCCACCAGCTCGGCGATGCCATGAATCAAGGCTCAGGTCTTCCACTAAACAGGCAATAACGTCTAAGTGATGCTCAGCCCTCCCCTCCTGTCGGTCCCTCCATTTCTTTTCTCGGTCACAGAATCATAGAATCATGAAATCATAGAATGGTTTGGGTTGGAAGGGACCTTAAAGATCATCAAGTTCCAACCCCCCTGCCATGGGCAGGGACACCTCCCACCAGACCAGGTTGCTCCAAGCCCCATCCAACCTGGCCTTGAACCTGAACCTTGAGTTGGTCAACTTATTATTTCATGTTTGTAAAACAGAAGAGTAAAAGGGATTTCCACAATCAGAGGGTGTGGAGTCTCCTTCTCTGGAGATATTCCAAACCCATCTGGACACGTTCCTGTGCAACCTGCTCTGGGTGGCCCTGCTTTGGCAGGGGGTTGGACTGGGTGATCACCAGAGGTCCCTTCCAACCCCTTCCATTCTGTGATTCTGTGACTCTGAGATTGCTTCTGCAAATTACAGAGAGGTAGGACCTGTGTCTTGCAGGGGCTGGTGCTGCGGACACATCCTTCATTACCCGCTGGTGCCTAATGAGGCTTCACCAGAGAAGCTCTCTGGCACCTCTCCAGAGAGCACCAGTTATTACTAGGGTTCATTACTAGGACTATGGTAGAGCAGATATCGGACAGCACTGCAGAGTTTCTGCCCTGTAAAACTACACCTGGACAAGCAATGGGTTAATGCCCATACCCAAAAAATCATGGAAAAACCCTCAGCTTATAAAGGGCTTTACACAGGCAAAATTTTCAACTTTTCTTCGCTGGGCAGGTGACCACAGGCTCTCCAATGCAGGAAATGTGCCAGAGGAAAGACTGAGCACCCCCTCAGCAGCAACCAGCTTCAAAGCAGTGAGCCTCACCCCGGATTTCTAAATCCATGCTGAGGGACGAAAATAACAGCATCCCAATTTCCGAAAGCACTACGGCCTCACTCTCTTCCATAACTGAAGTAAACACCACGGTCAGTGTCTACTTTAAAGCCTATTATTCAGTTTTAATACCTTCCAAGACTGGGTTTTTTTCTCTTCAATCGCAACTCTACCTTTGGGATTAGTGATTTTATTTTACGATGGGATATTCAGAGTAGGCAGCCAGCCTTTTTTTTCTGTGGGTTTTTTTTTATGATTTTTTCCAAGCCAGTATTCAGAAGGAGTAGATTAAATCATTAAATAGACACAAGCACAGGAAACACTGGAAACTCGTAGCCATTATCCTATGAAGAGAATGCCAATGCAAACACTGTAATAAAATATTCTTCACTGAAATCAACACTAATTTTCCGAGGCAATCAAATCCATCCCCGTGATCCCTCCTCCTAGGGAAAACAGCCAGCACGGCTAAATTCAGATCTATGTGGCTCCACGCTTAAATTTGGCTCAGACACGCTGCAAATCAGTGACTCCGGAAAGGTCTGCTAAGGAAAAAAATTCCCGACGGGCAACGTTTGCTACAGCACGTGGCACCTCTCCCGACGCAGCACCAAAGAGTACAATGCTGCATCGATCTGGGGCTCCAGGAAGGCTGAAGCTTCAAGCTACAAACTTGTTGAGACCACCTTGTTGGCTGGGTGTTGCCCAAGAGACCAGTCTCCAAAGAAGAGCTCGGCTTCGAGGAGCACCTCCAAATGCTGATGCTCCACCAGCAGCACAGATCACCAAGTTCCAACTCCTTGCCCTGGGCAGGGACACCTCCCACCAGACCACGTTGCTCAAAGCCCCCTCCAACCTGGCCTTGAACCCCTCCAGGGATGGGGCAGCCACAGCTTCTCTGGGCAACCTGGGCTAGGGTCTCACCACTGATTTCTTCCTAATATCTAATCTAAATCTCCCCTCTTTGAGTTTAAAGTCATTAGTCCTCATTTTAACATTACATGCCCCTGTAAAAAGTCCCTCCCCAGCTTTCCTAGAGCCCACTGAGGGACTGGAACGAGCTCTACGGTCTCCCTGGAGCCTTCTCTTCTCCAGGCTGAACCCCCCCAACTCTCTCAGCCTGTCCTCCCAGCAGAGGGGCTCCCAGCTCTTCCAGCATCTCCATGGCCTCCTCTGGCCCCGCTCCAACAGGTCTCAGATCCCTCTGGATGGCATCCCTTCCCTCCAGCATGTCATCTGCTTGACCCCCAAAGTCCCACCGAGCAGCGGTGGGTGACGGTCCCTCGGCCATGCAGCGAAAGCTGCGGCATCGGGCTCGGAAACAGCCAAGCATCTCCCGTAAATCCTTCCCCGTGACGGAGGCTGAATCGTTTCTCCTTTCCGTATCCATGGCACAGGACAATGGCACAACCTTTGCTACGGCTCCTCCTGCGAATGGCTGAAGAGGGGTAACAGTTAAACTGCTTCATAGGAAGTGTTTTTTAAAAATGCCCTGCTCTGATCTGCATAAGATGAGAGAGTTTGCCACAGAGAAGGGGGGGGTGAAAAAAATCAAGCATGTTCAGCATCTTATGGATTAATCCTAGGCCTAGAGCCAGGATAATTACTGCCAGAAGGAATAAAAGTAACATAAATATAGGTTAACGCACAAAGGATCCCGTTTGCAAGGTTTTATACATCACCAGCTCAAAAGCGGATTTGTAAATTTAATTATAGAAAGATTATAAAAGCAGGTAATACCCAAAGGGTCGTAAAAACAATTTTACTATAGCGATGAGAGTGAAATAAAAAAAAATATATAAATAACCCAAACATTTTAAATAAAGTAGGGCATCCAACAGATCTCTTGAAGACCTTCCATGGGATTCAGACCAGGCTGCGAAGGAAGAGTCCGGGTAAAGCAGCACCTGCCACCATCTTCCAGAAATGCCATTTCCAAGGGAGAAGAGATAAATCACCCCGAGAACCTTGCAACTTTCCAGCTCTGATTTACTCAAAAAGATCTTAGTTTTTTATAGAAGTTTTTTTCTTAGCTTTTTCCCATGGTGGCAGGAGCATGGGATGGGCTGCTCAAAGCCCTGCTAGGATGGAAGAGGACACTTCCAAACCCACCTTTTCACAGAATCACAGAATGATGTGGGGTTGGAAGGTACCTCTGGAGATCATCTAGTCCAACCCCCTGCCAAAGCAGGTCCACCCAGAGCAGGTCCCACAGGAACGTGTCCAGGCGGGGTTTGAATGTCTTCAGTGATGGAGACTCCACCACTTCTCTGGGCAGCCTCTTCCAGGGCTCTGCCACCCTCAAAGAAAAGAAATTCCTCCTCATGTTTAGGTGGAACGTCTTATATTCAAGTTTGTGCCCATTTCCTTTTGTCCTGTCACTGGGCACCACTGGAAAAAGAATGGCCCCATCCTCCTGACACCCACCCTTTAAGTATTTATAGGTGTTGGTCAGATCCCCCCTCAGTCTTCTCTTCTCCAGACTAAAGAGACCCAAGTCCCTCAGCCTCTCCTCCTAAGAGAGATGCTCCAGGCCCCTCATCATCTTTGTAGCCCTCTGCTGTACCCTCTCCAGCAGTTTCCTGTCCTTCTTGAACTGGGGAGCCCAGAACTGGACCCAGTGCTCCATAGTACTCCAGTCTACTTTTCTGCACGGGTGATGTGACATCCCTGAATACCCTGGTGCCCATCAGGACGAACAGCATTTCTCTGCCGAGACCAGCTTTGGGGGAGGAGAATGGTTCGTTAAACACCATCAGGGCAGATTTGGGTTCTACCCCAAAAGGGAGCTGTTGCCGGTGAAGAAAACGGCGATAGCATGGACTTATCCAAGCAACTTGTCTTGGAAAAGCAAAAATATTCCCTGCAACAACGCACGTACATTCCCAAGCGTCTACACGCACTAATTTACTGTAATGTCGTTAGTCCTGTAGATGATCTGAAAAAAAAATAAAAATTCATCTCTGTGTACACAGCATAATATTTAGGTTATATCTATTGTATTCATTCCTTATTGTCTTTCTGCTTTGCCCTCTCTCCCTTCCAGAAATGCTGCAGGATTTTTTTCCTTGTTGTCTGCATTCTTTAGGAAAAATGAGATAATACTACCAGGTGTGTGTTAAGGGCGAAGGCACAGGGTGGGAACAGGGATGAGGATTCAATTCCTCGATCTCTCGGCCTTCCCGCTATAACACAGATACCTTTAGCAACTTAGAAACTTTAACTCTTGACCCACAAACCACATTTTTGGTGTATAAACCATTTTTTTTTTCTGACCTCTCCAGCACTTTCTACTCCAGGAGGCAGTTTCTGAAACGTCCCCGGGACTGGTCCGGGTGCTCACCTAAGATGGCTCTGAACAAAACACGGTGTCATTTTTAAACGCGTCCATTACGTACTTAAAATAGACCATGTGCTGAAATGCTCTGCTGGTCCGGCACCGCCGTGCCCAGTGTGTGTCCGCAGAAATCGTTCCCAGGATGCTGCCAGCACCCAGCGCCTGTAAAAAGGCATTTCAAAGGATGACAGACAAGTAGTTGTTGTTAAGCCTGAAAATACACATTTATTGGAAAGAAAACTTAGGGTTTTACAAACTCACCACGTGTAAAACGCAGTGCTTTAAAAAAAAAAAACAACCCAACCTCAGGACTGACCAGATGAACCTTCCGCTCTGCTGGGAGAGAGTTACATGACCCTCCTCTTGGCCTCCAACAGACAGATTTCTGCGCACGTGGCTCTTCTGATCTTGTTTCACGCCCGGTTGTTTTCGTGCACCGTGATCCACGCTGGACACCGCCACCCACGCTGGACACTACAAGCCCTTTTTTTGTCGGTAAATATGTTGGAAAACCTACAGACAAGTCGTGCGCAGCTGTTTTCCAAGAGCGGGGTTCCAATAAATATATATATATATAGTTTGAGCAGGTGTGTAGTGAGAGTATAAAACAGCGCGGGCACGATGACGCCTTTGAAAGGCGTCTGTCACGGAGCGGTGACATTATGGATGCGGCACGGGATGAAATGGGACGCAGCAATGGAAATGCAAATTGGAGCCCTAAATCAGAGGCTGCGCCACACAAAACTCTTCCGCAGAAGAAGTTGTAAGAAGCCCGGTCCCCCGGGGACGTGTAAAACCGGATTAAACATGAACTTCAAAACCAGTGCGACGGGGAATAATCCTACGCTGGCAGAAAGGGATCAAAGCTGAATTCTCTAACTCGCTTCATCTTCCGCAGAGATTTCTGAACTCTGCATACGCAGGAGGCTGGAAGTTGAAAACCTCTTTTTTTTTTTTAGAAGGATCAGCAGTGGCCAGCTGAAAACAGAGCAAGTTAAGCATCCCGGAGAGCAGTTATTTTGAATGGGCTTTTATAAAGGAATGGTTGGGATGGTCACGAAGGACAAGCATCTTTACACAGGTTTGTCCACTTGGTTACTGTCAGGGTGTTGTCATCCAGATCCCACCACATCCAACCCATGTCCAGAAATCCCAGGATGCTTTTATTTTTAGACATACATATATATATATATATAAAATTTTAGGTTTTTTAGTATTTTTTTTCCCCCTAACCTGGCTTCGCAACGCCTGGAACACAGCTCATGACCCCTCTGGCGTTGTCCTGGCAGAGGACGGGGAGCGCCCAGGCAGAGGATGCAGCGCTCTGCTCCGCAGGGACAGACCCGGGCGCGGGAGGACATTAAAGCCACGCTTTGGTTCTCTGGCCGAGGGGTGAAATCCCGGCGATGCTGAAGCCCACGGCAAAACTCCTCGCTGTCTGGGACCCTCAGCGTCGCGAGATCGTGCCGGTTCCAGCAGATGCTGCTTCGGCCTCACCTTCTAAATATGAAAGATCTTTCTCTCTTGTGGCATTCCCACCGTAGCAAAACCCCGGCTAAACCTGGGGTTGAGGTGAGCTCCAGCTGATCCAGCGCTGTTGGTGGATTAAATCCCAGGGTTTTTTTGGTGGAAGTTGGCCTCTATGCTAAAAGAACCTGCACTTGGTCCACGTGGGCATCACTAGTTTTCATCGCGCTTCGGTATCAATCGAGTCTGAACAACTCGCCCAACGCTTCCCCCTTCCGTCTACTCTGGCAGCTCCTCTGTGTCTTCTTCTGCCCTGGGATGGATTCCTTTGCTCTGCACACGTATAGTATCATACATATTTATAAACATAGATACACCTCACCTGGATCTGCTAACGCTCTTATAATCACAGCAACTCCAAAAACCCAACCCAACAACAACAACAAAAAAATCCGCTCCTTCTCAAAATTCAATGAAACACATTGATCCAAGCGGTGGAACATCTCACCACCCATAAAAACCATTCAGACCTAAAACCAAAACAAGACAAAACAAAAGAAAGTAATTAAATAAATAGCAATGCTTAAACATGAACCAACCCATTATCAATAAATTAAAGCTGAAATGGTGAAATAAAAATTAAAATAAAGCTTTAGACCTACAGGAACTGAACCATTCGACAAAAACCTGCTTCTAAGTACAAGAGGAATTTTTTTCCTCTTGGTGTACTCTCATGTTCCCATTCACCGGAGAAAAGAAATCAACAGAACTGGAGGAATATGGTATTTTCTTGACAAAATAAAACTTGGGAATTCTTGGCATCCTGACAACACTTGCAGGGGTTTGGCTTTATATTCACTGCACTATTTTTGACTGGAATATGACCAAGAAGAGATGAGTTTCAGACCTGTCAGCAAGAAAAACAACTGTAAGTGACAATTCCTGCTGGAAAGTGAGGTTATTTGCACCCAGAACTTTCGGATTTGGTGAGTGGCACCTTGGGGAATCCACCGCCTTGTGGCATCCCAGTGATGGAGACCACCTCTCTCTACAGAAGAGAAGACCCACAGAGAACCAAGCCACTACTGAAAGTCTTTCCAGGAACTTCAGTGAAGAGAGGATTTTACCCTAAAAAAGGATTTTATTTTTTTCCTTCTCCCCCTCTGCAAGGCTACTGCAACAAGGTGCTCTCCTGGGGTTTCTGAATGACTGGAGATGGCATCACAGACCATCAGCTGGTTTTAAGCATGCTCTGCTCGTGGCCATCCAAGCTGATGGCAGCAATGGCACAGGGTATGGCTGCAGTCTCCGAGGGCTCCCACCCCAGACTATGGTGTGCTCCTGTTTTCACCATGTAAAGCTTTCCATGTGTCTTCTCAACCCTGGAAAGCACAAGTTATCTAAGGCTGTGTGCAACCATGGCTTTTGTGGAGATGGCACTGTCCAGAAGAATAAAATTAAATCCCTTACTGTGGCTTGCGAAGGTCTCCTTCGGAAAAGGCAGGATGCCCGCAGATGCCTTTGATTAAAGTAAATATTGACAAACATACCCCTGCTAAGGACTACTGGCCACACAGCTCATAGCCAGGACAAGGTGCTGCATGGGAATCAGCCCATCGGCTTCCCTGCCATGTGGCCAACACTGTCCTGCTGCAGCAGGGGCAGTTTTGTAGCTCTCAGTGGGACATCGTAGCTTAAGAACCCAAGGAAAGACATTTCAAAGGCACCAGAGGACGTTCAGAGACCATCTCCTGGTGATGGGATGGCAGAGATCATCCCACCAAACCTCAGCTGTGAAGTGGACATCCAGTCCAAGCTGGAGTCAACGGAGGGACGGGATCACCAGGAGAGGACACATTGAGGTAACAGGGCCATCAAGTGAGAGGGAGCCACGACAAGTAGCTCAGAGTGGACACCTAACTCCTAGATAAATGAAATCACCTGGAAAAAACAATCCCAGCAGGGTAAAGTAACCACCCCAAAGCCTTTAAAGTAAATATTGTACAGGTGGGTGCAAATGGATTAGTGTAACTCGACCTTAAACTGGAACAGGAATGGGGATGTAGTTTGGGATAAGACGTCCTTCCACACTGTAAGTACTCGAAAGTACAGAGTACTCAAAAAAAAATATAGTCTACTTTCAAATGTAAATGAGCTCTTATGCTGTCATCTACAAAATAACCTGGTGGATAAAAGGCACCAAAAATGTTAAGTACAAAAAAGGCTACATCACATCAAACAATGATTAGCCATAAGTGGATACATTATTACATACAGGTATCTTTGCTCTGTTAAATATTAATTTAAATGGACACATTTAAAAAGACATATGCTTATGGGCACTTTTTGTTAGAAGAGAGCAACTCCCGTTACTGGGGAGGAAAGGGAACAGCTATGGAGAAGAGCAGGGTGAGGCATTTCGTGCAAGGAGCAGTCCAAGAATAAGAAAAATATATAGTACAGTAACCTGAAAACATACAGTTTTCTGGTATGGACAACAAAATTCCCATGTGAATATAATTATATGCATTCGGTGTGGCTTTTCTAAATTAATTCCTTTTTAGAGGATTTAGGGTTGGTTTTTTTTTTAATCTTGAATTGTGAGCTACCCAGTGTGATATATTGCTGTCCTCCAGAATTGTTAGATCATTCGATTTAAAGATGACTCCAGCAAGTATCGAGTGCTAGAACATACGCTCCATCTCCCCAAAACGAGCGCTGATTTAGATGCGCCTCCAACCAGGCGGCGTCTGTCGCCTCAAAACGTGAAGAAAGCTTCACGCACACCCCCTAAATATACCTTGTGCCAAAACACAGCAAATACTCCCCGTAATAAACCGATCTATAAAGCAATTTTTTAATTTTTTTGTTGGCTTCCTTCTTAAGTTCCAGCTTCAAGGAGTACTCGGGGACGCTCTCAGAGACGCGCTTAACTGCGAAGTATCAACCCAAGCACGTGCCCACCTTGCTTCCTCCACTGTTGTTAATTTACAGGCTAATTAGCTATATTTGCCAATTATCTGTCTAGAGAAAACTTGGGGTTTGGTGGGTAAAACGCTGCCTAAGCTGCTCCCAAAGCACTGGGTTTTGGGGGAGTTACGGGACACCCAGGACTACAGGCAAAAGGAAATCCCGCAGGAAAAGAAGGAGAAAATGTGTGAAGCAGCAGAAGTTGTGCCTAAAAGCAAAGAAGCAGAAGAACGAGAGCTCAACAGAAGCCTTTCTTTTTCTCGTTACCATTTTTGGTGGAAGTTTTTCACTGCGACGATTCTCCTACAGCACCTTCTATGACGGAATCGGGTGGTGTCAAAATTAACCCCAGGTCAGCCTTAACGCTTCACGGCTTTGGCTTAAGCTAAAAATAAAGATACACAGGGATGATTATGAAATGGCAGACACAAGAAACTGAAAATAAAGCTTTGTTGCAGGATACTGGATGACCACGAATTGCGAAAAAATAAAATAAAATAAAAATACAGAGACAAAAACGCTTTATCTTAAACGATGGATACCATGTATATGCATTGAAATATATATACATTGGAACAATAAATGGCTCAGCAAAAAAAAAACACATAATGGAAATAACAGGTAAAAAAATGTATGCTTCTGACAGGTGGGTAGAAATGAATAGAAATCTGCTTACAGGAATGGAAAACACAATGGCCACGGTGTGTTCCTGATTTAGGATAAAGGCATTTTACCAGGCTGTAATTAAGATCATCTCGGTCCCAAACATG
>JAOXNO010006148.1:0-11803 GCA_028565335.1 Limnodromus scolopaceus
TGTGGGTGTCAAGTTTGCCTAAAAGATCTCTTAACCGATTCTCCTCCAGGCTCTCTCTCCTACCTCCAGGGTCTGGGGTTCCTGGGGGCCGGCCTTAGCAGTAAAGACTGAATGAAAGGCATTCAGTAGCTACGCCTTCTCTGCATCCTCCATCACCAAGGCACCCACCTCATTCAGCAGCGGGCCCACATTTTCCCTAGTCTTCTTTTTACTGCTGATGTACTTGAAGAAGCCCTTCTTTTTGTCCTTGACATCCCTTGCCAGGTTTAATTTCAAGTGGGCCTTAGCCTTCCTCATTGCATCCGTGCATATTCTGACAATGCTCTTACACTTCCCCCAAGTGGCCAGTCCCTTTTTCCACATTCTGTAAACTTCCTTCTTGCATTTGAGTTTTTCCAGAAGGTCCCTGTTCATCAAGTGCAGGTTTCCTGCTTCCCTTGTCTGATTTCTTGCCCCTAGGGATGCACCAATCTTGATATTGGAGGAAGTGGTGCTTACATATTAACCAGCTCTCTTGCACCCCCTTCCTTCTAGAGCCTTAGCCCATGGGATTCCTTGATGTATGTCTTTGATGAGGCTAAAGTCAGCTCTCCTGAAGTTCTGAGTTGTAATTCTATTTTTTGCCCTGCTTCTTCCACGCAGGATCCTGAACTCCACCATCTCATGGTCAATGCAGCCAAGGCCACCCCCAACCTTCACATCCCCGTCCAGACCTTCTTTGTTTCTTAGTACAATGTCCAGCAGCGCACCTCTTCTCGTTGGTTCCTCTACCACCTGTGTCAAGAAGTTATCATCAATGCTCTGCAGAAACCTCTGAGGCTGTGCATGCCTGGCTGTGTTGTCTTTCCAGCCAATGTCAGGGTAGTTGACATCCCCCATGAGAACCAGGGCCTGTGGTCGTGAGGCTATTTCCAGCTGTCTGTAGAAGGCCTCATCGACTTCCTCTTCCTGATCCAGTGGTCTGTAGTAAACACCCACAGCTTGCCCCTTAATTCTTACCCATATGCTCTCAACACTTTCTTCATCCACCCCTAGGCAGAGCTTGATACATTCCATTTGCTCTCTCACATAGAGAACAACTTTGCCACCACGCCCCACTGGCCTGTCTTTCGTAAAAAGTACATAGCCATCCATGACAGCATTTCAGTCATGCGAGTGTGAGCTATCCCACCATGTCTCTGTAATTGCAATGAGATCATGTCCCTGTGACCACACACAGATCTCCATTTCTTCCTGTTTATTCCCCATGCTGTGTGCACTGGTGTACAGGCATTTCAGAGAGGCAGTCAGTCCCACATGACATCCTGGTCTCCAAACTGGAGAGAAACGGATTTGATAGATGGACCACTCAGTGGATCAGGAACTGGCTGGATGACCGCTCTCAAAGGGTTGCAGTCAACGGCTCGATATCCAAGTGGAAACCAGTGACGAGTGGCATTCCTCAGGGGTCAGTACTGAGACCAGTGCTGTTTAACATCTTTGTCGGAGACATGAACAGTGGGATGGAGCGCACCCTCAGCAATTTTGCCGACGACACCAAGCTGTGTGGCACAGTCAACGCACTGGAGAGAAGGGATGCCCTCCAGAGGGACCTGGAAAGGATGGAGAGGTGGGCCCGTGCAAACCTCATGAGGTTCAACCAGGTCAAGTGCAAGGTCCTGCACCTGGTTACGGCAATCTCAAGCACAAATACAGGCTTCGTTTTCTTTCATTGTAACAAACAAAACTAAATACCAAAATGATTCAAGTATATGAGTATATTTTCTTCTGTATTTTTGGTCAGTTGACCTAGTGGGATGCTAGGTTCCCAGCAAGACCTTCTCTTACTCCCCCTTCACAGTGGAACAGGGGGAGAAAATAAGATGAAAAACTCGTGGATTGAGATCAAGACAGTTTAACAGAGAAAAGCAAAGGCTGTATGCGGAAGCAAAGGAAAACAAAAAGATTTATTCTCTACTTCCCATCAGCAAGTGAAGTCCGGCCACTTCCTGGGAAGTAGGGCCTCAGTATACGTAGCGGTTGCTTTGGAAGACAAACACCTTAATAACAAATGTTCCCCCTCCTCCTCCTTTCTCTTAGCTTTTATTGCTGAGCACAACATCATATGGTATGGCATATCTCTTCAGTCAGTTTGGGTCAGCTGTCCTGGCTATGTCCCCTCCCAACCTCTTGCCCACCCCCCCCGCTGGCCTTTGGGGGTGAGGAGTTTGGGAGACAGCCTTGAGACGCTGTGTGAGCACTGCTCAGCAGTAGCCAAAACTGGTTTGTTATCAACACGTTCTAGCTACAGATACAGAGCGCACCACTATGAAGGCTGCTATGGGGGAAGTTAACTCCATCCCAGCCAGACCCAATACAGGCATTTTTAACAACTAATTGAAAATGTTCTGTGGAGTTTAGAATTAATACATCATGAGTACAGTTCTGTGAATTTTCTTGGCTTCAATGTATTAGTTAATTTTCATTTATGCAAATGAGATTATGATGTTTAACACTTGATTTTTATTATAAATTTGTGAGGAAACAGTGTGATTGCATGGATAAGCAAAGTCTCATACAGCGGAAAAACTAACTGGTTTAACATTTTAAATCTTATTTTTCTTATTTGAACAGTATTGCTGAGATCATTGAACATTATAGAAACGAGCAGATTGTTGAAGGATATTACCTTAAAGATCCTGTTCCAGTGCAGGTAAAACTTCATCTCTGAGCACTTTATTATTGAAGATATTGACTTAATCCTCAAATATTTGTAATATAGGAACTGAATTACAGTAGAGGTATCCATGATAGTTAAGCAGCATCATCCCCTCCTGATTTTTTGTTTTGAGCTTGTGTGTTTCTTTCATTTTATCCTCATATGCATTCAGTTACCTAAGGTTGTCTTGTAGTAAACAGAAGATGTGGTAAGCTTTGTCTGTGCTCTGGGGTGTAAATGCTCTGTCTTGTGTCCCCAGCTCTCGTTCCTGATTGAACCAATGCTGTGCCTTAATACCATGTTGGGTTGAGGGGGCGAACTAGGCTGCCCTCCATTCTTCTGTGTCTAGTGTCTTTCTTCCCCCAGAGAAAACCTATATGCACAGAAAAGCTTCAGAGATGATTGGGGGCTGGGATTACAGGATGTGTTCTGGAACACTGTTGCCCTGTAGCATAAATTCATCCTAAGAGACCACCGATAATAAACAAACCACATCGTCTAGTTTTTCATAAAGTTATAGCTAGTTCTAAAATATATTTGTATACTTCATTCCCTATCTGTTCTCAGACTTTCCTGTTTTGATGGTTAGAAATTTAATTTCCAACCTTAATAGTTACCCCTTTGTTAGATCTATTTTATTAGTACAAGGGCATTTCTTGTATTCTCCCTTAGTCATCTCACTAAGCTGAGCATACCAAATCTGTTTTTTGTCTCTTCATAACGTTCTTGTAGTTGCCCTACTACCACCAATTCCAGTGTGAGTTCATATTTCTTGAATGTAATGGACCAGAACAGCTCAGAATAATGTCATTAGTAATTCCTTATTTCTGTGAGAGTACTTGCCAGATATATCCTAGATTATCTGTGTCATTATTGTAGCCATATTATAATATATTGTTTTCTATTGGTAAGTATCAAGAAGTGCAAATTTTACATTATATTACTAGACTTATGCCTTATTGTTCTGATCGTTCCTTTATTGTTGATTGGCTTGTCATCAATGCTTCCCAGTTGTCGGCTACTATTAACTCACGCTCTGTAATGTGGTTGAAACAAACGTGAGGAAATTTGAATTCCGAGACTGATCCTTGAAAAGTTTCACCTAGTGACTTTCCTTTTTCTAAATAATTCTTTTTGGATCATGGCAATCATCTTCACTTTGGCAATTTGTATATTCACTTATGGTTCCTGTATCAATAACTTTCTCTGTGTTGACTAATTTTACATGTGAGACTGCATCAAATTCTTTTAAGTTATTCAGATATATTTGTCTTTCCTTTGTTTTAAAAAAAAATAAATTGTGGTGTAATTACATTTTTTGTGTGTTCTCCCACATACTGTCATGCTCTGTTTTTGAAGAATGTCTCTTCAGTTCAATCTAATAGACTTCCTGTTTTTCATTTGAAATTTACTTTACATTTTTCACTGTTGTTTTGTACATTGTTTCTTTCATAGCTATGTTATGGAGATTATCTTGAGTTAGTAAAAATTTGCGTATTGCTTCCATTGTGAATCCTGTAATTCCTTTTACTGAAATGTTTTTCATCTTGCCTTTGTCATGTTGTTCATAACCATAATTCTTATAGATATATGGGGGGGAGAAAAGTTAAGAATATTTAGTATGGAGCCAGTGCATGTATCACTTCATCTCAATACTGTTCTCACTGCTTGACAGTCTTGCTTTTCATGTTTTCTTACGGCTAAAGAACTTTTGCTGATCAGCTGACTCGGTAAGGTCAAGCTTGGCTTTTGGCCATTCTAGCTTGGTATTTACATTTCCAGACCTTAGTTTTCTATGTGAATTTATCCTTTTTCTATTTCCTGTTTCTACTTTTTCCTATTGTTTTTTGTTAGAATGATACCCATTTAGGACATGAGTGCTAATAAGATTAGTGAGGGACTGTGCAACTTTGTGTGTTAATAATTCCATTTTAATTGTCATCTGCCCCATTCTTGTTGATTCAGAGTTTATCCTTAATTACTCAGTCCCAAAAGTAGAAGACAGTTAGAAGCTAAATAACCTTTAAAGACATGTGTAAATTTTGCATAAATCACTGTGAAAGATGCTGCTTTCTATTTAGTGTTAAAAAAAATAGAGATGTTACTTTGTGAAAGTTGGTCTGTATTTAAACCCTATATTTCTTCTTATATTATAATTCTGGACTAATCATTCCATAAGAAATAGTTATATTACTTTTCTGGCAAAGGTATTGTATTAAATTATATTAGCTTGTTTAAACACATGAGAGAATAATAATAATTGGTAGCATTCAATACAATTTCAGTTGCAACTTTTTTCACGGTGATTTCTGAGCTTAAAAAAATGTTGATTTCTTCCTTGTTTACCAGCATCAAGAACAAGTGCTTAATGATACAGTGGATGGAAAAGAAATCTACAATACAATTCGTCACAAAACAAAGGATGCTTTTTATAAAAATATTATCAAAAAAGGGTATCTTCTGAAAAAAAGTGAGTTCTGTTTGCTTCTGTGAAATGTTTTTTTCTAAAAAATGCAGATATGGATGCATATTTTATGTAGTACTGGTACTAGTGGAGGCAAAATTGAAGCGAGCAAAAGGTGGTAGAAAGTCTGTAAAGAGTATGAAAGGTTCTTTTTCCTTAAGAAGTACATAAATATAAAGACATAATATATAAAATGACACGCAATATAAAGATGTTGATTGGCAGTTCTTTCCAAAAAAATCAGAAAACAGCACAAAAACTAAGCACCTTTTTTCAAAGGTAACATTCAGAATCATTAAATGAAATGCATTTTCATAAAATGTATTCACATTTCAGATGATCACAGGATGTTAGGTCCCAGTCCAATTGTTGTTCCGGGAGGGGTTCATAATGATTAAAGAGAGCTAGATTAATGTAAATCAGTACATTCATTGGAGACCAGAGCTAGTTTAATTTTTTTATTCAAAGTGAGGTAATATGTTTAATTTAAAAATATATATTCTGGTGTACATGGTACATTGAGACTTTTTTAAGGTTCTAACATTGCTACTGTAAACATAGCATAGAATAATTGGATTAAAAGCTGCCTGACTCATCTCAATATATCCCTGAAGAATTACTATTTAGCAAGATTTTGAAGTTCTGAGGAAGCTAGTTCCTCTCCAAGTATCATGATTTTACTTTTTCTGTTTCCACTGAAGTTGATTTTGAAAAAATAAAAAAAAATAATAAATAAGAGTAATAATATTTCTGCATATGACAAAGACAGTAGCTAAAACAATAAGTACTAGATAGTGATTTGGATAGCAAGCAAAAGTGAGAAGGAATGTAAGCATTTAAATGTAGCCAAATTTAAAAGACGCATTCAAAGGAAATTCAGAGGAAAACTAGATCCTCTGAATAAAGCAAGGAAAGCATCTCTTCTCTTGAGAGCGCTAATTCTGAGAGAAGGTGTAGAGGGATGTGGTTGGGTGGGGAATCAGCTGAGAATGAACTTGAAGTGAAAATCTTTACCTAAAAGGGATAATGAGATACTTTAAATGTGCAAGTAGGAGTACTGAGTAGGTGTGGAGAGATGGACGTACCTGCATACAGAACAGAAATTTAATAAAATCAGTCTCCCATCTAGTAGAGTATAATAACTGTATGTTAAAGTTAGTTTTCCAGAGCAGTAAGTACTAGTGCTTGTTTATGAAGGGCTGTGGTGGATAAATTGGATCGCTTACAGCATCACACATTATTTGCGGACTGTATAGACACAGTCTTCCCACTGATATGAACGGAGCTCATATGCACTTGCTTAATCCTGTTGAGTTAATGAAAATGTTTAGAGAACCATCTAAAATTGTACTTGAATCTGTGAAGAGGGTCTAGTTTTAGCTACATGCTGCAAAAAATTGAGTGTGTATACTGATGTTATTGCTTAAGCATGATTAACTGTACATTGTTCTTCTGTTTGTATTTTGACAAAAACCTTACCTGCCTTCTTTTTTCTTCATTTACAAAATTTACATTTTCTTTAAAACAATATTATAACTTCTTACTTCCTTTCCTTACAGGTAAAGGAAAGAGATGGAAAAACTTGTACTTTATATTGGAGGGAAATGATGCCCAGCTTATTTATTTTGAAAGTGAAAAACGAGCCACAAAACCTAAAGGATTAATAGACCTTAGTGTGTGTTCAGTCTATGGGGTACATGATAGTTTATTTGGCAGGTAGGGCACTGTCTTTTAATTCTTGTACATGCAGCAGGACAGTTAACTACTAGTTTGAGGGATATACACTAATGAACAGACTGGCACAATAAGCTTGCTTTTTTGACACCTGAGCCCTGGTAACTGTCCATGTGTGGTTTATTAGCTTTTGCTAATTGTGAAATGAAAGCATTATGACTCTTGGTTCATGTTGCATTTTATTCCATAGATGGTGTAGATTGTAAGAGCATATGTAGACAGATTTAACTGATTAATGGTAACTTGTTAAGCCACAGCAACTTGATTGCTAGCAACAACTTCTAGTAAGAAATTTTAGAACTTCTTAAGATTTTATCATGTAATATGATGTGATAATGATTTGATCTTTTGCATTGTCATTTTTCAATATTGTATATTAATGCTTCCACATTTCGTAGTACAGGCATTAAAAAGATTACGAAGCAAATGTATTGAGAACCAAGAATTGATAAGATCGAGAATTTCATCAATTCCAAAAGATCTGCATTCAACAAAAGTTGATAGGTATTAGAAAGCTAAATTAGTTAGATAACTTATCAGTGCTTTTCTATTTAAGAATCAGTAAGAATGAGATTAGACCAACATTAGAGCAGTAAGTTAGTTCATATAAGCAAACATTTTACAAATTATTTTTGTAAGATAATTAGATTCAGAGATGATTTTCAGTTTAATTTACTAATTTTGGTTATTCAAAATATGTCAACTGCAAGTGATGTGATTATTGGCAAAGAAGTTGAGAATCAAAACACTTTCTGATATTATTGGTAAACAAGATGAAAGAGGTCACATCTTTTACATTAATTACAAAAAAAAGCACAGTCCTGTGTGATATAGAAGAAAAAGATGCATTTACTCCTACAAATGTTATTATTTTTTCATAACAGATAGAAAAACACATTAAACAGAAGCTCTGGTTATTCCATGCATCTTAATATTTATTAAAAGTATTTAATCAACTTTAAGTCTTTTCACAGAGATAATGTGAAGATAGACATTTAAAATAAGTGGCATTTCTTAAGCTGCAAAGATCTGGTGTTCTTGTACCATCTGATTTTTATACACTTCTCAATCATTTTGAAAAATCTCCTCAACTATTGCAATGAGGAGCCATAGATATGAGAGTACCATTTAAAAAAAAAACAAACTACTGAAATGTTCCTCATGTAAGTTGGCAGTTATGCCAGAAACTTTGGTGTAGACTATAAACAAGGAACATTTTGGTTAATGGTGACTGTCTGTTAAGCAGCTTCTAAGAAACACTGTACTATGAGTTAAAATGTAGTTGGATAATAAGTAATGCTGAAAATGTGGGTAGAAGGAGATGCATAGTTGCACCTGCTTGGGAAAGTTGTTGGTGAAGAACTGTACCCGAGACAAAATTCCTCTTATATTTTAAGTAGGTGGTAAAAACTACCTTTCCCCTTTTATCAGAAGTACAGCGATGGCTGTATCTTTGCATATCTTTGGTGAAAATGATTTAAGTAGCCCCTGACATGGCTACTTCTTGCCCCTCTCCTCCCCCCCCCCCCCCAGTCCTCCTGTGGGCATGGCCACAAAACGCCATGCCAGTATTTCTCTAAGCAATGGATAGGGGGAGGGGGCGACTGAAACTTCACTTGCAAGTGAAGTAAGATCCTTCATGTAACCCTGTGTTTGGGAGAATTAAATTCCCTTGAACATAATGGGCCATAAATCAAGTGTGCACTTTAGCTTGTAATGTAACAGTACAAAATATTTTTGATACTTCTTGACAAATGAGTGTAGATACATAAAATAGTGAAGATGTTATAATTGTATTTAAAGCTTTAGAAGTTTATATCACACATATTCAATGATTAGTATGTGATCCAATACATGTTTTATTGGTTCTGAGAGCTGTGGAGCATGTTCAGATAAGGAATTCCTTATGTTAATATAGTTTCCTGAAGTCCTAAAACAACAAATCCATAATGCGTGATTAAATGCATATTCAGTGCAAACTGTTCCAAGTTTCTTAAACATTCTGAAACAAATTAGTTGAACTGCAGTGCAATTTTATTGAAATTACATAATTCATTTAAACCAAAATGTACTTTTGAAGCATGTAGAAACTTTTATTGTTGGAGTTTTTCCTGTTTCCAAGTATGATGATGCTACATTTTTGTTTGTTTTTAAGGCCGAACTGCTTTCAGATAGTCGTTCAGCACTTCAGTGAAGAGCATTACATCTTTTACTTTGCAGGAGAAACTCCAGAACAAGCACAGGTGAGAACTTTTGTTGGTAAATATAATTTTTAATTTTCTGTTTTGTAGTGTTTAATGATATTATCCTTCTCTAATAGAAAGCAAATGTACCACAGATGGTGGCTCTGCCTCCATTAGCAAATACAGACCATGCAGTAGTAGCATGGCTGTAAGGGAAATAGTTGGTGCTGAGAATCCAGCACCTACATTACCTGCGCTTTAGGGATTTTACTTTGGACAAGTTCTGGTCCCACAGACTGAACTTCCATTAGTTTCCATTAGATATTTCTGGATAATATCTTTTGGAATAGTTCAGTCAAAAAAAATTGTTTGCTCTCCAACACTCTTCCGCATAATGAACCAGAGCATGGTAAATGGGAGTTTTGCTTCAAGAGCACATTCCTGATATGAACTAAAATGCTAATGCAGGTATGCCCACCAATTAGAATCTATTGAGCCTTTTACAGTTATTTGTCCTGTCCATAAATTGGTCATTGCTTACAGTGATCTTGCATGAAAAATAAGTGGTTTAGGGGTTTTTTTTTGTTTTACATTGGTACCATTTAGTTGTTAGCTCTCTAGCAGTTAATGTTTGCTGATTAAGAATTGTAGGAATGGAGTCTAATTCCTAAAAGTCACTTACCAACAGGAGAGCATATGGCAGATGTGACAAAGTTCTTATTCATGAAGTTGTTTTGGTATTCTAGAGCTCTGAAATATACTTGTTGTGTCAGAAGTTAAGCTATGCATTTGATTTTATTTAAGAATGTGTAGTAGGCAGAATATCCTGTCAGGACAGGCAGAATATCCTGTCCTGTTTTCTGAACACTTGGTATAATCTGCTTTTGGTTTAATTTGCTTAACACTTAAGCTGTTCATTGCATTTATACAGAATACAGGGTTTTCTTTTATAAAATTATTCTGGTTCAGGCAAGCTAGATGTTTTACTGATACTTCTGTTCTCAGAAGTTACAGCTGTCTGTACCTTGTAACATTTCACAGAAGAATAGTTTTGTTGGTATATTAAGGAAAACTTGATGGATTTCATATAGTGTGGTAAATATTAAAGCAGCTGTCCGATGGATTGCATGTTGTCTGAGGTTTGTACAAATCATTAAATGAATGTAATGTAGAGTGCAGCCTCATATGCTAGTGTCATTGTGCATACTGTGGTGCTGCTGTAAACTTTGGCGTTTAAGGGGATAAGTTTTCCTGTTAGGAGGGGGAATAAAGATGACTTTGTATCTAGGAAATATTTAGATTCATTTAGAGTATTTAGTAGGTTCTATGGTTCTTTATTTCCTTTTCCTTATTTAAATAAGAAAGCAAGCTAATAAAAATGTGATGCATAGTTGACAGTTCTTCCTTTTGTGGAAGGTTTTGAAAGCTTAAACTTTACTCAGTGGTTTACCTGAGAATAGCTGCAATATAGAATATACCTGTATTTTAAAAATGTGAAAGGTAGTGTAAACGGTAAGAATGAAAATATTTTTTTCTTTAATGGCATTATTAAATTGTACTTTGAGAGTAGGTAGTAGATCTTTGAGCTACACTTTTATAAATGTTAGTCAAAGCCTACATTTTGTGCTTCATAAGAGCTTACAAAATTGGGGTGTGTGTGTGTGTGTGAAAACATGAGAATGAGGCTAGAGCATATCTTCCACCTTCCAAAGTATCTACTCTGCTTTATGTATTTGTGAGCAGAGAGAATGGGGGTGTAGGTTATACTTCTTGGTGTTTTTCTGTTAATGCTGCTTTGTTTTTTGTTTGAAGCATATGGAGTAAAGTACAACTGCAATATAAAAATAGAGGAGAGAATGATCAGAACAGTTTGAGTTGTTGACTGTTATTTTCTCAGAAGTGACTAAGTCTTGCTTCTTTTTATATACAATTTGTATTTAATTCAATATAACTAATCTGGAAAATTTATAAAGGTAACACTGTATATCCATTAGTAATGCTTGATATTTCTAAAAGAGAAACTTTCAAATTTGCAAATGTTTATTTAGTTTTACTGAGAAAGATATGAATTTAGCTTTGCTATTCAAATTTTCATACTTTGAATTGCATACAAGTTGGTTCTTTGTAAGCTAAAGAAAAAACTTCAGATACTTCAATGTATTATTTTTTTTTAGATGTCTGCTCTACTGCAAGAAGATGAATCTGACTTTTTGTTACACTGTTTTGTGCCTTTCTCTCTTAGGACTGGATGAAGGCTCTGCAGATGTTTTGCAGTTTAAGAAAAAACAGTCCAGGGACATCAAATAAACGTCTACGTCAGGTGAAGTTATATAGATACGGGGAGGGGGGGGAGAGGTTGTCTCCTCGTTGCAAAATGATGATGATGCATCTCAGAACTTTTCATTCAACAATAATAAATCCTGCATGTACTTTCTTTTTCTTGGAGTTATGCAGTACCTCTGGTAAAACAACTGGAATCCCTTCCACTTTATTATGATATCTATATACACAAAGAACAAAATGGTTTTAGGCAATTGGCAGATGCTTTCCTAGGTATTAATTTCTGACCAAATTTGAGTAAAAGTGTCAAGAATTCAGCATTTGTATTGTCTTAACTCTTACAATTCACCACATTTGATAGACTTATGTCACATGTAACCAAAATACTAGTATAACTAATATTATTCATTTTTCAGTGACAAATACATACTTAACTGTGATTAT
>JAOXNO010006149.1:0-11791 GCA_028565335.1 Limnodromus scolopaceus
GGGGCCGGTGGAGGGGGGCAATCGATTGTGTCTGTACTGTGGCTTTTGCTGGGGCTGAGGCCGAGGCCGGGATCAGTGTGGCTTGGGCAGTTGTTTGAGTTCCTGCTATCTTTGATATCATCCGTGGGAGCTGAGTAGCAATATCATGTGTCACATAATACTCACTCCTGCACTGATGTTTAACAATAAACCACCCCTGCAACACATTCAGGAAAACTGACAACAAAATCACGATCGAATGATAGTAACATTCATTGTCTAAACAGCCCAAAGGTTTTCCATCCCTTAGTTCTGATGGTGTCACTTTGGCATAATCGTTAAAGGGTAAAGTGAACTTTCCCCAAGTAAAACCGAAAGTGTGATTAGTAACAGAATCCATCATATGATGCTCGAAATATGTAGGTAGAACCGTTATCTAAGTAATCACATTATACATCTGAAGGCAAATCCACACCAAAATAGCACGCTTAGACCACTGCATCCAAACACAAAGAGCAAATAAACCCTGTAACACATTTGGCACATTAAGTACCACTGCACCAATTAACTTCAAACAAGGCTCTCTAAAGGCATGGTATAACATTTTGCGTAGGAACGACATGATGTGAGCTGTCTGTCCTCCCTGAGCAAGCTGGAATTCAAACTATTCAGGCAATCTATCAGAGCTCTGGTCAAGCTCTGTTCATGCCTCAGATTGGGCGCCAATAAATCTATATCGCCATCATAGGTCAATTTGGCCTAAACCACGACAGCAACTTCTATGTTTTATTTTCTTCTAGCATTGCAGTCCTTGTATTCAGTCATTGCTGGACTCTTTAAACAATGGATACTCAGCTTGAATAAGGAAGATGTAAGGTATATATTGCATTTTAAAATTAAATGTGATTTTGCTCAAGTAAGAATGGCTTTTGTTGTTATCTGATTGTTTTTCTAATTCATGACTGTATTGTGACCTTCCATTAAATAGCTCTGACTTGTGTCATATCCTTAACAATTCCAGAAGTAATTTATGAGTTTCTTAAGTCAAATTTTCCAAGAGTTGGATTGAGTAATTGTTTCAGATACAAGAAATACAAGCAAGCTCTGATCAGAAACCAAAGATGAGAAAAATATGACTTGCACTTAATTCCGGAAACACTCAAATTTAAATTTTAGATTTAGATTGTAGTGACGGGACAAGGGGTAATGGTTTTAAATTGGAAGAGGGGAGATTTAGATGAGATACTAGGAAGAAATTCTTTACTGTGAGGGTGGTGAGGCACTGGAACAGGTTGCCCAGGGAAGTTGTGGATGCCCCATCCCTGGAAGAGTTTAAGGCCAGGCTGGATGGGGCTTTGAGCAACCTGGTCTAGTGGAAGTGTCCCTGCCCATGGCAGGGGGGTTGGAACTCGATGATCTTCAGGGTCCCTTCCAACTCTAACCGTTCTATGATTCTATGGTTCATTTTTTTATTTTCTGTAATATTGATAACTCCTTAGCTTTTTAAAACATAAGCAAAAAAGCCAAAAAAATACAATCCCAAATGCCACTGGTATGTAGAGAAACCTTGGACCATATCAGTCCTATGATGATCTACTGTCTTGTGTTCCTCTGTCTTCACCTGGAGAGTTATTTGTAATGCTATGCACTTAAATTTGACTTTCTTTCAAAGCCAAAAGCTTTTTGAGCTGTGAGCACATCTCCAACATTTAATTAGAAGACTGACTACAACTGGTATGTGCTGTCATTCAGAAATGTCTGTGTTTTGGTATTTAATTCAGTTATGAAATATCAAACAAGTTTGATATCTCTGCTTAATGGAATCGTGGATCTTCAGTGTGACATTAAAGCATGTACCTCTTCTAAGGAAGAAACAGGCAGTTCTAAAGAGCTGAGTTTGAATGAAAGGACTGCTGATACATACTGTATTGATTTACAATGTACTACCTACTATATTGATTTGCTGTGCTTTAGAATATTTAAATCGCTTAAGCGTTTATGGTCTGGTAACTCAACTCTGAAATTTGTGTTGCTTCACTCCTTTTAAGTAACCAGCCCTGCTACCCTTGGTTAGAGAGCAACACTCCTGTAGCATCCACCATGGTCTGTTTGTTTACAGATTGCATCAAGCTTTTGCACAAGAGCTTTAAAGGTGGGTGAAGTCCACACTGTTTATTGTAGTGGCACTTTCTGTTCTATCAGACCAAAAAAAAGATATTTTTTTTTTAATTGAGGTGTGGGACGTGAGGGGATTTTGTTTGTTAGGAACTTTTAGCCAAGATAGTCACTGCAGTGGTGCCAGGAGCATTTCTTTATTTTGTCCTTAAAAGACAGCTTTTTTCCTTGGCAAGGGTAGATAACATGTTATCTGACAGGTATGTATTTATCAAACAAAGTTAGTGTGAAGGAAAGCAAAACAAAATGAGCTGTCATGAGAATTGAATGACTTCATTCCAGGTCTGTCTGTTGTTCCCATACAACATATGCAGTAGCATGTCACAATGACCAATACATGGGTCTCAACAGCTACTCTTGGGGGTAATTTAATCTCTAGGACTGATCATTTTGAGCTCCTATTTAGCACTGCTTATTGTGCCTAATGTGTAATTAGGCATAGGAATTGAAAAAATTACTTTCACAATACCTCTTAGCAACTTTTAGGGATGAACTAGATTCAAAATTTTCTTGTAAAAATAAATAATTTAAAATAACATTATTGTGTGCTTTATAAACTTTGAGATACATAAGATTTTTATTTTAAAAAAAACCAACACAACCCAGCATAAAAGCAATGGAGTTCTACATGTTCTACATGGAAGGGGCATTTTATAACTTCAGATTATTGTCCAGTAACTTTTCAAAAGATCAAGGAAGGACATGAAATGATAAGCTTCCCCACTTGTTGATTTGGAGAAAAGAAGATGTAAAAGCTTAATGTGCACTTTTTTTTCTTTGACAACCATATTCTAGTGTATCTTGAATTTATGGGTTTTCATCTTCAAATTTGGACTTCCTTCTATAATCAAGCTTTCCCTGATTTTTTTCTGTTGTTAATTCAGCTGTTTTCTTTGATTCTAGATAAGCTATTGCCAAGCCACCATGTGGCTCTCTGGTTACATCTAATGCATTACTGTGAATGTTGCACAGCCCCCAAAATGCCAGAGTTTGTTCTCTATACTTTCCATACTGAGTTCAGAAGGTTTTTGTGGAAGGAAATGCATCCAGACCAGATGCTTATGGAAGAGCTCCTTAAAGTGAGTACATAGCATCTGATGAATTAAGTTCAGAATCAATGTTGTCCTTGAAAATAACTGGAGAACTAGAAACAGTTCTTCTAGCAAGTAAGCTTTTAAAGTTTGTTTGTAGCATTCACAGCTGCTCATTTTGTGATTTGATTTTTGTGAAGGTGTGCTATTGAGTCTTAGCCAAAATTACAGGGAGCTGTAAAGGTGGCTGTATTTGTAACCTGTCATTGCTCTATCTTAATTTCTAATTTATTACATATATTTAATATGTATTTAGTTAGAGTTAATATATTTTACTATTGCCATGTGGTTCTCACTTCCAAGTTGTCTGAGACACCATAAAGCTGCAGGTAGGTGTGGAAATGACCTGGGATTAACTGCTTATCTGTTTGGGATGAGTTCTTTGTGCAGTTCTAAACAGGCTCAGAGTTTCTTAGTTTATCATTAAGTGAAGATAAATGGATGCGATCACACAGCTAAGAGTTTTTAATATATTATTTCTTTCTGGTTTGCAGTAGCTTGGTATTCTGTAGTGGTTGAAAGGCTTAGAACGTTAAATGTGCAGCTCTTCTGGGGGTAGGGAGGTAAAAAGATGGAGAAGTGGCATCTGTCTACTTCTCTGCTGACCTAAAATGCTGATGTGGATTTATAGTTGGCTAAGGAACTGAAAAGTATGAAAGTATTTATATCTTACATTGTTTCATGTGCCTGTCTTTTTTTGCTTTCTCCTTCCTAGACTGAAAGAGGCAGCCCCAAGAGTTGTTTCTTATTCTTGGGTTATGTTTTATGTGAAATAAGCTAGGTCAGTGTCCTCTCTGATGCCTGGAATCCCAACCCTCATCCTCAGACTCAAAACATGATTGTCTGTTTGCTGTGTATGATGGTCCTATTGGCAAAGGAAGAACAACTTATTGGCAAAGAGGTAATTATTGGCACAGTTCATACCTGTCTGTCTTAGAAGAATAATCCTTTGCTAGCAAGGGCACAGGATATGACTACTTCTTCACTTGCAAAATTATTAACTCAGAATTGATTTTTGCATAGGTAAAATACCCCAAATAGAGTTCTAGAGATGGCCAAGACTGATTCCTTATGTAAGGCATTTTGTATAACTTGTGTGAAAAAAGAAGAGCTGCTGTTAGGGCTACAAAGATGATTAGGGGCCTGGAGCATCTCCCTTATGAGAAGAGGCTGAGGGACTTGGGTCTTTTTAGTCTAGAGAAGAGAAGACTGAGGGGGGATCTGATCAATGCTTATAAATACTTAAAGGGAGAGCGTCAAGAGGATGGGCCAGTCTTTTTTCAATGGTGCCCACCCAGTGACGGGACGAGAGGAAATGGGCACAAACTTGAATATAAGAAGTTCTACCTAAACATGAGGAGGAACTTCTTCACTTTGAGAGTGGCAGAGCACTGGAACAGGCTGCCCAGGGAGGTGGTGGAGTCTCCTTCTCTGGAGGCATTCAAAATCCACCTGGACAAGTTCCTGTGCAACCTGCTTTGGCGGGAGGGGTTGGACTAGATGATCTCCAGAGATCCCTTCCAACCCCATGTGATTCTGTGATTCTGTGTTCATTTTAAGAAGCTTCTGTAAGTGCTGTGATCCAGTAGTGTTGTAAAGAGGGAACAAATAAATACAGACAGTTTTCTGGTGTTACAAAATGACACTCTGGATTTTGGAAAGATAAAATATGTATGTTAGTTTCATTAGTGTTAAAAAAATTATTATTGTTACATAAAATGACTGTGCCGTTGTTTTTCCTTTCATTGTTAAGTATGGGATGCTGCATAGCGTAGTTTTCTTGTCACTTAGGCCAGCCCTTAATTAAAATGTCTATTTCCTTTTCTCTTTCCTGGTTTTGGAGAGCCTTAGTTATAAGCACATGCAAAGTAGAGGTAGTATTAGCAAGAATTTACATTTGCATCTATAATACATGTGCATATGTATATGTACATTATGTGAATCTGCGTATAGGCGCATATGTATTGCACATGCAATAGAATAGTTTGGGTTGGAAGGGATCTTTAAAGGTCATCTAGTCCACCCCCCTACAATGAGCAGGGACATCTTCAACTAGATCAGATTGCTCAGAGCCCCTTCCAACCTGACCATGAATGTTTCCAGGGATGGGGCATCTACAGCCTTGCTGGGCAACCTGTGCCAGTGTTTCACCACCCTCATTGTAAAAAACCTGTTCCTTATATCTAGTCTGAATCTACCCTCTTTAGTTTAAAAACTAAACCTGCCCTTGTCCCATCACTACAGGCCCTGCTAAAAAGTCTGTCCCCGTCTTTCTTCTAAGCCCCCTTTAAGTACTGAAAGGCTGCAATAAGGTCTCCCTGGAGAGCCTTCTCTTCCCTAGGCTAAATGACCCCAGCTCTCAGTCTGTCCTCATAGGAGAGGTACTCCAGCCCTCTGATCATTTTTGTGGCCCTTCACTGGACTTGCTGCAACAGGTCTACGTTATGTTGGGGGCCCCAGAGCTGGGTGCAGTACTGCAGGGGGAGTCTCACCAGAGCGGAGCAGAGGGACAGAATCCCCTTCCTTGACCTGCTGGCTGTGCTGCTTTGAATGCAACCCAGGATACAGTTGGCTTTCTGGGCTGTGAGCGCACATTGCTGGCTTATGTCCAGCTTTTCATCCACCAGTATCCCCAAGTCCTTCTTGGTAGGGCTGTTCTCAATCCCTTCATCCTCCAGCCCGAATTGATACCGAGGGTTGCCTCGATCCAGGTGCAGGACCCTGCACTTGGCCTTGTTGGACCTCATGAGGTTCACACGGGCCCACTTCTTGAGCTTGTCCGGGTCTGTCTGGCATCCTGTCCCTCAGGCATGTCAACCACACCACTCAGTTTGGTGTCATCCTCAAATTTACTGAGGGTGCACTTGATCCCACTGTCTGTGTCATTGATGGAGATATTGACCAGTACTGATCCCAATATGGAGCCCCGAGGGACACCACTTGTCACCGATCTCCATCTGGACATTGAGCCATTGACCACCGCACTCTGGATGCGACCATCCAACTAATTCCTCATCCACTAAAGAGTCTACCCATCAAATCCATATCTCTCTGATTTAGAGAGAAGGATGTTTGGGGGGGACCACGTCAAAGGCCTTACAGAAGCCCAGATAGATGACATCTGTAGCTCTTTCCTTGTCCACTGATGTAGTCATTCCATCATGGAAGGACACGAGGTTGATCAGGCAGGACTTGCCCTTGGTGAAGCCATGCTGGCTGTCTCGAATCACATCCCTGTCCTCTATGTGCCCTAGCATAGCTTCAAGGAGGATCTGTTCCATGATCTTCCCAGGCACAGAGGTGAGGCTGATAGGTCGGTAGTTCCCGGGGTCCTCCTTTCTACCCTTTTTAAAAATGGGTGCAATGTTTCCCTTCTTCCAGTCACCAGGGACTTCACCTGACTGCCATGACTTTTCAAATATCACGGAGAGTGGCTTGGCAACTACATCAGCCAGTTCCCTCAGGACTCTGGGATGTATTTCATCAGGTCCCAATGACTTGTGTTATGTTCGGGTTCCTCAAGTGGTCATGAACCTTACAGCGGGAAGGGACTTTGCTCCCCCAGTCCCTGCCATGTGGTCCATCTGCTTGAGAGGTGTGAGGAGAGAGGTTGGCAGTGAAGACCAAGGCAAAAAAGTTGTTGAGTACTTCAGTCTTCTTGTCCGTTGTTATCAGTTTGCCAGTTGCATTCATCAGGGGGGATAATGCTTTCTTTGACTTTCCTTTTCTGGCTGACATACCTGTAGAAGCCCTTCTTAGTATTTTTTGTGTCCCTTGCCAAGTTTAGCTCCAGCTGTTACATATACTATATGCAATATTATATGTAACTTCAGGTGATGCTTTTTCTGACAGCCTGAGGGAAAAGAGTGTCTAGCAGTTTCGGTCAGTTTTCAGTCAGAGAAGCTTGATTTCGATGGCTGGATTTGCACTCAATTAAAATTACTTTAAGCAAACCCTAAATCGCTGTGGATTACACTTTCCAGAACGTCCACTAGATGGGATGAGTTATGTGCTAAATATTCGGTTTGACACAGACCTGGTGTTCAAAGCTGCTCAATGGTGATCGTCAGCAGCTCTGAACCAAATCTGAACCCAGTGAATGTGGTGGGTCACCCAGAGTCAGGGGCCTGTATCGCTGTAAAGCAACTTAATTGGATAACAAGGTTCTGGGGGGGAAGGATGGATAGCTTTGGGGTTTAAATGTTAGTACTTTGTACTTAAAGTATGTCATAACTGTATATACAGTTGCTGCTGAAATTGCCAGAATTTAGCAAACATGGTGAATATTTTTCCATATTAATGTTTATAATGTTCATATTTGCTGTGAAAGAACATTTTGGGAAAATGTATGTTCCCACTGTTTCTTGAAATTCAAAGAATACTTACACTGTTGTAGGTACTATAGTAATTTGACTGCCAAAGTGTAAAGGTGACAGCAAAGCCACCATACACAGCAAATTAAACCTTGCTCTAAACATCAAAGCTGAGGGTGCCTGAGATGGGAAATGACTGGGTGGAGTAATGTGAGGATAGTCTGATGTAGGACACTCATGCTGATGCCTTATGTGGAAAATCTGAGCTTGTTAACTTAAACTGAAAACTGTTTGGGGAAAGATTAAAATATCATAGGGGAACTTCACTTTGTGCTTTGTTCAACAAAATCTTCACTGTTTCCTTTTCTAGAAGATCATATTGAAATTCTAAATTGTTGTGGAAACAACAGCTAGTGCTTCCTAAAGCGTTTTATTAGTAAGTAAAGAAAAAAAACAAGAGTAGAGCTTGTAGCTTCATTCCTTTTATACCAAGTCTTAGAAAAGTTTGACTTATGGCTGCAATATCATTTATTCTCAGTTGTAAAGCTTAAAAGAAAGCATTGGGTTTTGTCCACTTACAGGCCCTTAAAACCTGCTAGCTGATGTCTACATCAAATATACATAAGAGCAGTTACAGCAGTATAAGAACTGGTGGGATAGTATAGTTATGCTATCCTCATATAGTAAGATTAGCTGTCATTAATTAACCATCTGAATTCTTCATGGTCCTAATGGGGAGAGATACAAACTTCTTAACCTATGCATTTGACTCTTTTTTTTTTTTTTTTAATTTTGTTTTATTCTTTAAATCTTACCTAAAGCTCAGCAAAGGAAGAGGCAAAGCTGTTTCTTTGGTGGCACAAAGCCATGCAATTATCCTTGATTCAGATGGAGCAAGATGACACTGTTCTGATTGAATCTGTCATTCGGACACTGCTGTCAATCCAGGGCAGGCAGAGTCAGCTGGCTGAGGAGAGACCGAGTTCTGGAATACTTGGTGCTATTGGTCTTCTTTGTCACCCAGGTAAGGGTTGAAGGTCTGGTAAATTAATTGATTTGAGTCATCATGTTAAAAAAGCTGCAGCCTGGACCCAGACTGCACAGTGCAATGTCAAAAGATGTTCTGAATCTAGGCTATCCCTAAATCATAAAGTTGTTTGGGCCCATCACAGAAAAAAGGTAGCAAGTGTTTGAATCTGGTTAAATAGTGAATATGAATGTCTGCAAAGTTTGTGGTGGAAAAGGAAAGAAAATGCAGTTGTGATTTTGGCTTAATGTTCACCTCCAGTGAAGTTTGTAGGGAGACTGTTCATGAGAGGAAAATACTTTCACCTGGTATGTAGAAGACTGTTCTATTCAAAATTCACAAGAATTTTGTGTGATCACATGCTTGTTGCCTTTTCCATCTTAACCTTGAGGTGTTAGAAATGTTAAGAGAGGCTCAAATATGTGCTTGCTTGGTATTCACTTTCCCTTCTAGAGAGAGACACCAAGTTTGGTTGTTGGGTATTAAAATCACGTTCACCGTGGAAAGAATGCCAAGAAAAACATATGTAAATGTTTGTGGAACACCAATTCAACACAGTACCTAAACATAACTTTATGCTTATAAAGACCTGCTGGGATGCAATCCTCTTGAAATGGCTCTGAAATCTTAGTTTTGTTCAATTCATCCTTTGATTTGGGTGATAAGTATGTTTCAAAGTGAAATAGTCCTTCAAAATGAAGGACTATTTCAGATGTGACCTCAAGGCTTCAGCTAAGCTTGGAACAGATGGAACATTTCAACAGGGCTTTAAACTAGAATTGAAGGGGGAAGGGGATAAAACCAGGCCCACTAGTAATGAGCCTGGGGGTAAAGGGCCAAGGATGGGGGTGAAATCGGGAGCCCAGCGCAAGTGCATCTACACTAATGCACGTAGCATGGGCAACAAACAGGATGAGCTAGAAGCCATTGTGCAGCAGGACAGCTATGACGCAGTTGCCATCACGGAAATGTGGTGGGATGATGGTCATGACTGGAGTGCTGCGATGGATGGCTATAAGCTCTTCAGGAGGGATAGGCAAGGAAGGAGAGGCGGGAGTGTGGCTCTGTACGTTAGGGAGTGTTTTGATTGTATAGAGCTAGATTCCAGTGCTGATAAAGTTGAGTGTTTATGGGTAAGGATGAAGGGGAAGGCTAACAAGGGGTATTTTGTGCTGGGAGTCTGCTATAGACCACCCAACCAGGATGAGGAGGCAGATGAGGTATTCTATAAGTGGCTGGCTGAAGTCTCACAATCGCCAGCCCTTGTTCTGGTTGGGGACTTCAACCTATCGGACATCTGCTGGAAATACAACACAGCAGAGAGCAGGAAGGCTAGGAGGTTCCTTGAGTGTATGGAAGATAACTTCCTGACACAACTGGTAGGTGAGACAACCAGGGAAGGCGCCTCACTAGACCTACTGCTCCCAAACAGAGCAGGACTAGTGGGAGATGTGGTGGTCGGAGGCCGTCTTGGGCTTAGTGACCATGAAACGGTCAAGTTTTCAATTATTAGAGAGGTAAGGAAGGGGGTTAGCAAAACTTCCACCTTGGACTTCCGGAGGGCGGACTTTAGCCTGTTCAGATCACTGGTTGGGAAAGTCTCTTGGGAGGCAGCCCTGAAGGGCAAAGTTTAGGAAGGCTGGGTGTTTTTCAAGGAGGAAGTCTTAAAAGCTCAGACACAGGCCATCCCTGTGCACTGTAAGGCGAGCCGTCGGGGGAAAAGACCGGCCTGACTGAACAAAGAGATACGGTCACAACTCAGGGAAAAAAGGAGAGTTTATGGTCTTTGGAAAAAGGGACAGGCCACTCAGGAAGATTACAAAGGTGTTGCAAGGCTATGTAGGGAAAAGGTTAGAAAGGCTAAAGCCCAGCTAGAACTTGACCTGGCCTTGGATGTTAAAAACAGTAAAAAGAATTTCTATGAATATATTAGTAGCAAGAAGAAGACTCGGGAGAACCTCCATCCTCTATTGGATATGGGAGGTAACGTAGTGACAAAGGATGAGGAGAAGGCTGAGGTACTTAATGCCTTCTTTGCCTCAGTCTTTAGTAGTAGAGTAGGGGGTTCCCTGAGTACCCAGACCCCTGAACTAGCAGACAGGGGCGGGGAGCAGAATGAAGCCCCCGCAATCCAAAGGGAGGTGGTGAGGGACCTGCTCCAACACCTAGATACAAACAAGTCTATGGGGCCAGATGGGATCCACCCGAGGGTACTGAGGGAGCTGGTGGAAGTGCTCACTGAGCCACTTTCCATCATTTACCAACAGTCCTGGCAAACTGGGGAGGTCCCAGCTGACTGGCGTCTAGCAAATGTGACGCCCATCCACAAGAAGGGTCGGAAGGATGATCCAGGAAACTACAGGCCTGTCAGTCTGACCTCGGTGCCTGGGAAGGTCAGGGAACGGATCATCCTGAGTGCCATTATGCAGCGCATGAAGGACACCCATGCGATCAGGCCAAGCCAGCACGGGTTCATGAGGGGCAGGTCCTGCTTGACAAACCTGATCTCCTTCTATGACAAAGTGACCCACTTGATGGATGATGGCAAGGCTGTGGATGTTGTTTACCTGGACCTTAGCAAGGCCTTTGATAGAGTTTCCCACAGCATTCTCCTGGAGAAACTGGCTGCCCATGGCTTGGATGGGAGTACTCTCCACTGGGTTAAAACTGGCTGGAGTGCCAGGCCCAGAGAGTGGTGGCGAATGGAGTTAAATCCAGTTGGCGGCCGGTCACAAGTGGTGTTCCCCAGGGCCCGGTATTTGGGCCAGTTCTCTTTAACATCTTCATCAATGATCTGGATGAGGGGATCGAGTGCACCCTCAGTAAGTTCTCAGACAACAACAAGTTGGGTGGGAGTGTCGACCTGCTGGAGGGTAGAAAGGTCTTGCAGAGGGATCTGGACAGGCTGGATCGATGGCCTGAGACCAACAGGATGAGGTTCAATAAGGCCAAGTACCTTGTCCTGCACTTGGGTCACAACAACCCCATGCAGCGCTACAGGCTTGGGGAAGAGTGGCTGGAGAGCTGCCTGGGGGTGTTGGTCGACTGTCGGCTGAACATGAGTCAGCAGTGTGCCCAGGTGGCCAAGAATGCCAACATTATCTTGGCCTGTATCGGGAACAGTGTGGCGAGTAGGACTCGAGAGGTGATCGTCCCCCTGTACTCGGCACTGGTGAGGCCCCACCTCGAGTACTGTGTCCAGTTTT
>JAOXNO010006150.1:0-11777 GCA_028565335.1 Limnodromus scolopaceus
TGAGAGAGGCACCTCCCATTAGGTGTTAACAGACCTGGTGTTGTACAGGCAAATCTATTGTCAAAGAACCCAAACTTTAACCAAATGCGGGACTCTCAATATGTCAGCCTTGGTGCATGCTCAGAAAAGATCTCTCCTCTACGACTCCACCAGCCTGTGCATCCTTTATTGCTAATGCAACAAGGGTGACAACGTGTGTCAGGCCTGGTGGGAGCTGATCCTCGCTGCAGACACGCAGTCAGCTATAGCCTGCTGTCATTTTTACCTGCTGGCAACTCCTCCCGGAGGCCTGAGTCTGCCAGAGTTCACAAAAACGCGGACAAACAGTGCTGCGCTGTTTTGTTGTGTCTTTTCTTTCTTTCATGAGGCAATTCAGGTGCTCAGAAAACAGGTTGAGCTGGGAGAGAAGCCAGATGACAAGTGATAAGGGGCCACCTGTGAAAAGAGACTTTTTTTGTCTTGCTACTTGCACATACAAGGGAAATTCACTCTTAAATGAAACCAGAGAAGGAGAAAATAAATTCTCTCTCGTTTATATTTTGCATAAGTATAATTTTGTGATCTCAGATTTCAGCTATTAAACTGGGTTAGCAAGCTATTAGGAAGACAATATTTACACACAGCCTCATTCTTGTAGGAACGGCAGACCTGATTATTAGCAAATGCAAAGATTTCTCCTTCCTTTTGCAACCTCCCATTGACATCTGCCACAAGTGGGATATTGTCTTTAACGAGCCAGGTAGTTACTTAAACCTAGCTAATTTTGGGTCCCTCTTGATGATAACAGGTGGGGACACTGCGTACAAAATATTTTTGGTCATTAATAACTTCATAAGCTTTTGACTCTGCTGTGTGTCGATGAGAAATTTGATACCATCTCTAGGGAAAAAATTCTAACTGAGGTTCCATTCCAAGAAACGGTGCGGGGGGGAGCGGGGAAGGACAATATTCTGTACAAAATATGCCTTAGCACCTTAGGCATTGCAAGGATCACCAGCCAATGTGCTGAAGAAGAGCATAGCAACCGTCACTAGGGAAAATGTCAAAACTCTGAGACATGTAAAAAAGAAAAAAAAGGCAGGCAACTAGGGGAAGTTCCAGCTTCCCTTAGATCTCCGAGAAATTATTTAATTTCCATCTCTGGTGGATAAAATACAGTTAAACTGCATTGAATCTAAAAACATAACAAAAGGGGAAAAATACCTCATATGTTTTTTGAGATACATAATTTAGAGCATTTTGCAAAGGGGGATGCAAACTTTGCAAAGAGAAAAAGTGAAAACGTACTTTAGCAGTATAATGCAAAAAATGTGCTGGCTGTCTTCAAAAATACACTTATTTTCTAAATCCTAGATGATATTTTTGCAGCTCAGGTCTCTAAACAAAGATGAAGAACCCTTAGTTCCTCATTAATGACTACAAAACTTCATGCATGTATTGTTTAAAACAGATATTGAGGAATGATTTTGTCAAACAACTCACAGCATTTGGTGTTCTCCTTTCAGTCCTTGCTCAGGGCATAATGTGAAAAATCTCAGCTTTTACTTTTAAAATTGTTATTAAATGAGTACCACGTATACGCCATTCCAGCATCCTAATGGAGAAAGCAGCCCATATGTGCACCACAGATGCAAAAATATGAAGACATGTATCAACTACTTAACTAGACGACCAGTTTTCTTCTGGCTTTTTCTTTCCTTTGTCCATGATCTTTTTCTTTCCTTTGTCCATTGGCTGCACTGCATTCTATTGTCCAGGAGAGTGATGCCTTCATCTTAAATCTGATGTCTCACCTGTCCCTCACCAATCCATCCATAATTCTATATTAAGGGCCGCCTCCGAGAAGTGGAAGGTAGGACCTCAAATTCTGTTAGACCAAACTGGAACTCAATGATCTTAAAGGTCTTTTCCAACTTAAATGACTCTAAGATTCTATAATTCTTCATCCTTTTGTTTCAACCTGTAATTCTAACCAGTAATATTCTAACCTGTAATAGAAAAATGTCTCTTCAAACCCATGACCATTATTCAATTGTGTTCTTTTGGGTGAGGACACGCAACTGTTGTCAGTAGATCACAATGGTCACTATGAAACCTTGACTTGTATTTTTTCTCAGTGGGCTGGAAAGATCTCTATTCCTGATGTTTCTTCTTGGCAAAACCATTTTATTCAGCATGCAACAGCCTTGCATTATTATTTCCTAAGCAATAATTAAGTCTACAACAAGCTAAGGCCAGGAGCTTTTTCTTTAGGCATTAGGTTACTCAAAGTAGATGTTTGACCCTGCTCAGTCACTCCAGCACTAACAGATTGAAAAACTGGGAACAATTCCCATTTCTCAGCTCTGAGAGCACTTTCCCCTAATCCTGCTGCAGAAAAAAGTGGACATACTGAAAATGTGTTACGTGTTTTCTGCTTCATTCAATCTTTATATTATAATTATTTGCTTCCCTCTTGAATCATTGTCTACAGAACTTTGACACTGTGCTATTTAGCTAAATTAAAAATCTTTAGGTAAAGTAGTCTGGACAGAGAAGATCAGAAGGGCTCATTGGGAATTTTTAAGCTCTTTCTTTGATTTTGGGTACAAAGTTTTTCATTAAAAAAAAAAAAAGCAGCCAAAAGACCTCCCAAAAATAATAAAAATAGGAATTTCCAGAAAAACCGATGTAGACAGGTACAAAACTATAAGGAAATAATCACATTCTAAATTTAAAATTAGTCAAAAAGTATCAAGAAAGAGTCAGTGTTAAAAAGATATTTCTCAACAGAATATCTCCTAATACAGCAAATCACAGAGTTAAAATAATACCTAACATGTTCCTTTGTTTTTAATATACTACTTCTCTCATAAAAATGTTATTTCTCCTAATAAACTCTTTTTTAACCTTTGCATCCTCCAGACTCAGAGACCCACACTATGTAATAGTTTAATTTATCAAAGTTTAACTTCTGCATGTGTGTACATTCATTAATATTTTGTAAGTTGCAAGGTTTTATCTGGTTCAGGATAGAGAAAACCTGTAAAATACATATTAAAAAAAGCCCGCACAAACCAATAGGCAAAATACAGATCTCACCAATCTTTAAATCTGAGAGGGGGTTAAAATAAACATACAGATTAGGGTGGTAAGGAGATTAGTAAAAAAGCAATCTTGCTGTGTTTGAGCAGTTCAAAATTCTGCAAGTTAAAATAAATTTTTTCTTTTCTTGTTACAGTCCTGATGCATGGATGGTCCTGTGAAGTCAAAAGAGAGCAAGTATGGAAGAAGCCATGCAGGATATGGTCCATCTGGGTAATTCAGTGCAACTGGAAATCATTGAGACAAAATCTGTGACTGCATCTAACAAGAAACTCAATAATTTTATGGCCTTATACCACAAACTAAGTCTGTAAAGATGTTAATCAAACATCACCTTTCAGGGCATAAACTAATTGCCCAGCAGGTCAGGAAATTACGTGCTGCTCCTGTGTTACAGAAATTGTTAGATGTCTGAGTTTTCACCTCTTTTTTTTTTTTTGTGAAACAAGGGAAAACCAAGAAGTGGGTGAATCTCCATTGTTGGATGGAGCAATGAAGAAATCCAGCATTGTAAGTGATGAGATAAATGTTGTATTAGTGTAGACCTAATTTTCCTGGAAAAGTCCATTATTTAACATATAACATCTTTCCACTGTATAATGGTCCTAAGTAACTTAAATGACAACAGTGCCTGAAAGAAATTAAAAGACATAAGAAAAGCCGAGGAATAATATTTCAGGGTTGTTGGCTGGCAGAAATTTAGCTATACAAGTGACTGTTTTTCCATTCATTACCCTTGGTGATTAAAATCGGAGATGGTGATCCGACCCCAGCTTTTCAGGATGAAGCTGTTATGACAGTAAACTGGGAAAAGAGAAGGACATGTCAGGACGGATCCCCATCTCTATACAGAAACATATATTAGAGTCTGTATCTTATTTTTCTTTCTTAAAAGGCACAGAAAGAACAAAAGAAAGGAAAAAGCATCTTGCCTTAACGCTAGGATGCCTCTATTTCATTGTTTGCCTACAGGGTTGCCCTGAATCCTTGATCCCATTCCATCATAATACAAGCAGCAATCATTTTTTCTTCAAAGGATGAAGCGTGGCCACTTACGGGTGGAAGAAAAAAGGAAAGGATATGCCTCTCTTAGCTTGGAAGGTCTTTGCCAGGAAAAAATACCATTTGGGGGAGATTTGCAAGGACACATTTAAGTAGTGGTTATCAGGAGCTGGGAGGGTCTGTGAGAGAAAGGTCAAGTCTATACATATCCTAAGCATTTGCTACTTGCTGTTGCCAGGCAAAGGTTAGCAGGCTAAATGAACCTTATGTCTAACCCCATGTGGTATTTTTTGTGTTCTTATCTGAACTTCTGTCATGCTGAGCAGAGCAGCTCACACCTGACATTTTTCCCTTTATGGCCTTTTAAGCTACTAAACCTGATTGGTATAGGATCCTTAGGGAGCGGGAAGACGCGGGGCAGGGGGGAGAAGGGGGCAGGCATTTGTAAGTCAGGAATAGGATATCTCCTCCTCGTAGGCTTTCAGTCATCTACATGGCTGTTTCTCTCCATCCCTCCCCTCAGTGACTAAAATTCGAGGTGACAATCTGACCCTCAGTCTTCAGGATCAGTGATTTTTGTGGCTGCCCATGAAAAAAAAACTTACTCTCTTTGTTAATGAAACATTTAAATCTAAGATTTTAATCACTTTTTTAATCACACGTCAGGACACTCAAAGTTAAGGTTGCCACAGCAACACTGCAAATAAAGCTCTTTGTGCATAGCAGTTAGTGAAATGCACAGTTTAATTAAAAATTGTCTTGATTATCTGCCAGTTTGCATCCCCCCAAATTCTATTCTCTCCTTTATGCTCTCCAAATTGTCATTCACATGGGGGGAAGGACAAGAGCTGCAGTGGCAGAGCTGTTGCATACAGCATCTGAGTTTAGGTCATGATGGTGGAGGCCAGTGTGATGCACACAAAGTTTGCTTTCCACCCAGGCAGGTCTCTAAAACCATCAAGAGTTGGCAGAAACCAAAGATTTGCTAGAGTCTAGGTGGAAAACAAAAAAACAAATCTTATCCTGCTCTCTGCTACTACGAAGGCTTTCTCAGAAGTCAGCTTCTAACACAGAAATAGAGATGTTTTGGGGACACAAGTTGAGGAAAGATACTGGGGGACCTTGCAGAGAGAAAGGGGGAACAACTTCTAAGGAAGCAGCATTGTCCAGTGGTTAAATGATCTTCAGTGGTAAGTAGATTCACTGACCAACAGTGACATGAGTCAAATGCTCTGTTTCCAAAGAAAAAGAAATAGGGCTGACACGGATACATAAAAAGTGCAGAAGGTTATTATGGTGCCCAAGTTTTGTAGGTAAAGAGCTTTGGGATCCTCAATGAGAAATTGCTAAAGAATTGTCTCATTAACATGGCAAGGTGATTTTCATCCCAGGTGTCACTTCATGTCCTTCCTCACCTCCACATCTCCATCTCCTCATCTCCACAACATCTCCCAGATTGGATGGTACCTGCAATGCTTTCCTGCCCCTTGGTGAATTGCTGGTCTTCTACACCAGCAGCAGTAGGATAGCACCTCAGTCTTTATCGGGCAGTGTAGCAATAGGACAAGGGGTAACAGTTTTAAACTGAAAGAAGTGAAATTTAGATTAGATATTACAAAGAAATCCTCTACTTTGAGGGTGGTGAGACACTGGCACAGGTTGCCCAGAGAAGCTGTGGATGCCCCATCCCTGAAGGTTGGTTGGATGAGGTTTAAGCAACCTGGTCTAGTGGGAGGTGTCCCTGCCCATGGCAGGGGGGTTGGAACTATATGATCTTTAAGGTCCATTCCAACTCTAACCATTCTATGATTCTATGATTCTATGACTCAGTCCTGATATTGTTAGAGCAGCAAGACATGGCGAGAGCTGGGCCATTTCACAGCCTTCCCTCATTCCCCTTTCCCTTTCCCCATTCCCCAGCCTGAGGTCAGAACCTGCTGCTCCGTAGGCAGTAGCAACGATGGCAGAGCAGCCCTTTAAAAGACCGCAAGAGAAGCAGATTTGACGTGGACTCATGGGGAAGGAGCCAACAGAAATGAGAAGAGGCAGCCAAAGGTCACTCTGGCCTGCCAGCTGTAAAAACAATCCAAGTGACATGGCAATAAAATCTAGGCTTGGGAGCAACCTCCTCTGACTCCTGATGGTGTACTCGCTTCCCCCTCCCCGCTCCCGCCTGCTGCCCGCACAGTGCCCGCACGGAAGAGGTAAGGCAGCCAGCGGGAGGGATGAGGCAGAGATCAAGGGTTGCACAGAGGGAGAGGATGCTCTGTCTGGCAAAGGCCAACGATGATGGGGGGGGGGCAGCCACTGCAGGCCGTTGAGATCGAGCTTTTTAAGTACATTTCAGCATAGCACGTTTGCTCCTAAGAAATCTAATATCCTTTGGGTCAGTGCAGGCCAACTGTTAGATATAAAGAATTCATAGCACTTGCAATCCCCAGATGAACCATTTTCAATTCTTCATGTTTCTGAAAAACCGTTGTGTCGATCTATCAGCGGTGGCTGTGCTGCATAACGAGGGCCGTCTCCTGCCTTAATGCCAAAGTGTAAATATTGCATTGCAGCAAGCAGCAGTAGATAATGCATAATAATGAGCTGGGTTTGTTATGTGATGCGCTATCCAGAGCCCTTGAAAACAATGCATCAGCTTTAAAAAAAACAGAAAGAGAGGGAGAGAGAGAAATATTTTCTCCAGAAAAAGAAGATAGTCTTTGTGCTGGATGTAGAAGTGAAATAATCGTTTACAATTCTGAAAAATAGATGACATGGTCAGAAACATGAAGACAAGGATAAAAGACCAATTCTGATCTGATGAGCCATTGGAGTCATCCGTATAAATTCACTTAGACACCAGCAGAGCTCTAAGCAGAGTTGAATTTTCATGCTGGAAAGATGGATGTTTTTATATAGTCTCCTCGTTCTTATTTAATGGGAAAGGAATTCTAGTCTCAGCACATGATTAAACACGATGAAAAGAAATATTGTTTGAGCCAATAGTAATCAAGTGCTAGTTTCATGATTTTCATAGTTAATTTTTCCAGTTCTCATCAGTAAAGTATTTTTCCTCTCTCAAATGGCAAGGTATAGCACTTTAATGGCTGTCAATCATCTCGCATTGTAAGCTACAAGCACTTTAGGAATTACTGAACCAGTGTTTGGCAGAGGCTAACAAAATCACATCAATGCAGTGTGAAGAATCTGATTCATCATCTTCATCCAAGAATTTTAACAGCCTGGGCCAAAATGAAGGGCAGTTTTCTCTCTTCTTAATGTGTATTACATTAAAGTATTTGTGGCAGAAAACATGCCAACGGCTAATGTTCAAGTTTCTCACTGCCGAAGAGATGTGATGTTTGCAGGTACTTACATGAATCCCACCTGGTTCCCCAATGCTCTTGTAGAAGTCCCTTGCCTGTACAGCTCTTAGCAACTCAGATGGGACTGACTACTGACAAGCTGCTGAATATCATCAGTTTTCACCGTAAGCAGTGGGAACTAACGGAGCTCTGCATCTTTCAGGATTCAATTCTGAAGGTGCCAGTAGTTCCATAATTCAATCCACTAAGAAACAGGCTGAAAAACCATTTCATACAGATCAACACACAGACTAGGCAGCAATATCTCTTACTCATAGCGAGGTAAGGACCTAGATGCCAAAGGCTCTGCAATATATATTTTTTCACAGGCTGTCATAATGCTGTTTCCAGGTGTTTATTCCCTTCTGAGGTATCCGGGAGAATAAAATCTTGGTAGGTAGGCAAACCCTCAAAGATTTTCTTGATTAACTTTGCACTGAAGAAGAAGATCTGTATTAACCCAGTTCAATCCCAGGAAAATCCAGAAAGTCCAATAGTACCTATGTCTTTGAAACATTTATACTTAGTCTGAGATTTTTCTCATCTAAATTTAACCATCTAAATTTAGATTCCTAGCCTGTACTAATCATCTAGGTTTCCTCAACGGTACATAGAGACAAGTATAAAGGCAAAGATCTGCCTCTTTCTGTTGACTGTAGAGAGGACCCAGAAATCTACTTTTGTCCAACAATAAATCAGCTAATCACACTACAAAATACTTCTGCACTTAATTTTAAAACTTTCAACATAGGTATTTTTTCCCAGCATATGCTAAATGAGAATACAATGGAGTAAGAACAGCTAGGGGGTCATTTAGCATTAGAAGTGAAGATGAGCCCCAGGAGTAGATCATGTCCCCTAGGAATTCAGTACAGAAAAAGAAGTTTGTTTCAGAAAACAACACAGTTTGAGCCATGTCTTAAGAAATGTAACAACAAATATGTAACACTTAGTGCAAGATGCCTTAAATGGATAAAACTAGGGAACAAAGAGATAGTGTGCTATTGGGAAGCCTGACAATAGAATCCAGGAACTTCCTGGGCATATGGATTAATCTTTATCTAAACAAAGCGTTAAAGAAAAAGGAGTGATTAAAAAAAACAAAACACACAAAACCCATTAAATGTTTAAATTAATGGACATTAAATGTTGCATCCTTCCATTTCCACATCAAATTGATGTATTTTGTATATTGCATTGGAAACTAACTGCTTATTACAATTCTGCCTATCGCTATTTGTTAGTATGACCTACTACCAGAAACTTCTAACTAGAAAACTAATTTTTAATCCACTCAGGCATTACACCATTGGAATGTCTCACTTGAGTGTTGGTATTTTTGGAAGATTTTATACAATCTGAGGAGGGATGTGTAAGCAGAAGTGAATAAAATGGAAGGTGAAAATACAGAGGTATAAAAACTTAAAACACAGAGAAAAGAACAGGGAAGCTAAGAAGCAATTATTCTTCTAGTAAGGATTATCATGGTCAAATCTTGGACCTGGTCCCTGATGACACATCAAGCCAACACAGGCATAGAAAAATGCGTGGCAGAGCACGGTTCTGTAGCAGACAGGACGTCAAATTGGGATGTGATTGTTACAAACCTCTACTGTCACTCAACGAGTCTTTCTCTACTTTTGTTCTGTGAAAGTGAAATAGAAATTTTCAGTTTTGGACAGATGTTGGGAAAAAATTAACTAAATCTTTTTAATGTCTTCAGCTGTAAGAGTGGATAATTGCTCTTATAGTGTGATACAATTTTATATAATAAAATAATATCTTTTACCCAACAGGGGCAAAGTTAGTCCATCACCTCTCCTGTATCCCTGGTTACTTTTTATTTTGTGAGAACAAGTACATATAGGTTACATCCTTTCTAATGCATTCCTTTGAGCTAAAATGGAATAAAGTTCACACTCCATCTTGCTTTCTAATTCAGTGCTTAACCAGCTTTGAAAATTTACTTACAGTATCAGAATTTAGCCACCATCTTTATTCTGCTAAGGAAGACACATTTTGGAAACAGAACCTATTTTGGTCCCGAACAACTTTCAAAGACCTTCCTGTAATTAAAAACACTGACAGCTTTCAGACATAATGTGAATACGGAAAAGTTCAACTCTACTAAGGGGAAGGAAACATTTTATTATCCACTGATCTTTGCATATGGATTGTGTGAAGCACCACATCATCTCCCTGGAGTTTAACTTAAGAGTGAGAAAAAAAAAATATAAAAAAATTTTTATTCATTTTGACTGAAATAAAGGGAGATATCTGATGTCACAGACACAGAATTTTAAGTTACCGGTGAGTCTTAAGTATTTTAAAATAGACATTTCTGTGTCTTAATATTATTTTAGTGTTAATTTTAGTGCCAAAAAAATTCTTACATTAATCAGTCCTCTGTGATTTCCACTGGTCAAAATGTAAGAACTAGTAAATTGGTAACATTTTCAACTTGTCTGAAAAGTTATTTAGGCATTTAGTTCCATATTTTAAGTACTCTGGATTCTGTCCAGCGACCATTGCTGTGAACGGAAGGTTTACATAAATTCACATATGCCTTTGAAGGAAAAATAGGCCTTGGAAGTGCTAAACGTCCATAGAAGTTAATGAGTTCTGGTTAAAACAGCGGCAAATGTTCATCTGGGAAACTACACATCATTTGGATGACTTAAGATCAGCTTCTATATTAAAACAGAAGACAACTCACTGCTGGATTCTAAGAAAATACTGTTTTCTGCTCAAAACACAGGTTTAGAAGCCAAGAAATCTTCAGTTTTATTATAAGTTCAGCTAATGACTCCCAGGGTGGCCACAGGAGCTTAATACATCTCTCTGTCTATGTTTGTATATCTGATATTTATTGTAGTACATTACTAGCATGAGGAATAATTAAAATGCAGGGTACATTTGCTTTCCCTTGTAAATTTCTCAGGAAAAATAAATAAATCTGCTTTGTCAAAGCCAAAATTTGAAAAACAAATAAAAGCAATGGTAAAATGTTTTATATAAAGAATATTTTAACTTAGATTTTGCAATTATCAGAAAAATGTCCATTACATTTCATTTGAAAAAAAAAAAAAGAAAAATGAATCACAATGAACCCTTTCTTGAGATTTTTTTTTAATTAAAACAAGAACTGTTCAGTTACTTGGTGTTCGTGTTTGAATCCCAAGTACGGGATAGCAGGTATCCATTTTTGAATTTCACCAAATTATTTTGTTACTGCTGCATTGATTTTACCTATCATTATTGCTCTGCCTGGGAGGAATGAAAGAAATATTACCGGGCAAATAATCTAGTAAAAAGGTATATTTAGTTAGTCATAAAGCATAGACTAAACAGTGCTTATTAGTTAAAGTTTTGGGTGGCAAAGCTGTTTAATACTTAGCATCTGCAGACACAAAAGTTAATGCTGACAGTATGACAGACATAAAATTAAATGTATTTATAAAACAAGTGGAGAAACTATTGTCCTCAAAATACCTTCTGTCAGAAAATACCCAGGTGTATAACTGATATAACCAGTAATACTGGGTTTGAATTTATATTTGTAGAAAAACTGAGTACAGCTCTGTATCAAACTGCTTTTGTTGTCAATAGACCCTGGAAACATCATGTGTCTTCCAACCTCTCCAAAAGGAAGGCTAATAGAGAAAGAAAAAGATGTTCCTTTGCTGTCAGAGCGCATCACGCTTCTTTTCCATCCTGCAAAGTGGAACCTGTGGCTTGAGGAACTCTGATTGTCATATTGGGCAATTGGGCAATTGCCAGTGGTTTCACAAGGCATTTATATGAATGTCTCCAATGAGCTGTGAGATAGCATGAGTTCATCTGCGGGCTGCTAGACCAATTCCAGGCATCAGTCGAGGTCAGAGGCCTATAAAATATTTAAATTTCCTTTTTCATCTCTAGAATATCAAGGAAAGTAGGTGCACAGTCTAGAGAATGAGAACTACTCTGTATCTACTGTTTCCATCTGATGTGTCCCTCTGTATCTTTTACACTTAGTGGAATCATTGCTTACACAGCATGATTTCCTTTCCCACCCTCTAACATAGACCATTTTATTAGCAGAGTTTGAGGATTTGCCAGGATACCAGGATCTCAGTCTTTCAAATCCAGACTTCAATGTAGATCATATTTTATGATATCATATCTTAAATAAGAAAGATTCCCAAGGTGAATATTAAAATACATAACAATGCGTGGGAAAAGTAAAGAAAGCTGCATGCACTCAGAATCACAGAATCACCACACAAAACACCACCCAACACTAATCCATATCCCTGAGCACCATGTCGACTCGTCTCTTGAATACCTCCAGGG
>JAOXNO010006151.1:0-11680 GCA_028565335.1 Limnodromus scolopaceus
GCGGTCAGCCCGCATCGTGGGCGCCTCCTCCAGCTCCGGCTCCTCGATGGGGCCGGGCACCGGCTCCAGCCCCGCGTCGGGGGCCGCCAGGGAGCACAGCTCCCCCCCCTCATCGCCCCTCAACAGCCCGTGAGTGGGGAGGGGGGGTCAGGGAGGGGAGGGGGGGTTGCCTACCGGCTGCCCCCCCCCAGCACCTCACTGTCCCCCCAGGACCCTCAGCAGTGGCGACTCCGGAAGCGACTTCGAGGAGACGCTGCGGCGTCCAGGCAAGCGGGGACGGCGTCGGCCACGGAGCCACGGCCCCGTATGTCCCCTCTGTGTCCGTCCCCCCCCATTTCATCCCCATCCCCCCCATCCTGGGCTGGCTCCCGACCTCCCCCGCTGTGTGTCCCCCCCCGCCAGGTCTCCAAGCGTCCCCGGAGGAGGGAGCCCAGCAGGGCCGGGAGCAGCCCGGCCACCGGCAGCCCGGAGCAAAACACCCTCTTTGAGGCCGTCAGGTCGGCCAAGATCGCCATCGAGGTAACCCCCCCCCTCTCTCGCCATGACCCCAGGGTCAGGGGGGGCACCTGGCCTGTGGAGGGGGGGCCACGTGCGTGTGGAATGGGGACGTCACAGAACGGTTTGGGTCGGAAGGACCTTGAAGACCATCTTGTCTGACCCTCTCCCCTGGTCAGGGATGCTGGTGGCTCCGTCCGACCCATCCTTGAACACCTCCAGGGATGGGGTGTCCGCAGCCCAGCCCCCCCCTTCTCCCACTGGTCTGGGTCCCTCTAGATGGGGGTGTCCCTCCCCGGGGTGTCCCCAGCTGCCCGCAGTGTTCCACGCCCGCAGACGGTGGTGGATGAGTGGCTGGAGACCTACAAGCAGGACCAGGAGACAGGGTTCCTGGAGCTCGCCAACTTCCTCATCCGCTCCTGCGGCTGCAAAGGTGGGGGTGCCCCCTGACGGGGGTGCCCTGTCCCCTCTGTGCTGCTGGGGGGGTGTCATCCCTCCCAAGCCCAGGGACCCCCATTCCACCGCAGCCCCCCCTTCCCCCTTGGCAGGCGTGGTGACCCTGGAGATGTTCAGGAACCTGCAGAACTCGGAGATCATCCAGCAGCTGACAGAGAAGTTCGAGGAGGTGCCGGGGAGGCACGGGGATGGGGGGTGCCTGTGGGGGCAGGCCGGGGGGGGGGAATCCTGCCTCACCCCCGTCTCCCCCCAGGATTCGGCCGAGTACCCCCTCTCGCTGGGCACCCAGCCCTGGCGCCGCTTCCGAGCCGGCTTCTGCGAGCTGGTGGCCGCCGTGGTGCGGTGCTGCCAGTACGGCGTGGTCTACGACGAGTTCCTGATGGATGCCCTCATCTCCCTCCTCACCGGCCTCTCCGACTCCCAGGTGCGGGCGTTCCGCCACACCAGCTCCCTGGCAGGTAAGGCAGCTCCCCAGGATAGGGGGGGGTGGTGTCTCCCCATGGGGGTGCCCGCTCCCTCCCACCCGCCCCCCTCTTCTTCTGGAGTATTTTGTCCAGTTTTGGGGCACCTCAATCCAAGAGAGATCTCAAGGTGCTGGAGCGGGGGCGGAGAAGGGTAACGAAGCTGGTGAAGGGCCTGGAGAATAGATCTTCTGAAGAACGATTGAAGGAGCTGGGGCTGGTTAATTTGAGGAAGAGGAGGCTGAGGGGAGACCTCATCGCTCTACAACTACTTGAAAGGACGTTGTAGAGAGGTTGGTGCTGGTCTCTTCTCGCAGGTAATTAGTGATAGAATGAGAGGGAATGGCTTCAAGCTCCAACAGGGTAGATTTAAACTGAACATTAGGAAAGAGTTTTTTACAGCAAGAGTGGTCAGAGACTGGAATAGGCTGCCCAGGGAGGTGGTGGAGCCACCGTCCTTGGACGTGTTTAAGAGTTGTTGAGATGTGGTGTTGGGGGATATGGTGTAGGGGAGAACTTTGTAGAGTAGGGTTGATGGTTGGACTTGATGACCCCAAGGGTCTTTTCCAACCTGAATGATTCTATGATTCCCCAGCCATGAAGCTGATGACAGCGCTGGTGAACGTGGCGCTGGGCGTGAGGCTGCACCAGGAGAACAACCAGCGGCAGTACGAGGCCGAGCGGGGCAAGGAGCCCAGCCGCCGGGCCACTGACAAGCTGGAGGCCCTGCTGGAGAAGCGCCAGGAGGTGAGGGGTGGCCATGGCAGGGGGGGGCTGGATGATGGGGGGATCCAGGCCCCATCTGAGCCCCACTGTGTCCCCCCCCCCCAGCTCCGGGAGCAGCAGGAGGAGATTGAGAACATGATGAACGCCATCTTCAAGGGCGTCTTCGTGCACCGTTACAGGTCGGGGTTCTTCCCAGCTGGGGAGAAGGGGCATGGGGCGTGGGGTGGTGGGGGGCGACGTGGGGAAGGGGGTCGTGGCGCCACCGGGGATGGTGGCGTGAGCCCCCCGTGGTGCCACGCACGGCAGGGACATTGTGCCCGAGATCCGAGCCATCTGCATGGAGGAGCTGGGGACCTGGATGAGGAGCTACGCCGTCTCCTTCCTCACCGACGGCTACCTCAAGTACATCGGCTGGACCCTGCATGACAAGGTGGGCCAGGGATGGGGGTCCAGGAGGGTCCAGGGGGCTGGGCCAGGGGGTCCCGCTGACAGTCCCCATTCCCGCAGCAGTGGGAGGTGCGGCTGCAGTGCGTGAAGGCGCTGCAGGGGCTGTACGGCCACCGGGACACGGCCGCCCACATGGAGCTCTTCACCAGCCGCTTCAAGGTGAGCCAGGGCCTGCCAGGGGTGTCCCCTGGGGTCCCTGCAGGGTGTAACCCACCTCCTCCCCCCTCCCCAGACCCGCATGGTGTCCATGGTCCTCGACAAGGAGCCTGAGGTGGCCGTGGAGGTGGTGAAGCTGCTGATGCTGATGCTGGAGTGAGCGTGGGGCCGGTGGGGGGGGATGTGGAGGGGCAGAGGGTTCCCCCGTGACAGGGGAGGGACAGATGATGGGGATGGGGGGGATGGGGTCCTGCAGGGACCCTGGGGATGCGGCCCCGTGGGGAGAAGAGGGTCGGGGGGAGCGGGGACCCCCCCACACTGTTCTTCCTGCACAGGAACATGGAGGAAGCGCTGACGGAGGAGGATTGTCAGAGCGTCTACCCCATGGTCTACGTGTCCAGCCGGCCACTGGCCACCGCCGCCGGGCTCTTCCTCTACCGCCGGTGAGCAAGGGGCCGGTGCCTGGCAGAGCCGGTCCCCAGCCCGCCCGCATCCCCCGCAAAACCCCCGAAAAGCCTTTCCTGCTGCCAAACCCTGACTCAGGCTGGGGATCCTCCCGCTGCACCGCAGGGAGCCTTGGCAGGCAGCCCGGAGCTTCATCCCGGCCTCGTTAGCGCCGTTCCTTAATGGGAGCGGGACCTGGGCTTACCGCAGGGCAAACACGAGCCCAACATGCGCTGGGTCAGCCGCCCCGCAGCCCCGTGGCCGGCCGGCTCCTTGCGCTCCGAGCCCCGCCGTGGCGGAGCAGGGGGGGCCGCCGGCGCCAGCGTTATCTGGGCGCAGGCCTTGGCGGCTCCTGGCACCCATGGTGTTTGTGCTTGTCCCGGCCCCGGCCCCCGCACATCTGGGATGGCGTCACACCGGGTCCTCCCTGTCCCCCGAGGCTCAGGGGCCACACTGGGGTGGGGGCCAGCTGGGGACCCCTGTGTTGGTGTCCTCCTGGGGGGCTGGCCCCAGAGCCAGGGGGTACTTGGGACCCCCTGCCCCTGTCCCTTGGGTGTCTGTCCCTGTGTCCCCCTCAGCTCTGTCCCCACAGCGGGGGGTACATGGGACCCCCCTGTCCCTTGGGTGTCCGGTCTCTGTGTCCCCCTCAGCTCTGTCCCCACAGCAGGGGGTACGTGGGACCCCCCCCTGCCCCTGTCCCTTGGGCATCTGGTCCCTGTGTCCCCCGCAGCTCTGTCCCCACAGCAGGGGTTACGTGGGACCCCCCCCTGCCCCTGTCCCTTGGGCGTCTGGTCCCCCTCGGCTCTGTCCCCACAGCGGGGGGCTACGTGGGACCCCTCTGTCCCTTGGGTGTCTGGTCCCTGTGTACCCCTGAGCTCTGTCCCCGCAGCGGGGGGTATGTGGGACCCCCCTGCCCCTGTCCCTTGGGTGTCCGGTCTCTGTGTCCCCCTCAGCTCTGTCCCCACAGTGGGGGTTACGTGGGACCCCCCTGTCCCTTCGGGCACTGTCACCTGTATGTCCTGCTCAGGTACTTGGGACCCCCGTGTCTGTGTGTCCCCGGGGTTTTGCCCCCTCCCCATGCCCAGCCTGGGCACAGGGGGACACCCTGTGTCACCTCCTGTCCTCAGGCTGCTGGACCCCCAGCAAGAACCGTCTCAGGATGGGGACAACAGGACCTTCTTCCGGCTGCTGCTGGCCTTCTTCATCAAGAGCGAGGTGAGAGCGGCCACTGGGGGAGGGTCCTGGGGGGTCCCCTGCGCGCCGTGACGGCCCCCCCGTCCCCAGGTCCACGAGCACGCAGCCTACCTGGTGGACAGCCTGTGGGACTGCGCCGGGCCCCGGCTGCGGGACTGGGAGACCATCAGCGCTTTGCTGCTGGAGGAGTCACCCGCCGAGGGTATGGTGCCGCTGGGAGACACTGGGACATCGTGGAGGAGTCACTGGGAAAGACTGGGATGTGCTGAGGTGTCACTGGGAGACACTGGGACATGCTGGGATGTTGCTGGGACCAAGTAGGCTACATTGGAACACCCTGGGACACTCCTGAGGTATACTGGGACGCACTGGGAGATACTGGGATGCGCTAGGATGTATTGAGAGATCATGGGGAGACATGAGGGTGCTGCTGCAGTACACTGGGACATACTGGGAGACGCTGGGGTTGCTGTGGGACGTCCCTAGGAGATGTTTGGACGTTGCTGGGAGATGCTGAGATGTGATGGGGGTCACTGGGACACGTGGGGACGTGATAGGCTGCGCTGTGACATCACTGGGGCACTGGTGGGTGGTCTGGGGACATACTGGCATTTGATGGGAGGCACTGAGACCTGCGGGGACCCCCTGTCACAGCAGAGGGGGTGCCGGGCCGCCCCCCAGCCCCTCCATTCCTCCCCCCCCAGGCTTGGAGGACCAGCAGGAGAAGGCACTGGTGGAGATCCTGGTGGCCAGTGTGGTCCAGGCATCCGAGGGGCAGCCCCCGGTGGGCCGTGGCCCAGCCAAGAAGGTAACGGGGGGGGCTGAGGAGGGGACAGGGGTGCTCCCTACATTGCCCTGAGCCCCCCACATTGCCCTGAGCCCCCCTCTGACCCCCAGCCCTCAGCCCGGGAGCGCAAGGCTCAGGTGGAGGAGAGGACCCGGCTCACCCACTGCCTCATCCCAGCCCTGCCCCAGCTGCTGGCCAAGGTGAGGGGGTTGGGGATCCCGGGGGGGTTTGGGGTGGGGGGTTCAATGCTGACCCCCCAACCCATCTCTCCCCCCCCCCTCCCAGTTCTCGGCTGATGCAGAGAAAGTGGCTCCGCTCCTGAAGGTGCTGCGCTGCTTCGACCTCAGCATCTACTGCACCGGCCGCCTGGAGAAGGTGCCGTCCCCTCGTGTCCCCCCCACCATGATCCAGCCCCCCAGGGCTGGGGCAGAGCCCCTCTGTCCCCAGGAAATGGGACTGGGGGATGGGGTGCCCTTGGGATGCCCTATGTCTCTGTCCCCAGTGGGAGGCTGTGCCCCCTCTGCCCCCCATCACGAGGCTGTCCCCATCCTCCCTTGGGGGTGAAGCCCTATGTCCCCGCGGGAGGCTGTGGGTCCCCCCAGGAAGCCCCAAGACCCTCGTCCCCACTGCTCTGTGTCCCTGCCCTGTTGGGAGGCTGTGCCCCCTCTGCCCTCTATGGTTGTCCCCATCACGGGGCTGTCCCTGTCCCCCATGGCTCTCCCCATCCTCTCCGGGGCAGGGGGGGGCCCTGTGTCCCCACGAGAGGCTGTGGGTCCCCCCAGGAAGCCACGAGACCCTCGTCCCCGGTGCTCTGTGTCCCTGCCCCATCAGGAGTCTGTGCCCCCTCTTCCCCCCATCATGGGGCTCTCCCTGCCCCCCATCATGGGACTGTCCCCATCCTCCCTTGGGGGGGGAAGCCCTATGTCCCCATGGGAGGCTGTGGGTCCCCCCGGGAAGCCCCAAGACCCTTGTCCCCGGTGCTGTGTGTCCCTGCCCCATCGGGAGGCTGTGCCCCCTCTTCCCCCCATCAAGGGGCTGTCCCTGTCCCCCATGGCTGTCTCCATCCTCCCCGGGGGGGGAGCCCTATGTCCCCGCGGGAGGCTGTGGGTCCCCTTGTCCCCGAGGCGTTGGGGTGTCTCGGTGGTCCCCCCCCAGCCCCTCTCTCCCCCCGCAGCCCCTGGAGCTGGTGCTGGGGCAGCTGCAGGAGGTGGTGGAGAAACACACGGGGCCAGGGGTGCTGGGGGCTGCATCCCGCGCCCTCCAGGCTCTCTGCGACCCCCAGCTGGCCCTGCACGGCCGCGGCGACCTGGTGCGCAGCCGCCTGGCCGACCAGCTGGCCGACAAGTTCCACCAGGAGGTCGCCGAGCTGCTGCAGGTGGGGGGCGGGAGAGGGACCTCAGGGATGGGACCGGACCTGAAGATGGGGACGCAGAGCTGGGGCCACCCCAGGGCTGGGGAGAGGGATCCAGGGCTGGGATGAGGCTGGGGACTGGACCTGAAGATGGGAACAGGGAGCTGGGGCCACCCCAGGGCTGGGAATAGGGACCCAGAGCCAGGACGGGGCTGAGGACAGGAGAGGGACAAGGACCTGAAGGGACAATGGTGGCCTGGGAAGGGACAGGGTATCGGTGGGGAAGAGCTGGTCTGGGATGGGCCGGCGAGGGACCACGGGGAGAGGGGTGTCCCCAGCCTGGTGTGGGTCCCTGACCCGACATGGGGTGTCCCCAACCCCGGGTCCTGCCCAGGCCTCATCCCTGGACGAGGAGGAGGTGTACAGCATGGCGGCCACGCTGAAGAGGATCTCCATCCTGTTCAAGTGAGTGGGGGGCCATGGGGCCACACCACCCCTCCGCCCGCGTCCCCAAGGGTTCCCCAGTGTCCTTGGCCCCCCTTCCTCTGCCCTGTCCTGTGGTACCCTCTCCCTCTGCCCTGTGTGTCCCTGGCACCCCGTCCCCTGCCCCACGTGCTCCCTGTGTCCCCCAGGGTACCCTCCCCTGCCCCACGTGCTCCCCGTGTCCCCCAGGGTCCCCTCCCCTGCCTCATGTTCTCCCCGTGTCCCCATGTCCCTCAGGGTCCCACCCCCTGCCCCACGTGCTCCCTGTGTCCTCATGTTCCCCAGTGTCCTGTCCCCTGCCCCATGTGCTCCCCATGTCCCTCAGGGTCTTACCCCCTGCCCCATGTGCTCCCCATGTTCCCCAGCGTCCCATCCCCTGCCCCACATGCTCCTCGTGTCCCCATGTTCCCCAGGGTCCTGTCCCCTGCCCCATGTCCCTGTCCCCTGGTCCTGCTGATGCCACCCTGTCCCTGCAGTGCCCATGACCTGACGCCCTGGCAGCTCTTCGAGCCCTGTGCCCAGCTCCTGCAGCGTGCTGTGGACACGGGCGAGGTGCCCCCGCAGGTAGGGAGGGCCCTGGGGACACAGCGGGGACACGGTGGGGACATGGCGGGGGCTCCTCAGCACTGCAGCCCCCCTCCCTTGCCCCCTCCAGGTCCTTGTCCCCACCATCACCTGCCTCCACTTCCACGTTCTCTGGGAGCTCTCACGCCTGCCCAGCACCAACGTCCCCCAGGTGAGCAGGGGGCACAGGGACAGCCCCGGGGACAACGTGGGACAGCCCCCGCCTCCCTGAGGGCCACCCCCTTGTCCCCCTGCCCAGGAGCAGCTGCAGAGCCTGAAGAGCAGAGTCACCTCCTTTTGCTCCTGGTGCCAGAGCTGCCTCTCCGACATGGATGCCAGCGTCCGGGAGCAGGTAGGTGGGGACGGGGGGGGACATGGAGGTTGGGGGTGGGGGGGGACAGGCTGGCCCTGAGCCTGTTCCCGTGTCCTCAGGCCTTCGTGGTGCTCAGCGACCTGCTGCTGGTCTTCGGGCCCCAGCTTCCGCAGGATGGGCGAGAGGCCCTGGCCCCGCTGGTGCTGCTGCCCGACGCCGGGCTCCAGTCCCAGCTGGCCGCCTTCCTCATGGACCACGTCTTCCACCATGCCAGTGGCCACGAGGAGCTCTCAGCCACCGGTAAGTCCCCTCTGCACGTCCTAGGGGTGTTCCCCTGGGACGACTGTCCTCCTCAGACATCTGTCCCCCCCTCCTGTCCCCACAGAGGACACCGAGAGCCACATCGAGGAGCTGCACCAGCGCCGGGTGCTCCTGGCCGGCTTCTGCAAACTCATCATCTACAACGTGCTGGAGCTCAGCGCCGCCTCCGACGTCTTCAAGCACTACGCCAAGGTGGGGGGGGGGAACACACGAGAGGGCTGTCCCCTGGCCCCCCGCAATGGCTTGGGGACATCTTGGGGACACAGGGCCCTGTCCCCCTCCTCCCCAGTTCTACAGCGACTATGGGGACATCATCAAAGAGACGCTCAACTGCACCCGGCAGATGGACCGGCAGGAGTGGGCTCGCACCCTGCTCCTCAGCCTGCAGCAGGTATGGTGCCGGTGTGGGTGGGGGTCCCTGGGGGGGCGCCAGGAAGCTCTGAGTGTCTCTGGGGAATCCAGGGGCCTTTGGGGTGATGTAGGGAGGTCCAGGAGGCTCCAGGAGACAAGGATGGGGTTTTGGGAGCTGTCTCTGGGCAGGTCCAGGGGTGTGGAAGGCTCTAGGGCAGTGGGAGGGGCCTCCAGGGGTGTCTGGGGGTCTCCAGGGGGGTCTCCAGGGGGTCCCGCACTGACCTCCCACCTCTGCGCAGCTGATGACGGAGCTGCTGCTGCAGCAGGGCCCCGAGATCCAGGAATCCCAGGCTTTCCAGGAGATCCGGGACCTGGCGCGACGTTTCTCCCTCCTCTTCAGCCTCCACCAGCTCCGCAACCGCCCGGCGCTGCTCAACCTGCACAAGTGCGAGGGGCCGGGGGGTCTGGGGGGGGGCCGGGGCTCAGCCTCCCCCCCCCTCATCCCTCTGTCCTGGCCAGGGAGGGGATCCAGTTCGCCTTCCAGGAGCCCCCCGGCCCTGGGACGGGGCTGCCCCCCCTCAACCTGCCCTTCCTGGAGGTGCTGAGCGAGTTCTCGCCCCGGCTGCTGCGCCCCGACAAGGCCCTGCTGTGAGTGGGGAGCACAGGGTCCCCAGGGGCTGTGTGGGGTCCCCAGTGGGGTCCCTGGGGGCCATGGTGGAGTCCTCAAGGTCATTCTGGGGTCCCTGGGACTCTGTGGGGTCCCTGGTGGGGTCCCCGGTGGGGTCCCCAAGGTCCTCCTGGGGTCCCTGGGACTGTGTGGGGTCCCCAATGGGGTCCCCGGGGGTCATGGTGGGGTCTCCAAGGTCCTCCTGGGGTCCCCGGGACCATGTGCGGTCCCCCATGGGGTCCCTGGGGGCCATGGTGGGGTCCTCCTGGGGTCCCCAGGGGCTGTGTGGGGTCCCCAGTGGGGTCCCTACGGTCCTCCTGGGGTCCCTAGGGGCTGTGTGGGGGTCCTCAAGGTTCTCCTGGGTTCCCCGGGACTGTGCAGGGTCCCCAGTGCAATCTCTGGGGGCCATGGTGGGATCCCCAGGCTCCTCTCCTGGGGTCCCTGGGACTGTGTGGGGACCCCAGTGGAGTCCCTGGTGGGGTCTCCAAGGTCCTCCTGGGGTCCCTGGGACTGTGTGGGGGTCCCCAGTGGGGTCCCTGGTACTGTATGGGGTCCTCAGGAGCTGTGTGGGGTCCCCAGTGGGGTCTCTGGGGGCCACAGTGGGGTCCTCAAGGTTCTCCTGGGGTCCCCAGGGGCTGTGTGGGGGTCCTCAAGGTTCTCCTGGGTTCCCCGGGACTGTGCAGGGTCCCCAGTGGGATCCCTGGGGGCCATGGTGGGGTCTCCAGGCTCCTCTCCTGGGGTCCCTGGGACTGTATGGGGACCCCAGTAAGGTTCCCAAGGTCCTTGTGGGGTCCCCCAGCACCCCACATGTCCCCAGTGCTGTGTTGCCCACCATGTCCCCCCTCGGTCCCCCCCCAGCCTGACCTTCCTGCAGAGGATGGCCCCCCAGGACGCGTCGTGGCCCTCCCTGGCCACCTACCGCAGCTCCCTGCAGCCACAGGAGGAGGGGGGCTCCATCAGCAGCCGCAGCTCAGCCCCCCGCCTGCGCCCCCCCACCAAGAGACCCCGCCTGGAGGGTGAGGGGGGGGGGGCTGAGCCCCAGGGGACCCCCAGACCCAGCTGGGAGGGGCTGCCCAGAGGCTGGGACCAGTTTGGAGCTCCCAGGGTAGCTGGAGATGGGGGGGGGGGCGAAGGGGGGGTTGTGTCAGTCAGGGGACAGGGTGTGGGGCTGGGGAGGGGGACCCCAAGCTCAGCCCCCTACCACAGCCCCCTCGGAGCACCCCGACTCCAGCCCGTGGCCCAGCAGCCGCCTCTCCAGCCCGGCCTTGACCTCCACCATGCTGTGGGGGGGGCCCCAGCCCCCCCAGCAGGACCGTGGCTCTGACCCCAGCTTACTGCAGAGGTGAGTGGCTGGGGGGCAAGCCCCCCCACCCAAACCGGGTGCCCTCCCCTGGGGGATCCCCCTGATTCCCCATCTCTCCCCCTGCAGCAGCAGCTCCTTCTCCCTGCGGCGCAGCAGGATGAGCCGGTGAGTGAGGGCTGGGGGGGGGCACAGGGGCTGCAGGGGGAGAGTTGGGGGGGTCCTCCATCCTCCCTCCCTCCCTCCCTCCCTCCCTCCCTCCCTCCCTCCCTCCCTCCCTTTTGCCCCAGGCTCAGCCTGATGGTGGAGGAGGAGGAGGAAGAGGAGGCGATAATTGAAGAGGAGAGCAGCGAGGGCAGCCCAGAGCAGAGCAGGGTGAGCGCCCCCCCAGGCCCCCCAGCTACACCTGCCCCTGCAGGGGTGGTGCCAGCAGCACCCTGGGGCCACCCCACCCAGCCCCAACTTATCCCCCCCGCCCCAGGCTCTGTTGGCCCCCCAGGACCGGCTCCGGGATCTCTTCGACTCCACCATCCTGGGCATCGAGGTGAGCTGGGGGGGGGGGGGAACAGGGGGTCCCCAGGGAAAGTGGGACCCCAAAGGAGAGCAACACCCTCCCAAAAATTTGGGGGGGGGGCGTCTCACAAGACGCCTCCCCCCACAGGACTGAGCGAGGCAGCAGTTTGTTACCTGTTTATTGTTGTTACGAGCCCAAATTTGGGGGGGGCTCCCCGTTTGGTGACAGTTAATAAATATTTGGTCGACGGTCGGTGTCGGGGTGCAGGTCCTCAGCGTCGGTGGGGGGGAGGTCCCACGGGGAAGGGGCTCCCCCCCGCTCAGAGGCGCAGCACGTAGGAGTCGCTGTGGGTGAGGTATCGCACCCAGCGCTGGGGGGGGGGGCCCCCCGGCCCCCGCAGCCGCAGGAAGCGGACGTGCAGCCCCGAGCACGTGTGCGATGGCAGCTCGAAGGAGACGTTGGCTGGACCCAGCTCCAGCAGCGACGCTCGGCTCAGCCCCGGCACCTCCAGCTGCGGGGGGAGGGGGGGACATGGGACACCCCCCACGCAGCCCCACAGCTGCCCCCCCCCCCTCCCCAAAGGAGACAGGGGTCCCTGCCCATCTCCCCCAAAGGTCCCCACAGCCACCCCAACAAGTGGGACAGGTCCC
>JAOXNO010006153.1:0-11626 GCA_028565335.1 Limnodromus scolopaceus
TTACCAGGCTGTCATACGTGAGCATCCTAACCAGCTGGGGAGAGGCATTTTGATGGGCCTGTTGAAGTCTGGGATCTGTCATCATGCTGAGCCCATAATTAGAAATAAATGAGTAGTGTTCCCTGTGCCTGTTTCATGGACTGATCTTTCCTTTTTCTGTTTGGAAACATTTCTGTTCTGCTGTCCTAGGGCTGGTGCTATTGAACTGAAATACTGGTCCGAGGTGGGAATTCAGGGAGGATGTTTAGCCTTTTGGAGTGTTAGCACTTGGGCTGCCACTATTTTAATATGCATATCTGAACTGGAATGTGCTGTCAGACTTTCAGATGTAATCAGTTCTTGATTTTTAACCAAAGCTTTTTGGCATGCATTATAATAGGAATTTTGTATTCCTCATTTACTGAGTTCCTTCAGAGGTGTAGTTTACTGTTGCAAAGTGTCACAGAATCCCATGGGGGTTGGAAGGGACCTCTGGAGATCATCTAGTCCAACCCCCTGCCAGAGCAGGTCCACCCAGAGCAGGTCCCACAGGAATGTGTCCAGCTGGGTGTGAATGTCTCCAGAGAAGGAGACTCCACCATCTCCCTGGGCAGCCTCTTCCAGGGCTCTGCCACCCTCACAGGAAAGAAGTTCCTCCTCACTGTCTGGTGTAGCTTACACACTTACTAGCCATGCTGATGGAGGAAAGAAATTCATTAGCATCTGTGGGTACTTGCTTCTGTCCTAAATCCTGTGACCTTTATCAGGTCAGACTGTGTTCTCTTGGCAGAAAAACAGCCCACAAAATTTGTTGGCTTTGTTGAAGTCATTCTTTGATTTACTTGGGATGAGGTGATGATGAGCAGCAAATCACTAGTAAAGAGCTCCAAGGACTTTGTAGTTGTTGAGCTATGTTTTCCTGTGTATTTAGATGTTCTCACTTTAGTTGTAGAGACAAAACATGTGTTTGACCTTTTGCAGTATCTCAAAATAGTTTCAGATGAACTTGCTTCAAGAGTTGCTTGGAAGAGACTTATGTAGAACAGCATGTGTGCCAGAGACTTTTGGAGGTTCAGACACGGCTTTAAAGCCGTGATGGTTTTGCTGTATTCCCAAGCCTTGATCTTATGGACACACCGTTGTTGCTTACACTTGACTTCTGTTCAGAGCACTGAGGAGTCTTGTGTATGTGTTGGGCAGGCTTTTTTCGATTCAGTTGGTGCGGTGATCGAGTTTTGTCTTTGCCCATGCAATGCTGGTGCATTTATAAAGAGATTACATCCAGCAGCTCTGTGATGTTCAGGTCCCATACTGGTAATAAACTGGTCTGCTGAGTGTTTAGTCGGATCAGTGCTTGGTCAGATGAAATTAACAGCTAAAGTTTGATTTGCTCCTCACTTCTTTTTTTTTTTTTTCTTCTTCTAATTGAAAATGGAAGTTACAGAGCAATGCAGTGGTGTAGGCATGTTGTAGTCCTCCTTCCAGACCCTGCTGCTCGCTAAGCTGCCCTACTTGTTTTCTGTTCCGTTCCTCCCCATGGACAACCCCCTCCCTGCCTGCTGTTTGCTTAGCAAGTCGCTGTTGTGTTCGGCCGTAGTAATAAACAAGACATATTTAAAGAGACCCATTGAAGAATTGTCTTTATCTCATGTATCTGGGATGATGAACCTAGGTCTAAGCTCTGGGGTTTTAGTTTGTTGACTTGTCCTGAGCTTGTGAATGACATTCAAGTCCCCTCGGGAAACTGGCTTTTCACATGCCAAATGTCATTGCCAAAGAGTAAAGCCCCCTTTCCCCTGCACACCTTCCCCCCCCGACCCCCAGCCCCCGCTTTGTGTTCAGTTGTGGGTTGTTTGGCTTTTTTCTGATACTGACAGAGTTAAAAATTCTGATAGCATTATCTGGGTATTTCTTTCTCCTTTTCCCTTGTGTTTCCCCTCTAACCTCCTTTCTCCTCTTCCTGCTGTGCTCTGGCAGCCTGAAGGAGGGCGACTGCTCCACTGAACCCTTTAGCAGTGTCCGTGTCTGGGCAGCGGGAGACAGGAGAACTAGAAGAGAAGTGATGTCAGAAGCTGGTGGTTAAGAATAGGTGTTGCTGTGAGGAGCTTGGGAGAAGGATTACCACTACAACAGTGAGTCTGGAGGAGTGTGAATTACAGAGGTCATTCAAAGCTGCGCAAGGTGTAGAAAGCAGTTACCAGGAAGATGGGAAGGTTTGGTGACTTTGGCCTCAGCCAGGAGCCGATGGGGTGGAGATGGGGAGCCTGCTTGCACAGAATTGACGTTTCCTGCCCTTTTTGTCACTGGCAGAGTTAAAGAGAGAGGGAGAAATGGAGCAGGGGACTTGGAAATGTGTTCAGCCAAGAACAGGTTTGGGATTGTGATTTTGGGGAAACTGTCAGAAGAGTTTTGCTGCTGACACAGTCCTGTCTATAACTAAGGTTGGATTCCAGACTTCTTGGTTCAAACTTCTTCTGCCAAATAATCTGAATGCTTAAGCATCTCAGGGAGGATGGATTCTCTGGGAGATTTTAGCTGCTAAAGTGCAGCTTTACAGGCAATTTTCCACTGACTAGATGTGAACTTTGACAAATTGGACAGATTTTCACAGAAACAAGAAAAAGCATGTCCTTGACCTGAAGTGCAACTTTTGAAGGCCGCCTTTCAGTGCATGAGATCTGAGAACTGTTTGAAGAGAAGGTCACCAACATTAAAGAGTGTATTTGTTCTCTGGTCCTCTCTTGGAAAAGGCTGACCTGTTTTGACTGGAACAAACACTGTTAGACACAAACTGTAAAGATGAGGACATTTGTTTAAAGCTTGGCAAGGCAATAATAGTGTCATCTTAGAGGAACTGGTACTTTAAGAGGCAGTGCTATCAATTTTGTTACAGTCATTGTTAATTACTGTGATTCTATAAAAAGAATTTTATCTGGAAAAGCAAAGAGTAAATTACCATCATTATAATTGAAGCGTGACACAACAGGATGGAAGAGCTGAGTATATTTTTAAGGGGGCTGGGAAGTGATTTTTTGTGCTGTATGTAGTAGACAGACAAGCTGTTGGCTGTTGAGTTGGCCTTTAAAAAAAAGAAAAAATGGTTACCACCTGTGGTGTTAATGGGTTATGCCGGCAGATCCCTTTAATGTATTTTCTCACATTTCTTGGGTGTGTTTTAATTATGTTGTTGCTCAGAATGCTTTCCAAGATGGATGTAGATCCATAGTTTGGTTGGTGTCACGCATCTACGCAGGTAATTGTGAATCTGTACCTGAAAATTATGGGGATGTTTTGGCCAGGAGTAGGAGGATAGAAATGACTAGCTTACCTCAACTAGGTCTTCTAAGCATCACTTAACTTTCATATCACCCTGTCACTATCAGCTGTGGCTGTCAACTCTGTTGAGCTGAGAAATTCCATCAGCCCATCTCTTCTATTCTAGCACCTCTCCTGCTTTCTCTGAGGGCCAGCTGCTTTTTAAAGGAATGTACCAGGATTGGCATCTTTTGCTGAAAGGAAAATTTTTGTCCTTTAAAATGCAAATTTCAAAGTTGAAGAATGTCCACAAGATTTAAATAAGCGTATGCTACTCTAGACAGTGACATGGTAATACAGATCTTCACTGTCATTAAAAGGTAAATTGGTAAAGTTCGTGGGCATCCTGATTTGGATTCACTTGTACTGCATGGTGAAGAAAGCAAAAATCCTGTGGGTCTGTTGTATGGTTTTCTGTTTTCTCCCGATCGCTTACAGCTTAAATTCAATTAACATTGTTGATGAGTGCTGCAAAAGTAAATGACAATTAAATGACGGGGTGAGAACTGAGACAATGCCCAGAGACCACAGAGCAAAGGTAGAAGGACAACAGCATATCTGTTCCTTGTAAGCTGATAGAGCCTTTATGTGTGAAAAGAACATGTAAACCATATTTTTAGATGATGTGATTGCAAAGCGGATGAACAGCAGTGTTGGCACCGAAGTGGTTTGCTGGTGGTGGTACAGCATTGCTAGCAGTTTCCGATATGATCTCTTTCACCTGATTTAGTCTCAAAAAAATCCAACCTACACTTGAATTATCAGTGGGTTTTGCTGCTGTAGTGTCTGCCAGCTTGCTTCATCCCTTCATTGCTTTTTTTTTTTCATGTTGGAAATTAGTTTACAAGTTTACTTGAGGGAACCTTGCCATTTTGTAGTTTGCGTGCTTAGTACATTTTTGAAAAATTTAATACAAATCTTATAACAGGCATCAGAGATCTAGCCAGAATTAAATTTCCTATCCTTAAAAATGTTTTTTAAATGTTCTAGATATTATTCATATTTTAATTATTCTTAGAAGTCTAGTAGTTCATTATTTTGAGTTGCTGTTTAGTGTAAGTTAATGCATAAAAATCTAATAGAAAGACTCCTGCTTTGACATGCTACCTGCATCGTAGAGTTGTTTTCTGTACACACTGTCACATTTTTTATTTACACGGTTTTCCTCCTCTTGAATACTGAAATGGACACTGAAGGCAAGGTAGGACTGGCTGCTACAGGACAGGAGTAGCATATTGTGGTCTTTTTCCAGGAGAGTCTGGCTTGAATAGGATGATGTCTCATTATTTTTAACCTCCATCTGTACTTGTGTCTGAAGAGCATTGGGAACAGTACACAATGCATAAATTTATATCTAAAACACAATGAAAGAAGCACTCATTTCATATGGCAGCTATCTTCCGTGTATCTGTTAGAATAATATATTGTAGTGCTTTTTGAAGCCTATTTGCTCAGTCCCTCCAATGCTTTGTTCCAGTTCAATAGGCAAAGAGGTTTCAGCAGGTTTGTGACTTGCCTTTTGCTTAGGGGACTACAGCCATAGCAAAAAGAACCTCTGAAGATGCCTATGTGTTGTCATAGAGTCATAGAATTGTCTAGGTTGGAAGGGACCTTTAAGATCATCTAGTCCAACCATTAACCTAACTAAACTAACTAAAAAAAAACCCAGCCAACCAACCAACCAAAAAACCAAAAAACCACCAACAAAAAACCCAACACACACCCACATCACTAACCCGTGTCTCTAAGCACTATGTCAACCCACCTTTTAAATACCTCCAGGGACAGTGCCTCAACCCCTTCCCCGGGCAGCCCATTCCAAGGCTTGATAACCCTTTCCATGGAAAAATAGTTCCTAATACCCAATCTGAACCTCCCCTGGTGCAGCCTGACCCCATTTCCTCTTGTCCTAATGGTCACATGCTCTCTTTTTCTGTATTTCTTCTTCAGCAACATACGACACTTTCAAGTAGGAGCAGCAAGGAGAAATTTCACAAATAAAAAAAAGTACTTGGTGAAAAGTTCACCCCACTCACGTTGGCCTAAACGCCAGCCTGAGGAGATAGATGCAGCTAACGTGACCTGTGTAGTCCCTCCAGCAGAGCAGCCTGCAGTGGAAGGGCTAGCAAATTCTTTCTTGCAGGGATGTGAGGCACTGTGCACCTCCTTAATGCCAGACTGTCTTTTTTTTTTTTTTTTTACTTAATGAAAACTAGAATAAGGGCCATTTGTTCAAACTAGAAGAGACTGTCATGAGGTTGGAATTGACTGTAAAGAAGATAATTCAGCTAAGCCTACACTGGAACGATTTGGTGCTTTTTCTGTTCTTGCTCTAGCTCTTGGATTCTTTTGAAATTTGTTAAGAAACTTCCTCCTAGAAATATTTCAAAGCTGATCAGTGACCTATATATCTTTACTGCATTGTGTGCACTACGACCAGAGTGGAAGCTGAGAAGCTGACCAATTCTGTGCATTTTTTAGGTGTGCAGCTTCAAAATCAATTATTTGGCATTAAAAATAATGATCTCTCGGCAGAATATATCCTGTGGTGAGAAGGGAGGTCTGTGGTCATTGTGGTCCTACCTAGGATATAGAGTTTTCACTGGATTTCGTCGTATTAGGCTTGTTGTGGGAAAGCAAAGCTATTTGCTCAACGTAAATTATTTCCAGTGGGTGAACTGGAAAATAGCGAAGGACCATGTTTCTGAGCAGGAAATTTCTGCACATTTATCACTGCAGAACCACGTGCTGAATTCCTGTCTCTGTGCTGGAGTTGTCAGTGATGTTTCGCACACAGGAAGTCCTGCTGTGTGGGAAGTGGATGAGAAGCATAAGGGACATTGTGCTCTGAGGCCAGATTTTTGAAGTTGCTATAGAAGATGTGTAGATGGAAACAGAAGTTGCTGGGAAGGGAAGCAGAACTTCTGCCGTTTGTACAGGCAGTAAGACACATCCGAGTCTGTTTGTTCAGAAGACATGATGAGGGGGGAGAACCCATGCGTGTTTTCTCACTAACGATGCCTTTCCATGAGAGCTCAGAGGCTGAACCCGATTGTTTATGAGAGGAAGTTGGCGTGCTGTCAGAGAGCACACTCGTGTCTCTGGAGCGGGACAAGTCACAGAATTTCACAGAGAGGTTTTTTGGCTCTGAAGCACAGCAAATGACTTGCTTTCACAAATTTGTGGTACTGACTAGAATGTGCGTGCTTTGGTGTCTCGGAGATTAAACAAGGCAGCAAAGGTGCACAGTTACGTTAACAGTATTGCATGGGTGCAAACTGCCATGATGTGCTGTCTTCAAGAGTAGAACTCTCCCAAGGAGAGATGTCCTCCTAGAGTGACAGTGAGAAAGGGCGAGCGCTGCATGTGAGGAGCAGCGTGGGAGATGGTGAGCACTGGTGCATGGTAGCCCCAGAGGACACCTCAACTGCTATATACGGAGCAAAGCAGACGTTTTCATAGCTGTATTTTTTAGAAGAATGATGGGAATATCACAGCCTTTGCATATAGCAGGAAATCTGAGAGAGCAGCCATTGTACATTAGGGTGAATATGAGCAGTGTGAGACTGAGTTTTTCTGGTACTGCTGAGAAAAGCATCCGGGTCACTGAAATATCATATCATGGGTGATTCTTTTATCTAGGGCCACAGTGGAGATTTGTAATTGTTCACAAAGTGAGAACAAGAGATAGTCAGGAATTGCAAGACCGAATTAATTGTGCTAGGATGATCTGAGGGCTGTAATTAAAGTTCAAGCTTAATGTACTTGCCGTGCCCGAAAGTACCATCTTTTCTAGTGCTGCTAGTGAAAAGTTCTTCTTCCTGCATGTCACCTGGGAGTTGATAGTAGTAGTTGCTTTTGATAGAGTCATAGAATGCTTTGGGTTGGAAGATCATTGAGTTCCAACACCTCCCACCAGACCAGGTTTCTCAAAGCCCCATCCAGCCTGGCCTTGAACCCCTCCAGGAATGGGGCATCCACAGCTTCTCTGGACAACCTGTTCCAGGATTTCACCACCTTCACAGTAAAGAATTTCTTCCTAATATCTAATCTAAATCTCCTCTCTTTCAGTTTAAAACCATTACCCCTTGTCCTATCACTACACTCCCTCATAAAGAATCCCTCCCCATCTCTTTGTTGATTTTGACAGACAGCTGTGAAATGCTACATTTGGGCATGTTGGAATGGACTTTTTCAGAACTCCAAGCCTTCTTGAGGTAAATTCAGGGCTGATCTGAAAGTCACAAGGCTTTGTCAATGGCGCGTCAGGCTTGAGCTGATGCTGTAAGCCCTGCAGGGAGCAAGGCACTGATTTAGTGATGCTGCTCAGGTTTTGTGTAAGAGTTGGCTGCAGTCCATCTGGCTTGGCTTGCTCGTGGAGAGAGAGTACTTTAGAACCCAGCTCATCTGGGAACAGCAAAAAGCTCCTTGACCAACACAAGCAATAAGGCAGCTTGGCAGAAGTTCATAATACATGAGAGCATCCCCTTGTTGGAGGAGAAATCTGTGATGGTTATTCAAGCAAATACAGCATGTTTCTTTTAGGTATGCAAATACGCTTATTAGCCCTTGATGGAGAAGTGCTGAGTGTTGGCACTTTTAGTGGCTCAGGTCACGAACTTCTGTACGAGCCACAGAAACAACCATTTTGGATGTCATTAATTAATGAAATATGTCACCAATTCCTCTGCCCTGCTTTTTACTGCTAGAATTTGCTATAATGGAATGTACAAACACGTGTGACAGAACAAACACCTGCCCATTCAAATGCACATAATATTTTGTCCAAAGTGTTTTAAAAAAACATTTTAGCATCATTTTCTGCTGTGCTCCATCAAAACTCCTTAGGGAAATTAATTAAAAATGCTGCCATCTGTTTATCTTAGGTTGAGGGTAAAAGAAGAATGCCAACAGTTTGTAAGCAGCATTATATAATTTTTATTTTAAAAATACATGCTAGGATACAGTAAGTACTAGTGTGTTGCTCCCATTTCTGTGAGTTGTTGTAATGCTTTTTCAGCCATGTTTTTGTCTTTTTTATCTTAAAAGAAAACAAGTCTGTGTGAAATCTGTGGGTGATAATCACCAGATGGAGATGGCATATACTGGGAGAATTATTTTGTTCTAAAAGTAATGCCGGGCACAGCAGCCCCTGACTTCTTGCTGAGCTTCAGCAGCAGCTGCATTGGCAGCCTCAAAGGTGAAGTCAGGATTGCCTCATGCTGATACTGACAGATTCCTTGGACTCTTTTTCTTTGTGTTGGATATGAATTTCTGGGGTTTGTCTTTGAATTAGTGGAGTTCATCCAAAGTTCTATCCCCTTCGAGTGAGAAGTTCCCCAAAAGAGGAGGTGTATTGGTTGGTTGTTCTGAAAGGGGATGTTTCCAGAAAAACAACCACCGAGCATCATCAGTTCATATTTCATTTTGCTTTTAAAGTATTCCATGGGGGAAGAAACAGCTTTCCTATTTCAGACAATTTTTTTTTCTTTTTTTATTTATTTGCTGTTGTGCCCTTTTTTTAAGCAACAAAGTAGTGTTTTCACCAAGACAGGCGATCTTACCGGTAAGAGACCTGATAGAAGAGCACACAGGGTAATTCTTTTACTTTCACCAGTTATGCTTGGTTTCTCACAATATAAATGCATCGTGGAATTGCTTCTTATTTCCACAGTGTAAAATTAGTGCAATTAAAATGATTTTGCTTTGTGTGCTATATTATTTACTGTATTTCACTAGGACTAATGGAGAAAACGGCCATCTCACTGTGCAGGTGACGTTGTGTAGTTCCTGTAGTGCATGGCAGATATTGGATATTGAGGCTGTCGAAGGGGAGAATTCGATATTAGAGAAGATAAATAAGAGTGGGGGAAGGGACTGAAGAGGAGAGACAGTATTTGCAATGGCCTCAGGGTAAGCTGCTGTCAATGTACTGTTTAAGCTTTAATGACCCATATACAGATTTTAGCAACAAAGTCATGGCCAACTAGAGGAATTAAAGGCCTCAGGTGATGGTCTGAATAGCGAAAGCTGACAGAGGTCATAAATCCTGTTACAGTTCGACATAGGCTCTGCTGGGAGGCAGTTGGAGTGTTCCCAGTCTCTCTGCATAGATGGTCATTTGACAAGGTTTGAGGGAAGAGCTGGTAAAAGCTCCGTTACTGTGGGTGAAATCTTCTCAGGGCTCCCCCAGGTTAAAAGTTCGTGTTTCTCACAGAAGGTATCTTTTGGAACAGTTGTTCTGATTATATGTTGATTGTATCCATGTCTTTTTCAGTAGCAATTTTTCATTGTTATCCTTAAAAAAAACCCAATGTAGCCAAACTCTCTGAGCTCTTACACCACGAGATTCTCCAAATTGGGAGGATCCTATGAAAATTATGCGTGGCTCTTCCATTGAGAAAAAAGGAAAGATTCCTCTGTGCTGACTCTCCGAGAAGCATGACTTGTGGAGAGCAGGCCAAAGCAAGCTCTTTTGAAACAATTTCTTCTCACTTCTTCGGTTGGGTTAAAGGGTTGCCTCACCTGGTCATGGAGCTTGCTTGCAGTTGTGCAATCCTGTCATCAAGATATCTGTGACACACTTGCTTTGAAGCTGTTGTGTGGTATTTTCCCCTTTGATATCTACCTTCTGCCTAGTGTGAACTCCCAAGTTTTGCTGCTGAGGGTGCTTGTAGAGGAACACTGATTCAGCCAGATGCCATGTTGCTATGGTGTTGCTTCCTAGAGTGACCAGCTTGTCAGATCAATCTCTTAAAGACCAGTATGAGAGATGATATGGACTTACCCGATCCAAAGCAAGATGGTCTCTGGAGTTCCCCTTGGCTGTCCTGTTGAGGGTGCTCCATAAAACTGAGGTAACAGTGCTGTGGAAGCTCCCTGGCTTCCATTGCGCACAGTAATGTAGTGAGACACGTTTGGTGTTTCATTATTTTCTTTGACAAAAGAAGAAAGGTGACAGAATGAAGTTCCATGTTGTTCAGTACAGAAATATGCCACTCATTTGCATGTCTTTGTGTCTGTTATTTACTTTGCCGTGGTGACTGATCGTCCTCCTCAGATGAATGAGATGACAAGGCACCAATGACAGAATGACATTGGTAACAACACATGACTTGTCAGCATATATTGCTGAAATATGTCATGTCTTGTGGAACATTAGATATGTAATATGGTATGAACATTAAATATACATTATGCTGTAAAAGAAATTTAGTGAAAAAAATCACCTGGAGGTTTGCTAGATGAGTCTTTATTTGTCAGTAGTCTGAAAATATGAGCTAGTGCTATTAAAAAAAATGGTGAGAAAATACCATATATTTATTCTCATGAACTAATACAAATGATTCCTTCAAACCTGTGTTACATTTGAGAGAAAGGAGAGTTATTGCTTAAAACACTATACTTAGGATAGATGTTGCAGTTTGTTTAGAAAGCAGCTCTGTTGTGTTGGGTAGGAAATATGGTGTTTTGAAATGACACACTTTACTTTTATCTGAGACAAAAAAATTGCCTTTGAGTGTAGAAGCGAATTTGGTATCTGGTTGATGAGATGTGAGTGATTGATCCGCTTAGAGGAGGCTGCGGGAGGAAAGCATCTCTAGCCACACCTCATTTTTGCCTCAAAGTGAGGTTGAGATTCACCAACAAGGTGGTCAAACACTTAAAATACACTGTATGTGTAGAACTCATGGACACAGAAGATACTAAAGTACAGCTATTGATTGTCATGTTATGAGACTCAGGTGTCAAAAAAATAATCCACGTCAATAAGAAAAAGCCAAATGTAAAAATATTTCAATCCTTTTTAAGATAATGTGTATGTTTTGCTTTTCAGCTTCTCTTTTGAAAGGACTGAAACATGCCAACATTGTGCTGCTTCATGACATCATTCACACCAAGGAGACCTTGACACTTGTGTTTGAATATGTGGTGAGTAAAGTAACTAATGTTTGGGGTATGGTCCAGAATTTGATGGAAAAGTTCTCTTTACCATCAGTGATCTATAGATCAGGCCAGAATAACCCTTTACTTACTTCAGGAGAGTGGAGGCTGTAAGAGATGATGCTTTTGTAGTGGAGTGGGCTAAATGTGGAAGGCTGGACTAGAGCATATTCAGATATGAAGAAGTGGCTACTAGGGTTTTTATGCTGGGCCTTATGCTGTTCAGTTGACTTTTCAAAACTGGTTCCTTACTTTGCTTCCTAATTTTTTTATTGGAGCTTTTTCTTTACTGATCGGGGGTTATTGGAAGCGGGCAACATGGGTTTACCAAGGGTAAATCATGTTTGACCAATCTGATAGCTTTCTACGACGCTATAACTGGTTGGTT
>JAOXNO010006154.1:0-11619 GCA_028565335.1 Limnodromus scolopaceus
TGTTGAATTTCATCAGGTTCCTCTCTGCCCAACTCTCCAGCCTGTCCAGGTCTCGCTGTATGGCAGCACAGCCTTCTGGGGTGTTAGCCACCCCTCCCAGTTTTGTATCATTAGCAAACTTGCTGAGGGTACATTCCATCCCTTCATCCAGGTCACTCATGAATATACTGAAGAGGACTGGACCCAGCACTGACCCCTGGGGAACACCACTTGTTACAGCCCTCCAATTAGATTGTGTGCCCCTAATCACAACCCTCTGAGCTGTGTCTTTCAGCCAGTTTTCAATCCACCCTACTGTCCATTCATCTAACCAATACAAGCTTAGCTATGAGGATGCTGTGGGAGACGGTGTCAAAAGTCTTGCTGAAGTCAAGGTAGACAAACATCCACCGCCCTCCCCTCATCTATCCATCAAGTCATGCCATCATAAAAGGCTATCAGGTTTTTCAGACATGACTTCCCCTTGGTGAATCCGTGTTGACTACTTCTGATAGCTTTCTTTTCCCCCACATGCTTTGAGATGATGCCCAGAACGAGCTGTTCCATCATCTTTCCAGGGATGGAGGTGAGGCTGACTGGCCTGTAGTTTCCCAGGTCCTCCTTCTTGCCCCTTTTGAAGACTGGGACGACATTGGCTTTCCTCCAGTCCTCGGGCACCTCACCTGTTCTCCAAAGATGATGGAGAGTGGCTCAGCAATGATTTCTGCCAGCTCCCTCAGCACTCTTGGGTGCATCCCATTGGGACCCATGGACTTGCGGATATCCAGTTTACTTAACTGTTCTCTAACTTGATCTTCCTCAACCAAGGGAAAGTCTTCTTTCATCCAGACTTTCTCTGTTACCTCCAAGGTCTGGGACTCCTTAGGGCTGGCCTGAGCAGTAAAGACTGAAGCAAAGAAGGCATTCAGCAACTCCACCTTCTCTGCATCCTCTGTCACCATGGCACCTTTCTCAGATTTTCTCTAGTTTTCCTTTTGCCTCCAATATACTTGCAGAAACCCTTCCTGTTGACCTTGACATCCGTTGTCAGGTTTAATTCCAAGGAGGCCTTGGCTTTCCTCATTTCATCCCTGCATACTCTGACAGACTTGTAATCTTCCCAAGTGGTCAGTCCCTTCTTCCACGCACCGTAAACTTCCTTCTTCTACTTGAGCTTTTTCAGAAGCTCCCTGCTCAGCCATGCAGATTTCCTGCTTCCCTTGCTTGATTTGTTGCTCTTAGGGATGCACCAGTACTGAGCTTGGAGAATGCTTATATTTCTCAGTTGGAAGGATAAGGAAAGGTAGGGAGACCATCACACAGAGGCATAAAACCTGACCTGATAGTGTTAACAAAGACTATAACCAAAAGCAAGTCTGGTTAGTCACACTAATTGATGAGCTATCAAGAAACTACAGGCAAACCAGGACTTTAATAATGATGCCAGCCTGAGGGTCCAGGATGTTGGAGGGGGTCCTGTGGGTCTATGCAAACTGATGAGGCAATATGCAGAGGAAGGGGGAGCAGGGAGGAACAAAGAGGGGGGTAGACCAAAAAGGGTGTAACTGAGCCCTGCGCCTAATCCCTACATCTGTCCTATCTTCTTATTAAATCTTTTCTTAACTATCTGTCTGCATAATCTCACTCTCTGTCCTCTGTTTGTGTGTGCTGCAAGGACTAAGTGCTGGCTACTGGTGAGATCTATATGTGTGTGAGTGAAAATTGGTGCCAGCTACTGGAGTCAGACCAGGGTTGTTGGCATCTCTGGCCTGTGGTGTCAGCTACTAGAGCAAATGGGGTTTCAGCATCAGATACAGGAGCAAATGGGAGGTCTTTAACCTCCAGCCACTGGGGTGGGAAATGGTGTGTGTCCTGAAAAACAGCTACTGTGGGGACTGATGTGAGTAAGGTGAGTGAGGGGCTCAGCGCCAGCGGCTGGAGCACCATCACAGGTCACAGCCTGTGTTCCTGGTGCCAGCTGCTGGCAGGAGGGATGAGTGTCTGTATCTTCCCCAAATCTGGTGTGCATGGGGGTGTGCATGTGTGTTCTCTAGAAATGAGACATAGTGTAAGGAGGAAGGAGCAGCAGAGACAACATGTGATGAACTGACTGCAACCCCCATTTCCCATCCCCCTGTGCCACTCAGGGGAGGAGGAGGCAGAGAAAATCATGAGTGAAACTGAGCCTGGGAAAAAGGGACGTGGTGGGAGGAAGGTGTTTTAAGATTGTTCTTTTTTCTCACTATCCTGTTCTGACTTACATTGGCCATAAATTCAATTAATTTCCCCAAGTCTAGTCTATTTTGCCTGCAGTGGTAATTGTTGAGTGATCTCCCTGTTCTTATCTTGACCCACAAGCCTTTTGCTATATTTTCTCTCCCCCTGCCCGGTTGAGGAGGGGGAGTGATACAGCAGCTTGCTGGACACCTGGCTTCCAGCCAAGGTCAACCCATCACACCTAGTTTTTGTGAGCTTTCCCTGAACTCAAGGAGAGAAGATACTAAAGCATGAAAGCTCAGCTAGTTACAACAACCTTGCCTGATAACAAACTGATGGAAACTGGTTCTGAGCATGTAGCAAAGAACAAAAAACAGCTCAGGCTGATCATGCATGAAGGAAAGCACACTGTGCATACAAATATTAAGGACTGATTGGCTGACTATAGATAAGCCTTGGACTGTAATTGGGCAATATTCCACCTTTATATTCTATATAACCGGTGTGTTACTTATGATTGGTGTCTCTCAACATTAGGTTGGGGCACCACATGTGCATTGCAGTAAAGAATTTCCCTTTGTAATTCTATACATAAGGGTGTCAGTGTCTCCTCCCTCGGTCAGCAATAAAGAATCCTGTGACAGTTACCAGAGTTTAATGAATACTCAGTTGTGTTTATGAATGTTGGTTTCTCATTTAGTGACTTTAGATGTGCCCTTGACAGTCAGATCTTTCCCCTACACTCTTCTGTTTGTTCCATACCTTGCAGTGACTTCTCCATGCTGAAGCAAGAAAGGAGCATACTCTGCAAGTAGAAATCAGGCATAAGGGCTCTTATGTTGTTTACAGACACTTTACTTGCAGTGATGTCCAACGGTAGTGCCATGTTTTCAAATGGAATTAACCAATTCTGATTTATGTAATAACTTAATGAGATCTCTTCTGTAGCATATAATTTTATTGACTCCTTTTGTAGTTATTTTCATGTGGAGAAACTCTGTTTGGACAAGTAATATTTTTGCTTGGACTCTTGATATATATTCATACATTTAGTTAGATAGCAAGTTTCCATCCAGTTCCATACGCACTATATATCTCAAAAGCCTACCCTAAGGAGAATTATGAAGAATTCCCTTCTCTATATTTTTTCTTTTGCTGAATCTTTTATTGTCACTAATTTCTTAGAAAAAAAGAAAGGACACATGGTCTCCCGATCACCTATAAAGTCCCTTCAGACTGAGCACTTTGTCTTCTCTTCTTCTGCTGACATATGTTACTATCAAATAAAGTAATAAAGCAATCCACATTCCTGCCAAGTATTTCCTGACAGCATTCACCTGGTCTGCTAGAAAGTTATGAAGATAATACCTCTTTCGGGTTACCTGAGTCTCTGTGTAATAGGCCCAGTGTTTCCTCTTATGGAACTGAACCCAGCACTACATGGTGCAAGAAGAGAAAATAACGCCAAAAAAACCACAATATCTTACAGGCCATAGTAATTGTTTCTGTTCTGGCATAATTTATTCCTTTTGCTGTCTTGTTTTTCCTTATCTTATATAAATTATGCCTCCTCCTAATCCCTATAAAGCATGTGACAAAGCTTTTACAGATTTTTATGAACTCAGAAATGGAGCATTTTTAAATATAGGAGCATGAATTAACCCATTATTCAAATGAGCCAAGAATCCTTCTACAGTGGTTTGGAGCTGACTGGCACTCCTAAGTTCCACTGGGAGCATGATTTACTGCCTCATTCCCTGAAAGGTTAGACAGAAAGTTTTGGGGCTGCAGTGGGCAGAGCTGGTGTGCCCCCAGCCCAGACACCTGAGAGTAGATCTGGGCCCCACTAAGCCCTGTCAGTACCAGGAGCCCTCCTAGCCCTTTCATGGCCCACTGCTATTCCCTCTCCAGAGAGAGAGTCCAGAAGAATAAAGAAGTCTCTGATAGTTTGCGATTGCTACTGAGGCACAAAATCAAGAAAATTAGTTACTGTAAAATGATTAAATCACTTTTCTCTAGGTTTTCCAAAATGCTGCAGTTATATCTTCACAGAGCATACAGAAAATAAATAATCTTTTATAAAAGAAAAACTTTCCCAAACTACTTTTTTATAAGCATTTTTATAAAAATTCTTTGAGTTCCATGCCTCAAAGATGCACAGAGAAAATATTACAGGAAATACAGCAATCATTCCTGTTGGGAAAGATAAAGCAAAAAGCAGGGAATTAAATCAGGGTCCTCCTAAAGACAATGGGATATTTGCTATGGATTTGAGAGAGACAGTTTTACCTAAGGTTTCCAATCCAGCATTGAGTACTGCATATCCTTTTTATAGAAGAAATGTAATTTTACTGAGGCTCAGTACTCTGTAGGATTGTAGAGCTTTGTCTCAACAGAGCATGGAAAAGGTAGAAAAGGACATAGATGGTTTTTAGATGTTTGCAGCTTGACGGAACAGAGCATAGGGTTGTGCAAGCAGACAGACATCTGACTGCTACTTTGCCAAAGACCATGGGAGAATATATAAATTAAACAGGCATGGAAGGGATTATGAAATAGGAATACTGTGCAGAAACAAATATGAAATGAAACTGGAGCAAAAGGCATATTAACAGAACAGCAAGAGGCATTAGGCAATGCTTTAAGTAACATCCTAGTTGCCTAACATATAATGTTAAAATCCTGTCCCAGTTCAAAAGCAAACCTTTTGTTGACTTCAGTCAGGTCAGGACTTCCTTTCAGATTGACTTGGTAAATCATCTTCAACATGGAGAAACTAAATGTTACAATGTTTTTGTCAGGGCTGGATACAACTACAGTCAGTGGGACTGCTCTGTGCTTATACTTGTACATACACAAAAGTTAGTAGGATTGAAACATATAATTTTACACTAAATCTCTCCATGGTGTAAATGATACCCATTGAAACTCAGTAGCATGTATCTGCTGATATCAAGATGAATCTGGCCTTTAGAGCTTGATCAAGACTAGGGCTATACCGATATTATAAACCATCAGTGCTGGCTGGTGAAATTCCTTTGATCTGTCTGATTTATATTCAGATGTTTGGCTGGCAATATAACAGGATGGAAGCAAATGCATCTGTCTTTTTTATCAGAAAAGCTGTTTGCTCATCATCCTGTCTGAATTCAAGGCTGTCACAAACATTATGAAACAAATGTGCCCGTTGACTTTGTCCTGATTTGGGGTGGAACAGAGCCAACTTCCTGTTTGGTGAGAGAGGCTCTTGCTTATACTTGTTGCTGTGGTAACCAGGGTCAGCTGACTTGGATGTTTACCCTGTGGAGGGGTTGTACCTGTGGGGAGGAGTGGACAGGTCAGGTGACCCAAACTGACCAATAGGGTATTCCATCCCATCTGCCATGATCAGTATAAGTGCTGAGGGATCAAATGGCTCAGGGTGGTTCTTCTGCAATGGGTTTGCTTCAGTGACTCTTTTTTTGATACCTGAGGAAGACCCTGTCAGTTGGTCTACCTTTGATCCCCATCAGGGTGTTCTGGAATCCAGTTCCCATTTGTCACTGAGCCCAGTCAGGAGCTTTCCCGGTGCCTGCCAGTGACATCTCCCTGGGTGCTTGATACGGTTTTGTATATATATTGTATCTATTTCATTATTTCCTTTTTATCTTATTATTAATATTTCATTAAAGTAGTTTAGTTGTTTTTTTTTTCTAAACTCAGAATTCTATCTCTCTTCTTCCTCTCCTTGGAGCAAGAAGTGGGGGAGAGTATATTGTCATTGGCCGATTCAGCCCAAACCACAACAGACTTGCATAAAACAAAGAAGTTAATCACATAACCCTCAGGACAGTTGTCAAATCTGATTAAAAACTCTCATATCATGGTTTATGGGAGAAGGTTAGGAAAGAAACCACTGTGGCAGGTTGACAGATTGCAAAGTGACAGTAAGTGCTCTGTTAACAAGTCATAAAAGCACCTACTGATTAGAAAAGAGCGGTAAGTAAACCAGATTATTCTCATTCCTACTTTACAAAATAATAATCTTTCCAAAGTTATGATAGCAGGGAGGTGGTAATAGCTTAAATCTTCCAAGATAGCATCTTCTCCGACCACCAATGATCTGAGGTGTTTGTGAATATCCCGGGCAGGATAAAGACTTTTTTTTTCGGGCTGACATCAACCCCTCAAAATAGCAATGCCTAATGAGAGATTTTAGAAGTGGATGAGAACTTGAGAAAGAAATGTAGCATAGGATCAACTGGGATTGTTCAACAAAATCTTTGGGGATGAAAGAGAGAATGTTAACGGTAGGGAGCCATGAGGAAAGGATTTCAGAATAAAATTTATTCTGCACTACTGTCCCAATAGCTGCAAAATGGAGCTCACTTGCAGACTTCATGGTGAAATTTCTTTACTCTGCAGTTGTGTTGCTATTATTAGTTGTTGTTATAACTGTTAGTAGTTGAAAGGAAAGCTTCTTTTGGATTTTGTGCTTTATTAGGCACCAAAGAACATAGCTTAGTTTCTCTCCTAAGTGGATTTTTTCATGTCTAATAAGACACAAGCTCTGACTGAAGCTTTTCCAAATGTCTCTCATGGTATCTTCAGCATATAGATACTTTGATATCTAACAAGGTAGGAGCTTTTGCTGCAGCTTTGTTATAAGTTGGTAAAAAAGGACCAATTAGAAGGCACAAATTTGTTGAGAATAAAGCATCTTCTGTTCCCAGGATGATGAAACAATTTGTTTTACTCAGGATTTTTTCTTAAATTTCAGAATTCTTTTTTGTGTTCCTTAAGGGAATATGCAGTCTCATTAAGATTAATAGAGCTTGTGTTTTGACCAGTATATTTCCTTCTCATTTACTTGTGTTGCTTAAACAACTTGTTCCTGCTGAAGTACTGATACTGGGTAATCACAGATGTGCTGTGTTGTTTGACACAAAGCTGGCTGAGCAGAGGCCACATATGCCACAGAGGAGGACATTGCCTGGCCCTGAACTCAACACTGAACAAAATCCACCTAAAATGGATTTTTAATGATACTGACAAACAAGAAGAGAAAAGCCAAATGAAAAAACCTGTACTACTATATTATCACAGTGTGTCAGCCTTGCTCTGATGCTCATATGTTACTCTTCCAGGTACCATTTTTAATAAGCTAGAAAGTTGTATAACACTGCTTTCATTACAGAACAGTTTTCATTTTAGAATTTGATCTTACTTATTGCTGGCTAGCTTACTTTCATTCATTTTTTCTCCTCTCCAGGAGAATATGCCAACATTGGAAAAGGGCTCAAAAATCCCGACATGTATACTAACACTTCCTTGTCCTCAAAGCATCCATATAGTTGTAATAAAAGTCTGTAACACGTATTAGAGATTAGATGACAAGAAAAGTGCTGTCATGGTTTAGGCCAAATTGGCCTATTATGGGTGACAGATGCTCTCCCCCCCACTTCTCGCTCCCAGGAGAAAAGGAGGAGAGATGAAGAGATTTATGAGTTTAGAAAGAACTAAACTACTTTAATGAAATATTATTAATAAAATTAAAAGGAAATAATGAAATAGATACAATATATACAAGACTGTATCAAGCTCCCAGGATGACATCACCAGCAGGCACTGGGGAAGTCCCAGACTGGACTCAGCAATGGATGGGAACTGGGTTCCAGCTCTGGAGGCAAGAACACACAGATCAGGATCAAAGGCAGATGAACAGGCAGGGTCCTCTTCGGACATTGGCCATTGAAGAAGGAGAGGGCTGACCCTTTGATCCCTCAGCTTTTATACTGAGCATGAGGCAGATGGGATGGAATACCCCTGTTTTCGGTCCGCTCCTCCCTGCAGGTGGGACCCCTTTATGCTTTTCCATTTCTGATGGGAAATGGGGCAAATAACAAAATTAGCTGACCTTGGTTGTTATACCAATAAGTATAAGCAAGAGCCTCTCTGCATACTGTTCCTTGGCATGAAGTACAAACATTGGTCTTATCACTAAAAGCGAACATTTTTCTCCACAATCTGCTGTTAATTTCAGAGAGTTAGAAGAGGCCTAGCTAAGAAGTAAAATTTCTGAACAGAAAGTTGGTTCTATTTTACCTCAAACTGGGTCAAGTGCATACACTCAAAATGCTGGCACGTAACCATGAGCCAATACTCCTGCTATGTGTCTAATGGATTCCAGGTGTCTCGCTTGCAATGGCATTTGTGATTACAGTGCAATTGTGAAATAGTCAGAATGAAAGAATCAGTTTCATCATTGCATGCAAATATAGTTTCAATGCATTTCCAAGTAGAATGAAGATAATTGTCATAAGCCAGTTACAGTCATTTTGGAGGACAATCTGTGTGATACAACGTGTTTCTCTTAGCATCGACAATCTGCTTTCCATCATTTCAGCTGTCCTCTTTTCCATTCACCAAGAAAAATGCTTGAAAAATTATCTCATTTGAATTATTTTGAACTATTCAGAAAAAGTGTCTTGTTAGGTTTTAGTTTTGGAGATTATTCTATTTTTATATTCAGGACCAATGTTGACTGCATAACACTGTTTCAAGGTATAATATTCTGCTATTGGCACAGCATTTGTCACTCATTGAGCTCAAAGTTCTTTGAGGGAAAATGCCAATTTTCATTTGATTTTTGAATGCTGATTTGAATATGGATCAATATATTTGTGCTGGAAAAGTGGTTGTGATTTCCTTCTCTTTTCTGTTACATAATAGTGAGCAGACACATCTCTTAATGATCACTATATGGAAGAAACATCAAAGAAAGTCTAGGAGCATAAAGGAAATTACTGACAAAGTATGACAAGGATCAAGCTTGCTGCTGATTGTGAAAATCAAGTTATCATAGGCTAAGATCACTAAGCTCATGGCATGGTCATATGATATAGTTACAAAATATTTTTACCCCACTACATGGCTCCAGTGACTACAACTACAGATATATTGTAGTTCATTTGTTCACCTTCACAGGATACAAGCAGAGTCGTGGCAGAAGGCATGAACCTCTTCTGGCATACACAGTAACATTTATGAGTATATAATCTGCCCATGGACTCCTCTTTTACAATAATGTAACATCATCCTATGGATTGTTATCTGTTTTACAAGCATCAGCTCTTTTTATCCAATCCAGTCTCCTCTTCCAGTCTCTGCTATAAGACATGTGAATCTGGAGATTTTCCCTATTTCAGGGATATCATTATATCAGGAAAAAAAATTATATGAATCCCAAGGGTAGTTATTTAAGCACACAGAAATATCAGTATTTCAGATTATGGACAATGCAGATCTGAGATATTTGTATAGTCATTTTGTCAGCTTTTGGAAATTGTTGTTCTACAGGCATAGTGTTGTCTCCTTCAGCAAAGCTGAAATGTCTACCAGAGCAATGCTCCTCTGCAGTGGCTGGAGAGACTTCTGGGGTTGTGGCTCCTATTTACAGTAATCCTTTCAAGTAACAATAAGCTGAAGAACGGGCATTTAAGAGATGTGCCTCTCACCAGAAACATTCTGAACTGGCTCATATCAGAATGTTCCTGTGATTTTTGCCTTTCATCTCATGCCTCCTCAAGAGATTTGCCCCTTGAGAGCTTGTGAATTTGTTTTTCTCTTATTTGTTCGTTTCCTCAGGCCTACAGTAGGAGGATGCTCTGTACTATTCAAAGTAATGAAAGGAAGGGATTTTGGCTGCCTATATCAATGAAGAAGAAAAATGTACTAGAAATATTTAGTGCTTTATCATTAAAAAGTCTATTGTGATAATGAAAAGGTATACTAAAGGACAAGGAGACTACTACAGGGTATAAAAAATGATGGTAATAATAACAAACAACTGCAAAAGGCCTAGGAACAAAATTCCATGTTGCTTGACTCCATCCCTTTAAACTTCCTGTTGGAGCGGGATTAAATAAAATTTTCATTCCAGAACATACATCTTAATGGGAAATTTATTGAGACAGAGAGAATATATACTGCGGTACAAGGATGTTTATGGTAGTATCAAAACCAAAATTTTGATAATCTGTCTTTTGAGGAGAACGGCCCCTTCCTGTGCTTGAATTTAAACAGGTATCTTGACTAGCCTATTCAACCAGCTTGTGACCCAGCTACAAATTTCACAGCAGTAGCCTGTGAGGTGATGCTATAATTTATACCAGTTAGAAAGCAGCAGGGGAGTCAGCTTCTGGTGGTAAGTTGTCATAGCTACAAAGTAAGTCAATAGCTGTTTTTTGGGACATGCACCATTCCTGCCCCAGTGTCTGGGAGCCAAGACCTCCCACATGTTCCATGTCCACACATGGCCTATCCACACAGGCCCAGGGCTGCCCACACCCCCAATCTGACTCTAGTAGCTGGCACCAAATTTCACTCATGCACAGATCTCACCAGTAGCTGCCACTTAGTCCTTGCAGCACACACACAGAGGATGGAGAGTGAGATTACGCAGACAGATAGTGAAGAAAAGATTTAATAAGGAGATAGGACAGACTGCGGTGATCAGGTGCAGGGCTTGGTCAGATAGTCCTTTTTACACATGATCTGTTTGTTCCTCCCCAATTCTCTTCCCCTAAACATTCCTTCCGAAGTTTTGCATGGTCCTACATGACCCCTTCAAATATGCCAAATCCTCATGTTCCTCTTATTTCCCTCTTCTTATCAGTTACAAAGTCCAGGTTAGCCCTCTCCAAAGCTGTGCCTGGACTTTCTTAATATCCCATCAATTACTAACTGGAGACTTTTGGTCTTTGGCATTGTCTCTGTTATCCCTTGTCTCATAGGTTTGTGTCTCTACATGTTCTTGTTTATTTCTTCCCCCTTCACTTATTATCCCTTTTGCACTGAAAAGGCTATGCCTTCACTGCATGAGTAGCTCATGGCTACTATTTATCCCTAAAAGTCCTTCCTGTCCAACACAAAACTCTCTTGCCTGTGGGTGACAGTGCTTCAAACCCAAACAGCCTGCCTGAGGATGGCCAGAGTCTGAGCACTGCATGCACCCTGGCTTACCCACTGTGCAGGAAGAGTGCAGCCTGAGCTATCTGCAGGCTGCTAGTCCTCCAGGTCTTTTCCTAATTGCCTCGGCATACCCAGAAGTTAAACAAGTTTTTCCCCCATCCTACTGATGAATAACTGAGAAGCCCTGATTATTGCATTGCAAAGAGCCCTGGGAATGTAACCACAGAAGTCCTTGAGACACATATACAGGAAGGGCAAAGTAGGCAAAGAAGAGTTTTTCAGCACTGCTGTTCACCTTGGACAAATGCTCAAAACTGGCTGCAAACCACATCAATAAGCATGGCACTGAAAAAATATTATTTAATTGCTATACTGATGTCCTGGGTTGAGAGATACAGGACTAACTTTTCTTCTAATGCTGGGGAAAATTGCACTTTTAGAAGACTCTAGTGTCTGAATTTGTGAAAATAT
>JAOXNO010006155.1:0-11564 GCA_028565335.1 Limnodromus scolopaceus
TAAGGGCCGTTTAGATGCAGTGCTAAGGGACATGGTGTAGGGGATGACTTTGTAGAGTAGGGTAGATGGTTGGACTCTATGATCCCAAGGGTCTCTTCCAACCTGGACAATTCTATGATTCTATGATTCTATGATTGATGTAGCATACAACAGGCAAATGGAGGAATAGAAGCCCCTCCTGTACCTGCAGATATTACAGCATCTGTGCCAGTAAGGTTATGAAGGACAGAATACACCTGATATGCTCCACGCCCATTTGGCCACGCTTTCCACATCTAGTATAAATGCCTTTCCTCTGCTGAGTCACATAACATATGCTGCCACTGGAAACAGGGAGAAAGAACCCAGGAATTCATACATTACTCCCAGATCTAGAACAATATAAGGGGCTGTTCTGACACAGAAATCCCAGTGACAGAGCTGGGAAATTGTTGGTATCATCTCCTCAGCCAAACTTGTCATTGTTGTAGCTGAGAGGCAGAACAGTATACCTGCACAGGACACTGCTGTTCAGTTTTCTGTGTGAGGGGAGAAACAGGGTTTTATAGGGCACATAAATGTCATAAGTAGTCAGTTACTAGATAGCGAATATAGACAGTTTAATTGCCATTAGGTCAAGAGGCAGGAAAGGGGAAAGCATCTGTAGGCCACTGAAAACAGTGCTGACAATGTAAGGCTTTTACAGGAAAAACATTACTGTAGAAATCTATACAGCTGTGAGTTACTACCAGAAAACTGCTATGCATCTTCCTTCTGAAAAGCAAACTAACTTTAAGATTCTTAAAACACCTTAGTAAGCTTGGGGCAGACAGTGGACATGTTCTACACCAGTTTATTCCAAACACTGGATTTAGGAGACAGTATAGGTTCATGATTTCTTTCACTAGATCTTACCGAAGGCATTCTGATGACACCATCATCCACACAGAAGTATCCATGAACACAGTGATATCCAAAGTCACTGAATGATACTCGGTGAATGCAATGATACTTGGTGAATGCTTGAGGAGACAATCCTAAGGATCTTTCTCAAGTAAACAAACATTTAAGGCAGAAACACACCAAGACAAAAAAAAAAAAAGGCAAAAAAAAAGTAGATTTCCACAGCAACCTTGGGAATAAGAAAGGCACACAATCTCAGGTTTCTGAATAAAACTTCAGCTTCTAAAAGTCTTCAATAGACAAATAGTACCTTTCTTTGGCATGAGAAGCAACTGGGATAATATCCTTTCCCCAGAAGTCTTTTGAGCTTTGGCTACTGAAGCAAAGTAATAAATGGTTTTCTGATCTTTGCAGTTGTTTGTTTTATTTGTAAGAACTCCCTGAAGAGGGATAAAGAGATTTATTTTTGTTGAAATGAACTGCGTAAACTCCAAGATTCATCAGTGTAAAGCCATATTGCTCCAGATACCTAAAATCTTAGTTGTCTCCTAAGGGCCAGGTTGGATGGGGCTTTGAGCAACCTGGTCTAGTGGAAAGTGTCCCTGCCCATGGCAGAGGGGTTGGAATTAGATGATCTTTAAGGTCCCTTCCAACCGAAACCATTCTATAATTCTCTCATTCCTTTTAGCTTGTAAAGTCTCTCCTAAGAGCCTGAAAATTGATCTGAGGTTCTTGTACATATCAAGCTGAGTCCGATGCAGATGACCATCCCACACCTTGTGGCGTGCAGGATTTGATGAAGGAAGTGAGAGGGCTGCTGTTAGAACAGTCTGCTTTAGAAAGAGGTCATTATGGTTGACCTTGGATTTCTCTAGTAATTCAACGAGCATCTACCAAATCTCATTTCAGGGAAAGGAAGGGAAGGATGGGAGGAATAATAAGAAACCCCTCAAGGCCATGCAAAATATCTGCAAAAGTGCATTTCTGGCCAGCAGAATAATTTTGCTCTCTAGCCATCCCTATATCTACTCCTGAACCCACTGCATTGGTCCTCTCTCACTCCTGAAGAGAGGAACAGTCAGTTGTTCCCAGCTCTCTTCCACTTGAATGGCACAAAGGGGCTGTGCAGATCCTTGTTCTGCATTTACTAGTAAACTGCACTTTACATAAGAAAACAGAATCTAAAAATTCCAGACAGAGCCCAAAGAGGGTATGGTCCTCAGTGACTTAAAGAGATGTGGCCACCAACACAGGGTCAAATTCCTGTTTTCCACTGTAGTAATAATGAACAAGGGAAATACCTGAAGGCCCAACTCCAGAGAAACTTTCAGAAGAGTGATGTCCGGCAAGCTGTCCATGAGTGTTGCTATTTTAAATGCATCCTGGGCAAGTTTGAAGATGTGTGATGAGGAGTGGATATTCTTCTGGATGGATTCTAACACAGTTTCCAGCCTCCGAACATCACCTGCAAGGTATAAAGAGAATCACCAAAACAGAACATCCAGAGATGCATCATAATTGAGCCTGCCATTGCTGCAGGGTAGTACAATGTTTCAGTTATACACATTTTGATTTTTAGAAACCTTCAATAATTAAGCCACATAAACGAAAGATAAAAGACAGCACAAACTCCTCTAGTGCCTGATGGTGTTAGTGTAGTACATGGCCAAAAGTCATCCTGATTTATGAACTTCGGAAACGATTTCTCCACTCCTGGGTTGTCAGAAGAATAAAAAGCTGTCTCATCAGCCTAAAATCAAGCCCATCTGGCTACCATCTAGCTAGTTTAACCACTTCGCTAAAAAAATTAAGTGACAGGTTTAAGTAAGTTCAGTTTGTTGCTCCCATTTCCTAGAATCATAGAATTGTTTAGGTTGGAAGGGAACTTGAAGATCATCAAGTCCAACCATAAACCTAACACTGCCAAAACCACCACTAAATCATAGAATCATAGAATCATCTAGGTTGGAAAAGACCATTGGGATCATTGAGTCCAACCATCTACCCTACTCTACAAAGTGGGAAACGGTGTCAAAGGCTTTACTAAAGTCCAGGTAAGCAACATCCACAGCCTTTCTCTCATCCACCAAGAGGGTCACTTTGTCATAGAAGGAGATCAGGTTTGTCAAGCAGGACCTTCCTTTCATAGACCCATGCTGACTGGGCCTGATGGCCTGGTTGTCCTTCATGTCCTGCATAATGGCACTCAGGATGATCTGCTCCATAACCTTCCCAGGCACTGAGGTCAGGCTGACAGGCCTGTAATTCCCCGGATCCTCCTTCTGGCCCTTCTTGTGGATGGGTGTCACATTTGCTAGATGCCAGTCAACTGAGACCTCCCCAGTTAGCCATGACTGCTGATATATGATGGGAACTGGCTTGGCGAGCACTTCCACCAGCTCCCTAAGTACCCTTGGGTGTATCCCTTCTGGCCCCAGAGACTTGTGTCTAAGCAGTGTAGCAGGTCACTAACCATTTCCCCTTGGATTATGGGGGCTTCATTCTGCTCCCTGCCCCTGTCTTTCAGCTCAGGGGGCTGGGTACCCAGAGAACAACTGGTTCTAATACTAAAGGCTGAGGCATTAAGTACCTCAGCCTTTTCCTCATCCTTTGTCACTATGTTTCCCCCCGCATCCAACAGAGGATGGAGATTCTCCTTAGCCCTCCTTTTGTTTTTCATGTATTTATAGAAAAAAAAAATTATTATCTTGTATGTCAGTAGCCAGATTAAATACTAGTTGGGCTTTGACCCTTCTCATTTTCTCCCTTCATAACCTCACGACCTCTTTGTAGTCCTCCCTAGTTGTCTGCCCCTTTTTCCAAAGACCGTAAACTCTCCTTTTTCCCCCTGAATTCCAACCAAAGCTCTCTGTTCAGTCAGGCCAGTCTTTTCCCCCACCAGCTCATCTTTTGGCACACAGGGATGGCCTGCTCCCACACTGTTAGCATGTCCTTCTTGAAGAACGTCCAGACTTCCTGGACTCCTTTGCCCTTCAGGACTGCCTCCCAAGGGACTTTGTCAAACGGGCCCCTAAACAGACCAAAGTCTGCCCCCCAGAAGTCCAAGGTAGCAGTTCTGCTAACCACATTCCTTACTTCTCCAAGAATCAAAAACACTATTATCTCATGATTGCTGTGCCCAAGACAGCCTCCAGCCATCACATCACCCACAAGTCTCTCTCTGTTCACAAACAACAGGTCCAGCGGGGCACCTTCCCTAGTTGGCTCACTCACCAGCTGTGTCAGGAAGTTATCTTCCACACACTCCAGGAACCTCCTAGACTGTTTCCTCTCTGCTGTATTGTATTTCCAGCAGACATCTGGTAAGTTGTAAGTCCCCCATGAGAACAAGGGCTACTGATCTTGAGACTTCCCCCAGTTGCTTATAGAATATTTCATCTGCCTCTTCATCCTGGTTGGGTGGTCTATAACAGACTCCCACTGTGAGATCTGCCTTGTTGACCTTCACCCTGATTCTTTCCCATAAACACTCGACCCTATCATCATATTTCCCCAAGTCGAGTCTGTTTTGCCTGTGACAGTAATTGATGAGTGATCTTCCCGTCCTCATCTCGATCCATGAGCTTTTCATTATATTTTCTCTCCCCTGTCCTGCTGAGGAGGGGGAGTGATAGAGTAGCTTTGGTGGGCACCTGGTGTCCAGCCAGGGTCAACCCACCACAACATGTTACTTTAAACCTAGATTTCATGGCTAACATGCTCCTGAGTTACTGCTAGAATAGGATGTGTTTTCTCACCTTGTGAATTGATAAAAGTTTGGGATTTACCCATATGCTCCAAACAAAGAAAAAATAATAATTCAGTCTTTTGTGATTTACTAGCAACATTTCCATCATTTTTATAGTCCATATGATTCTTAGGACTATCATAGCCTTCCCTAAATGTATCACTTCTAGTGATGAGGGCAGCAAGGGACATGAATGATGCTGTGTTTTTTGCAGATGTGATTGCCATTTACAGCACTGACTCACAGGAAGTAGTAACTCTACATAAAATATTTCATCGGACTTGGCTGATGTTTTATCCCAAGATGGTGTGAGGCAATAAAGAGCAGTCACTGTTCTGAGCATCTGTTGAAAGGGCAAGGTTATCTTAAAATCTGACCAGTCCCTCTTTGTTTGTCAGTACTAGGTCCAGTAGTACACCTCTCCTTGTTGGCTCCTCCACCACCTGAGTCAAAAAGTTGTCATCAGTGCACTGGAGGAACCTCCTGGACTGTATGTGCCTGGCTGTGTAGCCTTCCCAGCAGATATCAGGGTGGTTGAAGTCCCCATGAGAACCAAGGCCTGTGATTGCGAGGCTACTTTCAGCTGTCTGTAGAGGGCCTCATCAGCTTCCCCATCCTGATCAGGTGGCCTGTAATAAACACCCACAACAGTGTCCCTCATATTGGCCTGCCTCTTAATCCTCACCCACAAGCTCTCAACTCTCTTTATCTGCCCCCAGGGAGGGCTCAATATATTTCAGTTGCTCTTTCACATAAAGAGCAACTCCACCACCTCGCCTTGCTGTCCTGTCTTTCCTCAAAAGGACATAGCCATCTATGACAGCGTTCCAGTCATGTGAGCTATCCCACCATGTCTCAGTAATTGCAATGAGATCATGGCCCTGTGACCGCACACAGATCTCTAGTTCTTCCTGTTTATTCCCCATGCTGCGTGCATTCATGTATAAGCATTTCAGAGAGGGAGTTGAGCGTGTAGTTTCCACCCTTGAGGGGTGGTAGGCCTTCTGGCTCTCAAAAATACTAGCCTGTTGCCTCACAAGTGCTGAGCTACTACACCCAGGCACCTTTCTAGCAAGCCCAGTTACATCCCCATCCCTCTTTGAATCTTGTTTAAAGCGCTCTCAATGAGCCCTGATAACTCTTGTCCTAGAACCCTTTTCCCCCTTTGAGATAAGTTATTCCCATCTGTTACCCTCAGGCCTGGTGTCTTGTAAATCAAGTCATGATCAAAGAACCCAAAGTCCCGCTGGTAGCACCAGGCTCAGAGCCAGGTATTGATCTCTATTGAGCTCTTCCTATTTACACCCTCAGCATTCCCTGCAACTGAAGGGATAGAGGAGAACACAACTTGTGCTCCAGATCCCTTGACTAGTCATCCCAATGTCCTGAAATCTCTCTTTATTGTCCTTGGACTTCTTTTCACTACTTCATCAGTGCCTACCTGGAAGATCAAAAGGGGGTAATAATCTGAGGGCCATACTAGGGAAGGAAGTTTCTTCTTTACACCATTAACCATCAACTGAATAATGATTCTGATGTTGAACTGAATGATGATTCAGTATTTCCCCTTACAATTTTTTCAAAATTATTTTCATCATTTTACCTGCTTGAGTGCCCTGTTTTACATCTCTCTAGAGCTGCATCAATAAAGACCTAATGTTCTACCTCTCCAAATGCCTCTCAGATATTGAAAAAAACATAATATACATCACAAATAGCGAACTTTTGATGTTCTTTTGTCACTGGTTGACTCTCATTCCAGCCAACATTAATCTCTGTTACTCTCTTGACACTGTTCTGTTATGAGGCTTAAAGTGCGCCTGTTACTTCACTGTGCAGGGATAGATAAAAAAAGAGACTAAGGGGAGGAATAATAGCTCTGTAGTGAAAATAAACACAGTCTTAGATGCAGGTAGAGTCAGGATTAGCAGGCTTCCAGGCACACTGCAGAAGGCAGCTTACGCAGTTGGTCTCACATTGAGATCCTTTGCATGATCAGCATAAAAGCATTTACAGTTCTGCCCCAAGTTTCATGTTTTTATTTTTATTGTTTTGGCAACTAAACTTAAAGGTGGGAATGGGGGAGCCCACAGGAGCTGTGAGGTTGACAGAAACCGGGGAAATGACTAGAGCAGGTATAGGGGCAAGGGAGGGAGGCTGAGGAGCTGTGGGAGTTGGTGGAACAGCCGAGAAAGGAACAATGAAAAAAACTCCAGCAGGGAAACCATAGCCCGGAAGATAGGTGGGGAGCAATGAAGAGGAGAAAGAAAGGTAATATCAAGCAGGCAGATCTACAAACCATTTGGTCTTATATGTGTTCTGACACCCTTGCTAAAATAAGCAGAATAGTTCAGATGGCTGACTGTACACCTAGGAAGGCCCAAGGTACTCTCATCATATGGTGCACAGCTCCTAATGAAAGCCTAGGGCAGTTCGTTATTAGCTTGTTCCTGCAAAACATATAAGATGCGCACTGACAAATTAATATTGCACCCTGAAGTTGGAGAATTTTCTGACTTTTAGTATTTGGTCTCTCAATCCCAACATTACTCTTACTTCGTGCATGTATACATTCAAACACGTCTAAGGAAACTTAAGCAAAACTACAACTTACTGAAAAGCCATATTCTCAGGTTGTCATCAGAGTGCCATGTTAAATCTTTGACTTGCTTAGGAAACTAGAAATGTGTTAAAAATGCATTCAGACTTAATTAGATGTGATATCCCTGTTAAAAAGGACAAACCTCAGATCGATCTGCTCACATGAAAATACCATGTGATAGCTTTTTAAATTTTTCTTTAAAAAAAAAAATCCTCTTAAATGTGTTTCTTTTATCCCATTGCTTGTCATTATTAGCAACCATTGGTAGGCAGTATGCTCCGCTGTAGCTTATTTCTCTTAAGAAAAAACAAATGGATCAGGGCCGCCCATGTCTAATGGGGTTTTTTTACAAAAGCAGTTTTGAGGAGTGAGGTTGTTCTCTCATCCCATGCTCTCCCACACTCCCCCTGCTTTTCCTGCTATGAATGTTCTTCCAAACTGGCTCTGCTCAGTGCATCATTTGTTATCCCAGGTCTCTTCATGAATAATAGGCAACAGAGTGTAAAGTGCATAGGTTTCAAAGTGACTCTTCTTCCTTTATTAGTTACAGATGGAAGCAAGGAAATCCAGAGTCTTCCACATTAAAGCCTATAACTTCAGCAGAGCTGTTCCAAGAAAACCTCCTTTGAGTCTCAGGCAAGAAGATCAACTATTCACCAGGAAATATCAAAGGAAACTCCACACATTAAAGGAATTCAGCTTCCTGTCCCAGCCAGCTCAGCACCACTGTCTTTAGGAGGTAAATCCACAAACTCAGATCTTCTTCCTCAGCAATCCTGAGCAGATCCCATTCTTCTGCATATCTCCCCAGGTAAGAGGGCAAATATGTTCTCCTCTTCATGAATTTGGCAGAAAGACTCTCTGATTAACCACTAAAGCAAGACCTCTTGACCAGGAACAGTCTATTCTCTCTTTTCTTCTGTAACTAGGTAGTTACAGACATAACTCTGTGTGCAGAGTGGATACCTCACATGTGGTGATAACAATACTTCTACCCAGACACCATCTCACTGGATCCCTCCAGTCCCTTCACCATGTTAGCCCAAAGTTATGGCTACCAGCACCAACCAAATAGGAAAAAAACCCAGTATCTGACAGTTAATTAAATTATGTGGTGAAACAGCAATAGGATTTTACGTGAAAATAAACTTTAATCAAGTCTAGAATTGCTGATATTTAAACCTAGAATTGCTGATATCTAAGCCATACCTCCCGAAAACCTAATCTATGAAGGTCATGAAACCAAAAAGAAAACCTACAAAACTTGGAATGGCTTACCTTTGCTACTGACACCTTCAGACATAGTCCCTTACCTACGGGAACTCTTGTTATATCCCTGGTTGAGTTCCCCTCTGTGAGTAGCCATGCGACTATTGTATTGGGGCCACCTTTTGGATCTTATTTGCTTTCAAGCCAACTCAGCTGGAGTTGCACCAATGGAGTGTTTAAGCCTTCCTGTGCCTTCATGGACCTTCCTCAGGCACAGGTGGCCTCTCTGGGGATTATGCACTCAACGACATAGCTGTTCCAGTTCCCAGTTTAACTCTCTGAGGACTGCGTAACAGGTAGAGCATTTACAGCCTTCACAAAGAAAACTTTTTACTGTGCAGCCACTCATTTCACTTATAGGTAAAAAAGAAGAGAGTTAAGAGTTGGGCAAAAATTAATGAATGTCTTTTTTTGGGATCCTCAGTACACCTAGGCAGTATAACTCTTCCTGCTCCCCCATATTCCTGCTCACTCTTCCATTCTGGTCATAGTGAGAACTTCCCCTTTACTGGGTGTTGCCATTCTCATTCCCCTTTGAAACTTGCTCACCAAGAGTTATTAATAATCTGCAGCTGGTACCCTTTATTGCCCAAGCAAGACAGCTCTATTGGTTATTACCCTTAAAGGAATATATCAGTTTCTCAGAGAGTCTCCCTTTCCTGACATAAAATAGACAATTCAGGTTGCACTGAAAGTTATGGGGAGCTTGTAGAACAGCATAAATGCACATTGCAGGGTTCCCTGGCCCACCACAGCCAGAGCTCTCATTGCAGCCTAGGTTAGAGCCATGTGTGTTGTCTTGCCCAACATGGGGCAAAGAAAAACTGCTTGGAGAACCATCATCTGGCAGCCTGTGTGTATTCTTTGTACCACCTCTGAGGAACATGAAACTGTGTCCACATAATTAAAGAAACCATGGCACATTCAGTCTTATTCTGGCACTAAATCTCATGTTTGCTTAATTTCTCTTTTAAAAATAATTATGACTACACAATCTGGCATATTTTTTTGGTTTTATCCAACCTGTTTTTCTTCTTACGATAGCATGTGATCCATCAACTATTTAAAACTGACAGATTTATTTGTGCCCAGTGTGGGGTGTGAGCTTCCAGTTTGCTCAGGGAATGTTGTTCCTAAATGAAATGTTATATTGTACCTTTAGAGAGCTTTGTTTGAAGTTAATAGATATAATGCTGCTGAACATGATGCATGGTATACTTGCTTTTTGTATTTGTATGCTATGGTTTAAATGGGCTATTTTTGTATGGTTTGACATTTAGATGTATAATATGATTACTTGGATAACAGTTGTACCTGCATATCTTGGGCATCATGTGATGGATTCTATTGCCAATTACACTTTTGGTTTCATCTGGGGAAGGTTTATTTTGCTCTTCAATACTTATCTTCAAGAGTTAGGGGATGGAAACCTTTTGGACTGCTTAGAAAATGAATGTTACTTTCAAAAGATTGTGATTTTGTTGCTGGTCCTCCTGAATGCATTGCAGGGGTGGTTTTGTGTTTAAAAATGGTGCAGGAGTAGGTATTGTGCGACATACGCTGCTGCTACTCAAATCCTGCAGGCCAATTCACAACTGGCACAGGCACAAACCACTCCCCAAGCTACCCCTCTACGGGCACCAGCCATGCCTCTACCCCAACCCGTATCAGCACCAGCTGCTACTGTCACTGCTCTAGCTGCTTCCACAAAGAGTACTGCTGCTACTCAAACTCCAACAGAACCGGTACAAGTTGCCCCAGTGACCAGGAAGCAGAAAACAAGATCAGCTTGTTCCCCTGCCCCTTATAACAAAGACCAGCTCAAGCATGGGAGAGAGTTCTTACAAAGAAAAAGGAAAGGGTCCTTCCCAGGCAGTGTTAACGCAGGAGGAGTACTCAGATGCAGAAATAATTATTAAATCCTTCTCTATGAAAGATTTGCAAAATATGAGGAAGGACTGTAGTTGTAAAGAAGGGGAGACACTTATCTGATGTTTGCTCTGATGCTGGGACAATGGGGCTGATTACCTAGATTTAGACAGTAGAGAAGCTAAGCAATTGGGAAACCTGGCCAAAGATGGAGGTATTGATAAAGTGACTGGGAGAAAGACAAACACTCAGTCTATGGAGGCGACTGGTGTCAGCTGTAAAGGGCAGGCATACCTTTAAGGATGAATGCCGTCAAGCAAATGGACCAACATGGGAAAAGGTACTAAGTACCTGAGGAAACTGGCTGTGTGAGAGGTGATTTATGGTGACTGGCAAGTGAATGTAGACCCTGATGAAATGCCATGTTAGCCATACCCAGTCTATAGCCAGGAGCTGGCTGGGGGAGGGGGCAGGAAGTCGCAACTTGGGAGCGGGCTGGGGTGTCCCAGGTTCGGTGGGTGAGTGGTGGTATCCTAATCATGTTTGTGTATTTTTCTATCCATGTTACTGTTATTGTTTTCTTGTTCCCTTTGCTGTTCTGTTAAACTGCCTTTGTCTCAACTCACGAGTTTTGCCTTTTTCTTCCGATTCTCCCCCCACGACTGGGGGTTGAGGGAGCGGAGGGTGGTGCTTTGTTGCTGTCTGAGGCTAAACCATAACATCAGATCATCATTGCTGACAAGGCAAGAGATTCAGCAAAGGGGAAAAGTTGTCCTCTTCCCCTTAGTAGATGTGGTGACTGTGACTCATGAGTACCAGATGGAAGTTGTCACCACAGCATCAATTACTGGGATAGGAAACTGCAACTTTTGTAAGGCCCAGAGTTATTTTAGCAGGATTTTCCCAACACTAGAATCAGTCCAGGGTGGATCCAATGTCCCTGGCCAGTAAATGCCATTTAGAGGGTGCAGTTGGCAAGGGACTGGGTTTCTAAACTCATCCTTCAAATCTTACTCGCATTAGTTGTTATGGTTTGAGAAAACCCACAACAATTTATTGTTGTTTAGACAATTATTCTGTCAGGCGATGACCCCTCCCCACCCAGGAAGGGGAATCAGGGAAAAAACAAGGAAACACAAGGGTTGAAATATAAATAAATTTAATAGGATAAGACTAAATAATTAATGTTAATAA
>JAOXNO010006156.1:0-11541 GCA_028565335.1 Limnodromus scolopaceus
AGGGCCCATTGCTGGCTCATGGGCATCCTGTTGTCCACCAGGACTCCCAGGTCTTTCTCCTCAGAGCTGCTCTCCAGAAGGTCAGCCCCCAACCTGTCCTGGTGCAGGGAGTTATTCCTCCCCAGGTGCAGCACCCTACACTTGTTCTTGCTGAATTTCATCAGGTTCCTCTCTGCCCAACTCTCCTGCCTGTCCAGGTAGCACACTGGAAATGTGGACTCAGCACAAGACCATCCAGGTTTGGGGTTAAGATTGAAAATACGCAGAAGAAAACTGACAAACTATCTCCTTATTCAAACCCACCAGCGAACCTTTGCATAAATCATTTGCCAACCTGCTGCCAGTATCAAGCTCATCAATCAACCAAGCCACATTTTCAACTTGATATGAATATTTAGCACGATTCCAATGCACAATCATCGCGTGGGGAGAGACGGTATCCCCACGACTACGTTGATGCTGGCCATAGGATGCAGAAGCCAGACATAAAATAATCCAGCTTTTAGACGTTTTCTGCTCAGTTTCATGGAAGGCTTCCAAGCTGACCTTACCGAGTTGAACTGCTGCTGGAGCTTTTCGTTGGCGTAGTTGATACAAAACTGTTCAAAGCTATTCACTTCAAAAGTTTCAAACCTGCAAAGCAATGAATAAATCAGCATTAAGCGGTGGTGCTTCTCAAAATCTACTTTTTTTCCCTACAACAGCATCATCTGCGTGACGGGAAACACCGGTTATTCAACCGTCTCTTCGCATTCCTCTTATCCCAGGTCTACGCTTTATTCCCTCCTTCCCCAAAACGTCTATCTTTCCTTGCAACGACTCAAGGGATTCGAGAGTCTCTTCTGCTACGCATGAATAAGATATTTGGTACGACCGCAGCTTCCTGCCCATCAGGCAGAAGCGCTGCCTGAGCCAAGAAATGTAACAGCCTCTCTTGGGGGGGGGGGAAAAAAATATTATGAAATATTAAGTCCACATATATTCACTGCAAAGGTGAGGGAGAAACAGTAGCTCCTGTTTCAGTAGCTCCACACCAATGTGGTGTTTTTAATGTAATCCCATAGAGCAGAAAAAGAAGGTGTTAAATTCAAAATTATAGCCTCTGTATTGCATCCCCGATAGCACAACAATTAGATACACATGAGCAAGCGATTTCTGGGAAGGCAGAGGGAGAAATGGTGCTTTCAGCTCCAATTCCAACATCTTCAAGACCAGGTTGGACAGGGCTTTGAGCAACCTGGACTAGTGGGAGATGTCCTGCCCATGGCAGGGGGGTTGGAACTCGATGATCTTTAAGGTCCCTTCCAACCCAAACCATCCTGTGATTCTATGATTTCTTAGAGGGAGTTTGGTGTTGGTCCCGGTGATCCCCATCTTCACCGAAGGTCCCCTCGCCCAAACATCACCCTACCCTCTCCGCGGGCGACTGGCCAACTCCAAACCAAAAGAAACTGGCTTCCTAATCACAATTAGAAAAGAAAAAATATCTAGCTTTAATAACACAAACTACTGTCAAGGAGCAGAAAGCCAGCAGAGCCCCCAGGGCGGTCGGGGCTGAAGGACGCGGAGCCCAGGGACAGGCAGAGGGACCCCGGTTTGCTCTTAAAAAAGGACATTTTTCAGCTACCACGGGAAATTATGTTATTTGTTTTGCTGGTTTTATGGCACGTTTGGAGGAGAGAAGGGGAAAAAAAAAAAAGAAGTCTTTGACACATGACTGTAAAGCTTAAAACTAAGGGAAGAAGTGGCAAAGCTCCCTGTGCTTAATGAATAAGCTGCCGTAATGATAAATGGGCGGCGAAATAATTGCTCGGGTAATAGGTGCTGTAGGAGCTGACAGAAGAGTCTTTAAGCACTAAATAAATGAAGCCTTTTTTTAATTTCCACCACAAAATCAGTATTTCTCGTGTTTTCTGAGGACTCCCTGGCTGTTTTCCACGTGATGCAGCTATTCCCCAGGTATTGCCAGGTGGTAACGTTCCTCACTACAGAAAACGCCTCAGCCCTAAGGAAAAGGAAAATGAAAAATGGGAAAAAGGAGCCACTTTTGTGCTTTTATCGACCCCACAACCCTCAAGGAAACCCAGGACCAGCTTTTTCTCTGCCTGTCCCCAGGCTGGCATTGCCCCAAAGCCAGTGCAGCCCGTGCTGAGCGGAGGATGCTGAATCCCTCCTCATCTCAGGAACTGAGCTTTACGATCTTTAATTCAATAAAATCCGGCATCTGGGACAAAAGAACGTTTATATTAAACATGTGGCCAGAGCCTCGGCGATGAACATGTCCTGGAAGAGCTCCTGATGTGCTCGATCTTGGTTGCGTGGCCATCACATCAAGCAGATCAGGGCCTTCAGCTCTTGCACCTGAAGGGTCTCCTCCTTGGAAACATCAACTCCTGCAGGTTCACGATCGGAGCAACGGGGCAAGAAAAGATTTAATTAAAACGGAGACGGAGAGTCATGGTGAGCTGAGTGGAAAAACACAACGAGAACAGGGGTACAAGAGGAAATGATATCGGAGTGGAGACTCTTTCTCTTCTTCAGAGACACCAGATGGGATTTATGAACCCTCTCAGCAAGTGCAATCTGAGGGCAAAGCAGCTGTACAACATTAACTCCAAGGGAGATTGCACGAAGCCACTAATTAAGACTCTGCCAGCGTGATTTGCTAATTTACAGAGCAGTTCGGGCACCGGCTCTGCACGTGTCCTCGCCAGGAGGTCCTGGCTCTTCTGCTGTACGACTGGGATCTCCTAAATCTGCTGCAGCACCAGGGTTTATACTAAAATATTTAAAGTTCATAAATAAGTCCAACGCACAGCTGGCCGCCTGGGTGTTCACACTTCCCTTCACATGGCAAAGAGAGGAAAACCAAGCCATTTCCAAGTCCAGGAATGCCACTCCTGGGATAAATACATGAAGGTTTTTAATCCTGCCCCCTCTCACCCCCAATATTAATGGAGAATTAAGGATGTGGGGTCGAGCACTGGAGAATTAGGAGACCCACAGCCTCTGCACCCTCAGTTCGGATCCCATCGCTAGAAATTCCACCCCTGGGGACATTCCTCCTCGAGGAGGGTGGGGACAGAGGTGTTTTTGGGATGTGAGGGACGCGCGGTGGAGGTTGAGTGCAGGCTCCCTGCCTTGGGACCTTAATCCCTCTCCCAGAAGAAAAGGAAAAACGACAGCTATTTGGGGAAAAAAATAATTCCAGTATTTGGCAGAATGTGTTAAAACTCCCAAATAACCTGAGTTTGGGGAAGTAAACCGCTTTCAAGGACTGCAGAGACTCCGGTTGCCAGCACCCAAAGTCCCTGCATTGTTAATTACTCAGCATTTAGACAGAAATATTCCCTTCTGAAAGAAGATGGGACTCCCACACGAGTGTCACGGCCCAGAGTGTGGACACCCTTCCCCTGCAAACCTGCCTTTTTCAATAGGACCTGGAGGTCCCCAGTGGAAAAAAAAAAACCACCCTGCGGTGACACCAGAGCTCTAGAAGCACTGACTGTCCCACGTGTTGGACGTGACGCACAGGAGACCTGCAGCCAAGGCAGGTTTTTCTTCCACACTAACAGCTTTTCAAGCCCAGCTTAATCTTTCATGAGCGTTACCCTCAAGCCTCTTTTGAGTCAGATTTCTGCAAAAACCACGTCTGATTTTGTAACTCGGGCGGTCCAGCTTTCCGCCCTGACCCGCTATCGCCCACAAAGCTCCATCTCCAAACTTTATTTACCATATTCCAGCCTGGGGAAATCTCTATTTGTAGGGACGCTGCTGGGAAACAGCTTTTCCATCTCATATAGCCTCCCAAGCAGACTGTGCCAATCCCAGCTGATGATTTAAAGATCCCAGTAACCGTGTAGGTAGTATAACCATAAAAGCTTCCTGCAGCTGACCCAAAACCCCTTGAGCAGGATTTCGTTCTGAACTTCAGATTCACTTAGATCTGACAGATTCTTGTTATTTTGCCTGGGAGAGTTTGTAAACAGGAGATCTCAAGATCAAAAAATACATCTTCTCAAATTAATCCCTCCTGGGGCTGCGCATTTATGGTGATGGTAATTTTGGTAGGTAAAGTGCCGCGGCGCTAAGCTGATAGACCAGCATGAATATAATCATAGAATCACAGAATGGTTTGGGTTGGAAGGGACCTTAAAGATCATACAGTTTCAAGCCCCCTGCCATGGGCAGGGACATCTCCCACTAGACCAGGTTCCTCAAAGCCCTGTCCAACTTGGCCTTGAACCCCTCCAGGGATGGGGCAGCCACAGTTTCTCTGGGCAACCTGGGCCAGGCTCTCACCACCCTCACACCAAAGAAGTTCTTCCCCACATCTCATCTCAATCTCCCCTCTTTCAGGGTCAAACCCTTCCCCCTCATCCTATGGCTCCCTTCCCTGATCAAGAGTCCCTTCCCAGCTTTCCTGGAGCCCCTTGAGGGACTGGAAGGAGTCTCCCTGGAGCCTTCTCTTCTCCAGGCTGGACACCCCCAACTCTCTCAGCCTGTCCTCACAGCAGAGGGGCTTCAGCCCTCAGAGCACCTTCGTGGCCTCCTCTGGTCCTGCTCCAACAGGTCCATGTCCTTCCTGTGCTGAGGACTCTTTTGCAGCCTTTTCTGTTATTTCCATCCCCTGCCCCAAGCCAAGGTCAAGCGTTCATGGCCACAAGTGCGAGACAAATCAGAAAGGATTAATTAAACACCCTCAAAAGCAGAAAGCGTGCCTACCCGTAGATATCGAGCACGCCGATGAAGGAGTGCTGCTTGACGGTGGTGTGCAAGGCCTTGTTGATGTGCTGCACGATCCAGTTGAAGAGCTGGGCGTAGATGTGCTTGGCCAGGGCATTCCTGGCATTCACCACTTGCTGCACGGACATGTTCTTCACGTAGGTCTCGGCCGTGGTGATGAGCTTGCGGTGGCAAAGCCAGTGCTGCATCTGGTTGTGCTCCACGCCCAGCAAGCCGCAGAAGTTGTTCAAGTGCTCGTCCTCGCTCTGGGAGGGGGGACAAGAAGGAAAGTCAGCAAGCCGGTAACAATTGAAAATTAAGAGTTTTAACAAGAAATGAGCAGCATCTCATGCCCATCTAGGGAAATACTACGTATCTCTGTGGTTGAGAGGAAATAGAGAAGTGATGAGCACTCATCCAGTTGCGTTAATCTTCATGGACATGGATGAAAGGGCTCACACGGAGCTCTAAATGGTGGTACACCCTCCGCTTGTCCTCTGCTCTGACTATCCTTAAGGTCTTCAACTTGATAAAGAGCAGATTTCCACAGTGAACCACCAAGAGGAAAGAGCCCTCTCCACTTGACGACTCCTCAAGCTGCAACTTCACGCTCCTTCAGAGCAACCCTGATTAAGCCTCAAGTTAAAGCTTAGGATACGTCTTTTAGAAACTAACTCCACTTGGAACAACAAAAATTGCAAAATGTGCATTACCAGAAGGGCTTCTACTTTGCATAATCAATAAAATGAAATGTGAACTTCATTTTCTCTAGGGCATCGTATTTTTTCCTCCTCAAACCAAGACAAGGGAGTTGTGGGTTTCTATTATGCTAAGACAGCAGGCACTTATTTTGGAGAATAAGAAATCAATTTTCCTTTCCTCTGTGTAATAAAATGTATCTAAAGGAAATAAATTGTCTCCAGCTAAATACGTGCTTGTATAGAAGCTGGATGGGTTTGGGGAGGGAGAGAAAAATGCATTTTAAGAGCCCTCTGTGATGCTTTTTTGCTCCGGTATCTTTTTGCCCATGGAGTCAAAGTCGGAACAGGATTAATTGAATACCATGCAATTAGATCTGAAGGTAATTAAACAACGCAAACTCCGTTACGGAGCTCAACGTCGTCGGAGCAGATCACTTTTACGTATCCGTGTTGCCAAATATCAAGCAAATTACCCCCAGCATCCAACTAATTGCATGTCACATTATCTCAAGGGTACCACTGAAAGTATGTGCAGAACTCATTTTAATATTTTAATTAAGAACAAACGACCCGGTCTGGGATACAATGATAATTGACAGGACAGTATTTTCCATATAATCACTTTTTTTCCCCTCCTGAACTAACACAGGAAGAGAAAACACACCCCTAAGGCATCTTTAGTCTTATTTATTCTTGCTAATTAACGACGGGGTGCTCGTTTGGCTACGGGATGGCCTCATCACAGGCAGTAGCTTCACGGCTTTGCCTGGAGCAAAGCGGTTGTAGAAGCATCACACCTTCTGCTGGTGGGAGTCACCGTCTCCCCAATAATGTGTGCACCGAGTCTTTTAAGAAAGCAGAAGAGTTCAAGATGGGTTGGGACTTAAGGTGGACAAAGAACCTTTGAATCATCTCGCTTATGGGCTGGTTAGAGAGGATAAATAATTTTTTCTTCCAGGAAAAAGAAAACAACCAGGAAATTATGATGTGTTTTCAAAAAAAAGCCAAGAAAACCAGGAGGAAAAGGGCTTTCTACCAAAGGATTCTTCTGCGAAGCTCAACACACCCAATGTGGCTCGATTTATGAGCGTAAAAAGGTCCCCCCCGTGTCCCACACGTGACCTACCGATATGCTACAGGCATCGCCGTCGCGTTCCCCTTGGATTTCCAAGTTCCCCAGGTGCAGGATGGCAGCAATTATCCTAAAAATGGTCGTCTGATGAGACTCCTTCACTCCTACAGGAACAACGGATAGTTGATTTTTCGCAACAGAAACCAAATTGCAATTTACAGTTTGTCGGAAAACGCTGGCGGCGTTTGATTTCCATCCCGGGGCTGTTGGGTTTTCAGAATTATCCGACCTCTCCCAATAAACTCATCGTAAACTCTCGGTGAAGTCATCACTCAAAAACGACAGCGGAGGCGGGGAGAGGAGCTCTTCGCGTTGTTTCTTTCCCCCTAATGACGGCATCAAAGCAATTTTATCACCGGTGCGTTTCAGATGCTTGCGAAAGTGCAAGAAATCAAGGATGCTACTCCCTCATGATCAAAGGGGAGCGGAGCTATAGGGGGCTCCGCGGCTTTTATAGAAACAAGGAGGAGCTTCTCTGCGACCGCAGAGACAGTGAGATCTCACTGACAACCCAAACGCAGAAATTACAACTTCTTGCCGGCGTCCCGCAAAGAGAAGCGAAAATTAAAGCCGTGTACGTGACGCGCGACGCCTCCAGACTGGTGCTACGGGGAGTCACCAGGGAGGTGACGCGAAGCTCTGCCTTGCCGTCCCCGGTGTCTCAACAGGAGCTACGTGTTGTGGGTCTTTGCTGGGGGTTGTAAGATATTATTGCTTTATGTATATATTTTCCGGCAGGCTTTTGCCAGCGTTCCCAGCAGGAGCTTGGCTCAGCAGCAGCTCCCACGCAGCTTTCTTGCCACATCTTGCATTTTTTACATCCCGACCGGGCTTTCTGTTCCCCTTCTGTGTTCAATGCTGGTGTTCTAATTATCTACCCAAGGTCTGAGACATCACCTGCTGGCTTTTGAATTACCAAGAGCTTCCCTTTCTCTCCCTCTCTCTCGGGACTTTTCTGTTATCAGCACAGTGAGAAACGTTTCAAGGTTACTAAAAGGAGCAACGCTCTGCTCTGTTACTTGGCACTCTTAATTGGAGTTAAGCCTGGCCAGGGCGGGGATTTGCAGATGAATCTGACTTCTCCTTGGTTACACATAAAAAAGGCAAGACTAGAAAGCGTAGCTGCACTTTCACCAGGCCCTGAAGAGAAGCAGAGAGAGCAGGGAAACACCGAAGGAAAATGAGGAAAGGCCGAGCTAGAAGAAGCATGGGAAGAGCAGGAAAAATTGGCAGCAGAGGAAGATGCTCGCACGGTGCTTCATAGGGACCAGCAAGGACACACAGGTCCCTTTGGGGACACAGAGAAGAGGACCAAAGCAGAACTGCAGGTGGCAAGAGGGTCCCCTGGGGACTACAGTCCCGTGGGCAAGTTTGAAGCAACCAGAGGCATCGTATTTTTTCGAGCAGTTAACAGCTAGAAGTTTACACCAGCTGGACAAGAGGAAGGTAAAACCAAGACCCTGCTGTCCCCACCGAAAGAAAAAGAGATGCAGCCCATTTAAAACACAAAAAGGACAAATTTGGGGGAAATACTTGCAGTTATAAGGTTTCAAATGAGTCCTCACGCTCGCTGCCAGGACAGCGGCTGCGATACAGCAGCTCAGGGGGGATTTCACAGCTGAGCGCGAACATCACGAGCTCCTCTCCCGACAGATGAACCGCACCGGAGAGGCCCCGAGACTTAAGGGGATTTCAAAACTCGGCTTCAGATAAATATTAATAAACTCCGGGAAAGTTTTCCCCTGCAAAAATTGGTTTTCCTCTCAAATATCAAATAGCGGCTGCCGCGGGCAGGACACAGCACTGCGAAACCAGAGCGTGGTAGTTGCAGCGGTAGATTTTCGCAGCTGGCGATGCAAACGCGGGCTCTGCACTGCAGGGAGGTACTCAGCTAATTATCCTCAGTAATTAGCTACTCAGTACAATACTGTGACGGTCCGAGAAGTGACATCAACCCCAACCCAAATACAGACTGAACCGCAGAGTAATAGCTCTTTTCCTGCTTGGAAATAGGGTAAGAAAATAGCAAGTGGAAGCGGCAGCAGAGCTTCGACTCCCAAATGGTTTATTTTGGTTTCTCTTAAATTCAGTGTCCTCTTCTCTTAAATTCAATGTCCTCTTCCATTTCACTGCTGCTTCGCGGGGAGCTGTAAGAAACCCCTTCTGCAGCTCACACTAAAGAACAAGGCAAAGCCAACTAGGTCATAGGAAGATGGATTTATACCTCTTAGTGTTAAAGGAGAGTCATATAATTCAGGCGAAATACCAAAATAAAAAACATTTGCAAGAGACTTCTGCCACGAAGCCTCCGAGCAGAGCAACCCCTTACCAAGCAGGGTGAAGGCGTGCCTGGTTTTCTCGAAGTCATCGGCATCGTCCACGCCGTCGATAGACGTGTCACCTCCCTGAGAAGTGTAGAAAAAGTCTTCGGCACATGCTAGGAGAGAAGAAACAGAAAAAACGCATCAGCAAGCAGTAGCTTTCCATATCAGGTACTGGGATGCTCCCTGTCCCCCATCCTGTCCGTCCTTGAAGTGCACCCGCTTCCTTTTAACTGTGCTTTGCTTGGAAATGGATGAAGCACAACCTTGATAAACCACTGTAATTAATTCTTGCAGTGATGAAACCCCCTCCTTGTGCAAAGCAAGTTCAAAAAGGGCAGAGTTGTGGTATATTTGGGCTTCAAATAATTGCTCCATCGCACAGGCGCATAGAATCACAGAATGGTTCCGGTTGGAAGGGACCTTCAAGACCATCCAGTTCCAACCCAATTCCAGTAGGCAGGGACACCTCCCACCAGACCAGGTTGCTCCAAGCCCCATTCAACCTGGCCTTGAACCCCTCCAGGGATGGGGCAGCCACAGCTTCTTGGGGCAATCTGAGCCAGGCTCTCACCACCCTCACACCAAAGAAGTTCTTCCCCAGATCTCATCTTCATCTCCATCTCCCCTATTTCAGTTTAAGACCATTCCCCCTCGTCCTATGTCTCCCCTCCCCAATCAAGAGTCCCTCCCCAGCTTTCCTGAAGCACCTTTAGGGACTGGAAGGGGCTCGAAGGCCTCTCTAAGGCCCCCAGCTCTCTCAGCCTGTCCTCACAGTAGAGGGGCTCCAGCCCTCGGAGCATCTCCGTGGCCTCCTCTGGACCCTCTCCCACAGTCCTTCACGTGCTGAGGACTCCAGAGCTGGACACAACAGATTGCTTCAAATACTGAGGTTACCACTTCGATTTTTTTTTTTTTGAACACTGTTTTACCCAGGACCGATTCAGACACTGTAACACCTTTCCCTAAACCTGAGGAGCAAAGGGAATGGAGAAACTCTTGCAGCGCCAGCATTACACCATTGAAGCATCTCTGCTTTAGCAAAGTTATTTCAGGATGAGGCAAAGCTAAATCCTATGGAGAGGCATTTTAAATGGAGATACAACAAGAAGAGACGGCGGGATTTATATCTGCTTTAAAAAGCTTCACGTGCGATCACCCTTCCTTAAAACAAAAGCTTATTTGAGGCCAAAACCTGAGTCACAGAATCACAGGATGATATGGGGTTGGAAGGGACCTCTGGAGATCATCTACTCCAACCCCCTGCCAAAGCAGGGCCACCCACAGCAGGTCCCACAGGAACGTGGCCAGGCAGGGTTTGAATGTCTCCAGAGAAGGAGACTCCACCACCTCTCTGGGCAGCCTCTTCAAGGGATCTGCCACCCCCACAGGAAAGAAGTTCCTCCTCATTCCTGGAAATGAGGGAGCAGGCTTGGCCCCGGGGAGGGCTGGAGGAGCCCAGGAGGTGGACAGCCTCCTCATCCCACCCAGAATCTCTTCTCAGCTTCAACTCATTTCAAATCGGGAAGGAGGGACTCGCCAAGAAAAGCTCAGAAAGATCATTAAACGCTCACATATTTCCTGATGCATCATGAAAATAATGAGAACAGCAGCCTACTGTGCGCTCCCCATCACCCTGCTGCTAACCTTTAGAATCACTGCAATCTGCACTTCTTTTTTGACTCACATTGCCACCAGAAGGTCCCCAGCCCTTCCCAGCCCTCCCACGGGCTTTTCCATTAGTTGTATTTTCAGGCTGTGAAAAAAACCATTTAATTCTTTACGGGGTACAAAGCCCCAGGAGCCGGAGGTTTCGGTAACTCTGCTTGTCGCCGGAGCGTCGGGAATAAGGGGCAGAAAACACTAATGGGGTCAGAGAGACGATGTCCATCCCGGTTCCCACCCCCCCCCAGCACAACCATGATGGAGCACATGGCATTAACACCTTGATATTGTCACACGTCACCTGACAAGACACATCCAGGGCTGGACGGGGACATCAGCCTCAAATTTTAACCATCCCCATTGGGATCTGCTTGTGCCTCAAGTCGTCTCTGTTATAACCGCCTCCAGTGTTTATATTTCAATGTATAGAATGATTTTAATAGCACTTCGATTCACTGCAATTTCCTTTCCAGTTTAAAAATCACTCCTTTAGGATAGCTCTCCCCGAAAAACCAGCACTTACTGGTTTGCTCCGTTGGGGCTCACGTACATTGAGAGTCTCTTTGCTTTCCAGCACTTTGTGATATAGAAGAGAGTAACAAAAGCTCCTGCTTTTGATATGGAAAAATATACATCCTGCTCTCTGTCTAATAAAAAATGGATTTTTACATCAAGATACTCCTTGATTTGTATGGCCTTGGGTAGAAAAGGGTGACAGGAAGGTAAGGTGCAGCTCACACGAGGAAATAAGCGAGTTTTGACTAGTCATCTTGAGATACGGGCTAGTAAAGGTGACGCAACTTTGGTAATGAAAAAAACCCTCGAAAGAAAGAGAAATAAGTGGAGAGTTGGGCAGAGAGGAACCTGATGAACTTCAACAAGGGCAAGTGTACGGTGCTGCACCTGGGGAGGAATGACCCTCTGCACCAGGACAGGTTGGGGGTGACCTGCTGGAGAGCAGCTCCAAGGAAAAAGACCTGGGATTCCTGGTGGACAA
>JAOXNO010006157.1:0-11507 GCA_028565335.1 Limnodromus scolopaceus
GTTGTGCTACGCTGTGCACGTTCAACGCCTCTGCACCTCTCCCCCCGCATCTCGGGGTGCCACAGTGTGCACGTGCAACCCCTCTGCACCCCTCCACGCCCCCCTCTGAGTGCTGCACCGCACATGCCCAACCCCTCCGCACCCCTCCTCGCGCCTCTCCGCGTGCCGCACTGCGCCCGCGCAATTGCTCTGGGCCCCTTCCCCCACCCTTTGGGGTGCCCCGTTGCGCACACCCAACTCCTCCGCGCTCCTCCCCCTGCCCCTCGAGGTCCCACACTGCGCACGCGCAGCCACTCTGTGCCACTTTCACCTGCATCTCGGGGTGTGCCCTGTGCACACGACACGCCTGCACGGCCCTCCCCCCGCCCCTCGGGGTGCCGCCGGGCACCCAACTGACTCCCCCGCACTCCTCACCCCGTCCCTCAAGGTGTTGCTGGGCTCCCACCTGACCCCCCCGCATTCCTTCCCCTACCCCTCTGGGTGCTGCTGGCTGCCTGCCCCTCAAGGTACCGCCATGCTCCTGACCAACCACCCCTCGTCCCTTCCTGTGCCCGTTGGGGTGCCGCCAAATGCCCGCCCCTCGGGGTGCCGCAGGGCATTTGCCCAACCCACTTGCACTCCTCCCCCCGGCCCCTCGAGGTGTTGCCCTTGCGTCCCTCCCCACGCCTTTCCGGGTGCTGCTGTCTGCCAACTCCACTTCATGCCCTCTCCCCCCTCCTTGGATGATGCCGGGTGCCAGCCCCACCCCCCCGCTCCATTCCCCCCACCTTTGGGGTGCCACCGGGTGTCTGACCAACCCCCCCACCCCGCCCCTCCTGTCACTTCTCAGGCTGCCGCCAGGCATCTGACCAACACCTCTGATAGGCGCCTCTCTCCGCCTATCCCTCCAGGTGTCGCAGCTGCCCGTCCCACCCACCGGTGCATCTCACTCTGCCTTTCGGGGTGCTGCCAGGCACCCACCCAAGCCCTCCCGGTCCCCTCCCTCCTCCTCTTGGTGTGACGATGAATGTCTCCCCAAACACCCTTGTGCTTTTCCCCGTGCCCCTCGGGGTGTCGCGAGGGGTTCGTCAGACCTGCCCCCCACGCCCCTCCCTTCACCCATAAGGGTGCCACTGGGTGCCCAACCAACCCCCCAGCACCCCTCCCTCCGCCCCTCGGAGTGCCACTCTGCGTCCGACTGACACCCTGCGCCACTCCCTACGCACCTCAGGGTGCCACCAGGTGCCCGACCGACCACCTTCCTGCTCCCCCCCGCCAGGCCCTTGGGTGCCTCAGGGTGTCTGACCAACCCCCCCTGAGCCCCTGTGCCTGCCCCTCCAGGCGCTGACAGGAGCCCGACCAACCCGCCCGCATTCCTCAGCCCACCCCTTGGGGTGCCACTGGCCGCCTGCCCCACCCCTGCCCCTTGGGGTGCTGCCGGGTGCCTGCCTGACCCCACTGCATCCCTCCTCCCGCCACTATGGGTGCCCCCAGCTGTATGCCCCACCTTACCCCCTGCCCCTCAAAGTGCTGCCGGGCTCCCACCCGAACACCTGCATCTCTCCCCCCACCCCTTCGGGTGCTGCCTGCTGCCTGACCCACCGCCTACGCCCCTCCACCTGCCTCTCTTGGGGTTCCGATGGGTGCCCGTCCGACCTGCCCATACCCCTCCCCTTGCTTCTCGGGGTGCCGCCAGACTCCCTACTGACCCCCCCCAAGCCCCTCTCTCCGTCCCTCCAAGTGTCGCTGGGCAACTGACCGACAACCCTGCACCCCTCCCCCGCCCCTTGCGGAGCTGCCAAGCATCCGATGGACCCCTCTGTGCCCTGCCCCTCAAGGTGCTGCTGGCTTCCCACCGCATCCATCTACCCTCCCCCCCGAGGTGCTGCTGGGCGACCACCCAACGCTATCATGCCCCTTCACCCTAACCCTTGGGGTGCTGCCAGGTGCCCATGCGACAGCCATATCTCCTTTCCCTGCCCTTTGGGGTGCTGCATGGTGCCCTCCCGACCCCCTCCTCGTGTCCCTCGGGGTGCCGCAGAAACCGCCAGACCCCTCCCATATCCCCTCTCCCCAACTTTTGGGTTGACGACAGGCACCAGCTAAACCCCCCCGTGCACCTCACCCCGCCCCTCACTGTGGGGCTGGCTCCCTGCTGCACCCAGCAACCCTCCCCTCGAGGTGCCGCCAAGCGCCCGCCCGACACACCCATTTCCCTCCCCCCTTCCCTTGGGTTGCTGCAGGGTTTCTGTCTGAGCCCCTCCCTCCTCCCCGCTGTGTGCCACCGGCGTCCCAACCGACCCCTCTGCGCCCCTGCCCCCACCCCTCGGCATGCTGTTGGGCGCCCCACTGACACCCCCGTGCACCCCTCGGAGGGCACCGCCTGAACTCCCTGTGTCCCTTGTGGTGCTGCCGGGCATTCACCTGAACCCCCCGCGCCTCTCCCCCACCCCTCGGGTTGCTGCCAGTCGTCAGCCTGATCCCCCGCCACGGACCTCACCCCTCCTCTAGGGCTGCCATTGAGCGCTCGACAGACGCCCCTGCACCTTTTCCCCGCCCCTCAGGGTGCTGCTGGGCGCCAGCGCGAACACCCGTGACCTTCCCTCTGCCCCTCGGAGTGCCACCAGGCATCAGCCTGACCCCCCCGTGCCCCTCCCCCTGTCCCTCGGAGTGCCTTGGTGACCCTCCCCCTGCCTATACAGGTGCCTCCGGCCACCCACCCCACCCTTCCCACTACCCCATGCGTTGCTGCCAGCCACCCGCCCGACCCCCTCGAGTCTTCCATGCACCTCACTACGCCAATTGGGGTGCCGCTGGGCATCTGCCCAGCTCCACTGCGCCCCTCCCCCACCCCTCGGGGTCCTGTTGAATGCCCACGTGCCCCTTCTGCTGCCCCTTGGGGTGCCACTGGAGGCCCGCCCGCCCCGCCAGCACCCTGCACATTGCCCTTAGCGGTGCTGGCCGGCATTCGCCAGACCGCTTAGAGCCCCTCCTCCGGCCCCTCGTCGTGCCACTGGGAGTCCGCCCAACCCCTCAGCGCCCCTCCCTCCACCCCTCAGTATGCCGCCGGGAGCCCGCCCGACCCCCTGGTGCCAATCCCGGCACCCCTTGGCATGCCACCTGGTGCCCAAAATACCCCCCTGCACCCCTCCCACCGCCCCTTATTGTGCTGCCAGGTCCCACCCAACCTGACAGCGCCCCACACACTGCCCTTTGGGGTGCTGCCAGGTGCTGCCAGGTGCTTGCAAGATCCACCTGTACTCCGTCTGCCACCCCTTGTGGTGCCGCTGCGTGCCAGCACGACCTCCCGGTGCCCTGTCTGCTGCTCCTCAGGCTGCCTCTAGGTACCCACCCGATGCCCTGCCCCTGTACTGCTGCCCCTCGGGGCACTGCCAGGCACTTGTCCAACTGCCCCGCGCCCCTCCTGCCACCTCTCATGGCGCTGCCGGGCGCCCGCCTGAACCGCCTGTGTGCCACCCGCTGCCCTTCGGGGTGCCTCCAGGCACCTGCCTGACCTGATTGTCCCCTTTCCGCCACCTATTGGGGTCCGCTGGGCGCCGACACGACCTGCCTGCACCCCTCCTGCTGATCTTCAGAGTTTTGCCTGGTGCCCACCCAACCTCTACACACTCCTCCCCCTGTTCTTTGTGGTGCCATCAGGTCCCTGACCGATGCCCTCGTGCCTCTTACTCCACCCCTTTGGGTGCCGCTGGGTGCCAGCCCCCATGCGCCACTTGCTCCACCTCTCGGGGTGCCGCCTGGCAACCAACCAAACCTACTGCGCCCCTCACTCTGCCCATGGGTGTGCCGCTGGGGCACTCACCCAAATTCGCTGTGCCTCTTCCCCCCACTACCCAGGGTGCCGCCAGGAGCCTGTCCCACCCGCCTGTGCCCATATCGCCGCCCCTTGGGGTGCCTCCAGGCGCCTGCTGGACCCCCCCATACCCTTTCCAACACCCCTTGGGTTGCCATAGGGCACCCACCCGACCCGCCTGCACCATCCCATTGTTCCTTGGGGTGCCGCCGGGAGTCCATCCGACACCCCCCATGCCTCTCACCCTGCCTATCAAGGCAATGCTGGCCACCCAATTGACCCTGCTGCGCCCCTTCCTGTGCCCCTTGGGGTGCCGCTGGGGCCCCCCCTACTTCTCTCCTGCCACTCCTCAGGGTGTCATCGGGTGCCCAGCCGACTCTCCTGCACCCAAGCATTCATGGTGTCGCTGGTCGCCCACCATACCCTGCATTGCCCCTTCTGTCGCACTTTGGGGTGCCGCCTGGCGCCGGCCTTACCCTCCTGCGCCTCTCTCCGTGCTTCTTGGGGTGCCTCGAGGAGACAGTCTACACCCCATGGCCCAACGACCTACCCTAAGGGACCCAAAGTCTGGGTGGAAATGCAAGTAGTTCCCAGAGAAGTTCCAAAAAAGTAAGAGTTGTTCTTGCTGACACTTTGGGTGTGGGAGTCACCAATGGATGATTGGAATCTCCTGAGCCAGGTGCTGGGAAAAAGTGAAAAAAGGTGGTTTTAAGATAGAGTGGCCAGGAAAGCCCTCAGCACCAAAGTCATGGAGGCAATGCAAGTAGTTCCCAGAGACGTTCCTAAAAAGTAGGAGTTTTTCTTGCTGACAGTTTGGGTGTGGGAGTCACCTCCGGACGTTGGGAATTATTTAGAATTTTTGTGCCTGATGCTGGGAAAAAGTGGAAAAAAGTGGATTTGAGGACGGTGTGACCTGGAAAGCCCGCAGCCCCAAAGTCTAGGTGGCAATGCAAGTAGTTCCCAGAGAAGTTCCAAAACAAAAGATACTCTCCCCTCCCCTCCTCTCCTCAGGAACAACATTTCTGCAGGGCAGGAAGAAACATGCTCGCCCATAGGGACTGGAGTCCTGGTAGGATAGCTGGGGTGACTGGAGAGCAGCCACGTATTGCAAGGTGGGCTAGTTTTGCCCACTGGGATAGAGTCAATTTTCTTCATTGTAGCTTGTATGGGGCTATGATTTGGATTTGTGACAAGAACAGTGTCCATAATTCTCCTGGTTTGAGTTAAAAAAGAACCAACTTCCTTTTCAATAATTTTACTTTTCAGTTTTCTAACTCTCTGAAATTAAGGGCATATTTTTCAGACAGTGTTTGCGTCTTAACAGATAGCATTTGATGTTCATAGGTAATGCCAAGGAATGGTGTGCAGAGAGGCTCCTGATTATCTTATTGCTCTAACAACCAAGTTCAGGTAACTTTGTTATTTGCCCCATTGGAGGGTTGACAGTAGAAGAGAGGAGAGGGGTCACACCTCTGGGGAGGAGCAAACAGGAGAGGTGACCCCAAACTGACCAACCCATCTGCTCCACGCTCAGTATAAAAGCCGAGGGATCAAAGGATCAGCCTCTTTCTTCAATGGCCGGTGTCCAAGGAGGACCCTGTCTGTTCATCTGCCTTTGATCCCGATCTGTGTCCGTGCGATCCTTAATCCAGAATCAGAATCCAGTTCCCATCCATTACTGAGTCCAGTCGGGGACTTTCCAGGTGCTTGCCAGTGACAGGATCCTGGTACCTCGATACTGGTTTTCTATATATTATATATTTCATTATTTTCTTATTTACATTATTATATTTTCAATTATTATTAAAATTTTATTAAGTAGTTTTAGTTTTCTTTTCATCCCATAACTCTCTCCCATTTCTATTCCGGGAAGGGAGAGAGAGGTTAAAGAGAGATCCTGTCATTCTCTTAGTGGCCAGCGGTTCCTTAATGATGACACCAGCTTTTGTCCATGAGGAGGAGAGGTCAACACCTCTGGGAGGGATTCTCTCTGTGCCAACAGTTAGAGGTGGCTTGAACAGTCCATTCAGAGAGATTTTTGGGGCCCTGGACTCTGTGCAAAACATAAAGAATACCTTTCCTGATGCTGTAGGCCCCGGTATGATGGAAACGTTAAGAACATTTAAAAAAAATTAAGCAACCAAGAAATAGAATGAAAGCTGTAGAGTGAAGGAAATGTCCTCTTGCAGCTTTAAGCTCCAAACATTGTTGGTGATGTCCTCCTGGCTTGGTTTTGTCTTGTTTTAATATAATGATCTCTGGGGGATCTTGAGTCCTGCCTTTGTTTGCCAAGGCAAGTGATGATAATATTGGGGTGGATGCAGTGACAGGGACACATTGGGCCAGTGTAGGTGCCTGGAACTATCTGCCCAGGCTCAAGCTGCAGCTTCCAAGGTCCTCTGGTCTCCAGCAGGTCCTCTGTGACAGTGGCCACTGCCAGGCATCGGCTTCAGAGACCCTGGGTCCCCTGGAGGTCCCACTGGATACTGATGGTCAGGCAGAGGAGCTCTGCCTGAAAAAAAATGAGAAAATATTAAACATTCTTAATTTTGAGCTCTACCTCATCAGCTGAAACATCTGCACATTTTTAATAACATGTCAGGTTTACCATGAGATCAAAATGAGGAAGTTTCAGGAAGTGCGTTGATAGGAAGAGGAGAGCAATTGACCTTTAGCTGGATCTGCATTGTCAGTGCTCTCTTGTTCAGGCTGTGCATTTGATCTGCCTCATCTCTCACATATTTCTACCTCTCCCAACTAAATTGACAATGGCTGAAGTCACCTTTCCAGCAGCGCATCTGCACAGAAACACTTGTGATTGCTCCCAAGATTTCCCTTCCCCTTCCCCTTGGATCATCCAGACACCTCTCAACTGGCTGCTTTGAGCTTCAGGGAGTTAAAAGCTTATCTGTCTTCTGGTAGCCCATCTCATTCTGTCATTAGCTAACTTGTTAATTGTGCCTTATTTCATATTTTATTTTTTAAATTTATATTTATTTAACAAATTCATAATTTCTCATCTGTCTAAAACATTTCTTGCATGCTTATGCCTTGTGGAAGGTGAACCTCATTGGTCGCTGCTTCTACTTGGCACACAGTTGTGGTGTGTGTTTTATTTTAATGGTGAATCCTATGAGTTTTGTATGTTAAAAATAAGAAAATCCCTCTTTGCTGTTGTGCAGCCTGACCTCTAATGAAAGCAGGTGGGAGCTGGTGCAAAGGAGCTGTAACATCCAGCTGCAGAATGCAGTGGAGAAGTCTGATGTGAGGAAAAGGTATGCAAGTCCCAGGTGGCTCATGGGAGACATGGTGGGGTTGGGGAGGTGTGGAACAAGGTTGTTCATGCTGTGACAGACCTCAAGGGACAGCTTCTCTGACCAGTCCAGATCTCCTTAGGAGAGACCCTGGATCAACAGCCATCAGAGAATGCTGCTGCCACCTCTTCTCTAGACTAAAAAATAATAAACTACACCCTTGGAAATTATTCATTTTTATTAGAAGCTCCTTTAAATCTTTCTCCATATCTACACAAGAAAACCTTGGTCATTAACTGTACAAGAATGGAAGAAAATTACAGGCAGAGAAATGGTTTGTTGGGGCTTTCTTTGTTGCAAGGAGTCCCACTGTGCTTTTGGTGCTGAGCCCTTGAACCTCAGGTCCTGAGGGGAGATCACACAAACCTCTCATGAAGCCAAAGTCAGAAGAGAAAAATGTTCTTTGAAGTACGAATGCGTCCCTCTGAGGGCAATCACTGACAGAACATCCCCAGGGACTCGTTAGAACAGATCACAGGAGGGCATGATGGCAGGAAGGCAAAGGTGCTGTGCAGGCAGCTCAGAGGCTGAGAAACCCCTGGCTTTGATGAAGCAGAAAGGCCAATCCCTGACCCCAGGCCCTGGGAAGGCAGATCCTGTCCCTCATGTGTGGCTCAGGGCTCTTCCTGGGGCAGTGGGATGTGGGGGGTGTGATGCTGAGGGAAGTACACCAATGTGACAGTCCCCAGCCTTGCTGGGGGGTGCACAAGGAGACAATGAGGCCTCCCCCGTGCCTTGGGACAACCAATGTGTCTTCTCATAGGCGTTGGTGGCAGAGACCATTGCTGTGCCGAAAGAGGCAAAAACTTGGGTTCTCCTGATGACTTCAGCCCTGCAAGTGCCCTTTGCCATCTCCACCACAGGTTGTCCTATGTTATCCCACAGCTGCTTCTCTTTCCCTGCAGGCTGGAGACACCCATCTCACTTCCCCACCTCGCTCTCACCCTGGCAGTTCCAGACATTCACTGATGTCTGTCCACCCTCACACTCTGTTCCTTGAGACACAAAGAGATGGACTCATCTCACACTCCTTCTGGATGGCTTCTAGTATCACAGCACTGCCCTTGCAGGAACATTTCTTCCTCCTGCTCATGTTTCTGTCCCCTGCTGTTTCCTACCTTCAAGCAGCCATCCCATTCCATCAGCCTTCTTGTGGTCTTTCACCTGACCAGACAGCGCAGCATCACTATGATCTCCCACAGCTGCTGTCCTTTCATCTTCTCAGGTAGACACAAGGAAGCTGTCTGCCTGCTGCTGTCCCTCCACATACTCAGGCAGAAAAGACGTGACAACCAAAATATGAGCCCCCTTCCTGGAGTGAGCCTGGGTCCTTCAGCAGAGGGATCTTCCCGTCCATGTGCCAAGCAGGTGCCTTCTGCTGCCTGTCAGAGACACTGCCAGATGTGAGCTCAAAAGCACAGAGCCTTGCCATGAGTCCAGGGCTGACCCCTCAGCTGTTTCAGAAAGAATGGACCTCACAGTCTTTTTCCCTGCTCTTGGCCTGTACCCTCCAGAGGCACAAGTGACCTCACTGCCCCCTTCACAGCCATTGGCTTCCTACAGGATAATGAGTTCCTGAGACATAATTGACCACGTGATACAGAACCCAGCCATTACCCTCCTTGTGGCCCAGTCCCTGAGTGGAGAAAAGGGAGCTTCTTTCATTAAATTTATCTCATAGATTTCCTACCAACACTTTGAGTGGAGAAACGTACCTCAGAGGAACTGCTGTATTTATGCGGGTGGATGTTGTATCTCTGCTTCAACCTCCCTGTTTGCTCTTCTTCCTCAGCCTGTTCTGTCTTCAAAGAGCTCTCTAAGGAAAAGATTGAATCCTGGAATATATCCTGAGCACCGTTGTACTGGGTCTGACTGGGATGGAGTTAACTTTCCCCACAGCAGCCTATACACTGGTTTGCCATGTACTTGTGGCTACAATGGTATTGATCACACATCAATGTTTTACTTATTACTGACCAGTGCTGAGCCCTCTCTGACTGCACAGGTGAGATGCTCCACGCACGTGTTTCTTTCACACTGTGAATTAAAAGGGAAGGGCCATAAAGAGAGGGGAGGATGAGACAGCACACGGGGATGTTTGCAATGAACAAGGCAGGTGGGAAAAATCTCACTGGGGTGGTGGGGGTTGACCCTGCTGTCACACACTATGGACTATAGGACTGCGAGCTGCCGGATTGCTCAGGATTTACAGCAAGGCACAGGCTCAGAAGGAGAGTGTGGAAGTGGAAAGAGAGTAGCCTGGAAGGACCTCGGCTGACACTCCCTGTCAGTGCTGCTCTGCCGTGACTTTTTCCCCTTCACCTCTGCACACAGCCATTGCCCTGCAGCTCCAGAGAATGTATCAAAGGAAGGATCTTGAGCAAACAGGTCACTGGAAGGTTCTTTATTAAGTGCACAGTAAGCATGGGTTCTCATTTACACAATATCTTACAAATTTTATAGAAGCTTAATTAGAAACAGCAAAACCTAAACATCGAACCCACAACCAAAATTAGCAAACACTACAGAAGATGGGCTTGGCCATCAATGAGTTATATTATGAGTGAGGTGCAGAAGATGATGCTCTATTGCTTCTGAAAATCATCTGGTTGCCAATTTCCACACTGCACCCTTGAGCTCCTGGTTCCTCATGCTGTAGATGAGGGGGTTCAAAACTGGAAGTACCAGTGAGTACAACACAGCCACCACTAGGTCTAGAAATGGGCAGGAGATGGAGGGGAGCTTCCGGTAGGCAAACAAGCCAGCACTGAAAAACAGGGAGATAACGACCAGGTGAGGAAGGCACATGGAAAAGGCTTTTGTGCCGTCCCTGCTCAGAGGGGATCCTCAACACAGCCCTGAAGATACGCACGTAGGACTCCGCAATGAAAACAAAACACCCAAAGCCTAAACAGACACTGATCTTCTGCTGCCTGGGGCTGTCCCTGCTGGGGACTGTCTCTCTGTCCCCACGTCTCCTCCCTGTCACTGCTCCCAGAGCCCATCCCACCCACTGTGTGCTCAGCTCTGCCCTGCAGACCTCTCCTGGCAGCAGGACACTGCCCAGAGGATGCTCTGCAGTTGCAGGCTCTGATGGGAACGTCAGCTCATCTCTGATGAGGATGGCAAGGTGATGCTGGGGATCTCTGTAAGCCAAAGCTGGTTTACTTTTGACACTCACAGGTTTATAAATCTCTAAGTGAAACAGAACTGGAGTTTTAGTGCCTCCTTCTGAACCCAGAAAATAATTTCCATGTCCAAACCCTCTCCACATCCCTGAGATCACCAAGAGTAAAAGACTGAAGAACTGGCTCCTTCCCTTTCAGGTAAACCCTGCCTTGATGAGCTCCTTGAAAAGCTTCCTTTGCCCATGTGATCTGGAGCTGCGAGAAGCCCTGATCCACAGAGCTCCATCTTCACTGCAGAAGGACCCTGCAAGTTCTGGGACAACAGGGCCATCTCCTTCTTGCTATGTGTTGGACAGCTATTTCTGTTTGTTTTCTTGGTTGCAGCAGAGTTTTCTTTTCTCAACATCATTGTCTATGACCTCTACATTGCCATCTGCAAACCCCTGCACTACAGGACCCTCCTGGGCAGCAGAGCTTGTGTCCACATGGCAGCAGCTGCCTGGGGCAGTGGGTTTCTCACTGCTCTCCTGCACATGGCCAGTACACTTTCACTCCCCCTCTGCCAGAGCAATGTCCTGGACCAGTTCTTCTGTGAAATCCCCCAGATCCTCAAGCTCTCCTGCTCAGAGTCATACTACCTCAGGGAAATCAGGATTCTTGTGGTTACTGCTTCTTTTGGTTTGGGTGTTTTGTTTCCGTTGTGCTGATCTATGTGCAAATCTTCAGGGCCGTCCTGCAGATCCCCTCTGAGCCTTTTCCATGTGCCTCCCTCACCTGGACACGTTTTCTCTTCTTCTCAGCACTGGAATATTTGCTCACTTGAAGCCCCCCGTCATCTCCTCCCCATCCCTGAACCTGTTGGTGTCATTTCAACATTCAGTGGTGCCTCCAATACTAAACCCCCTCATCTAGAGCATGAGGAACAAGGAAATCAGGGATGCCCTAGTTTAACTATTAGAATACTCACTACTTCAGATTAATAAGTTGCCCATTATCACACTATGGTTCCCATTATGGCAACCCCAGGCACAAATACAGGTTGGATGGAGAATGGCTGGTGAGCAGCCCTGAGGAGAAGGACTTAGGAGTGCTTATGGATGAGAAGCTCAACATGAGCCGGCAATGCGCGCTGGCAGCCCAGAGAGCCAACCGTGTCCTGGGCTGCATCAGGAGAAGTATGGCCAGCAGGTCTCGAGAGGTGATTCTGCCCCTCTACTCTGCACTCGTGAGACCCCACCTGGAATACTGTGTCCAGCTTTGGAGTCCTCAACA